>ML681994.1:4561763-4654299 GCA_007922195.1 Podocnemis expansa | reverse complement strand
GTGTTTCAGAACACTTTGTTCCGAAACAACACGTTCACACGCCTTGTTTCGAAACAAGGGTTTCGAAACATGTTTGTTTCGACCCCAAATGGGGTTTAACTTGTTTCGAAACAACACAGTTGTTTCGCAACAAGGGCTTCCCCTTGTTTGGCGGGGTTTGGAGGCAGCTCGGATGGCTGGCTCCAGCGCCCCGCAGCCGCTCACCCCCCCATCCACCGGGGGCTGCAGCCCCCTTTCTGGGGCTGAGGGACAGCCCTCAGCACCCTGGCCAAGGTCCTGAGGGTTCCCTGGCCAGGGTGCTGAGGATCCAGTGGTGTTTCAGAACACTTTGTTCCGAAACAACACGTTCACACGCCTTGTTTCGAAACAAGGGTTTCGAAACATGTTTGTTTCGACCCCAAATGGGGTTTAACTTGTTTCGAAACAACACAGTTGTTTCGCAACAAGGGCTTCCCCTTGTTTCGAAACAACTGTGCGTCGTGTGAACAGCTGAAACCTTATTTCGAAACAACCTCTGTTGTTTCGAAATAA
The DNA here is from genome assembly GCA_007922195.1 of Podocnemis expansa. Classification (NCBI taxonomy): domain Eukaryota; kingdom Metazoa; phylum Chordata; order Testudines; family Podocnemididae; genus Podocnemis; species Podocnemis expansa. The sequence goes on along the minus strand of ML681994.1, from coordinate 4,653,768 downwards.
GGAGGCTGTGTGAACACAGCCAATGAGAGCGTAGGCATCTTCAATGGCCTTCCTTGCGCAGGCCCCCATCCAGGAGATCTTTAGAGCAGCAATGTGGTCATCAGTATATACCTTCATGACGCACTATGAAATTATCCAACAGCCATGAGACAATACTGCATTGGACAGAACTGTGCTGATGGCAGGGAAACAGTAACTCCGCCCACAGCTAGTAGTCACCTGTAATTGAATGATGCAAGCAGCACTCAAAGAAGAATGGTAGGTTACCTGTAGTTACCATCCTCCTTTGAGATGGGCTGCTCACATATGTTCAGATCCCTCCCTCCGTCCCTGCTACTTGCCGTTGACAAAAAGAAGGGATTGAGGAGGGTCAGGGTCATATATATAGCCACAGACATGGCCAAAGGGGTCATTGGCCACTGACCCTGCTCAGACAGGCTAGGGCAAAAGCTTTCTGGCCAGCCATGCACTGCAGCATTTAGATGCCTGTACCTGAATGTATGTGAGCAGCCCATTTTGAAGAAAGACGGTTACTACAGGTAAGCCACCGTTCTTCTGCCAGCATAGCTACTGCTGCTTGTGGAGATGGTTTCATTGTATTGATGGGAGAGCTCTCTCCCCCACGGACATAGAGCAGTGTAATTATATTGGTACAGCTGTGCCGTCTAGTGTAGATATGGCCTTACAAACAACACACATTGTTTATAGCTCAGCATTCCTAGCTAGAAGCTGGAATTAAATGAATGCAGTCTAGAATTAATGTGCACATTTTTAACACTGGGAGCAGTTAACCCTCAGAACCCTCTACCAAGGGTCATGGTGCACCAATGGCTAGGTTGTCTTGACTACTCTGCTGCGGTGTGTGGAATTTTCACTCCCCTGAGAGACAGAGCTTTGCTGATGTAACTTTTCATTGTAGATGCAAGATAAATATGAATGGATATGATAGCAAATAAATAAATCACTCACACTAGGAAAATAGCTATGCCAACAAAACCCCACAGAGTAGACAGGTCATTCAGAGAAGGCGGTGTTCCTACACTGTCAGGATGCTTCCTTTTGTCAGTTTCAATTACATGTGCTCAGGGTCCAGGGTGCTGAGGATTCTGTAGCATGGACACAGTCAAACATTGAAGCTCTATAGAGAAGGTAGATTGGGCAGTCCTGCTTAACCTCTCATAAACAGGAACAAAAGGACATTCTACAGCAATATTAAAACTCATGGAACACTTTTCCATAATACATGTTAGTCCTATAGAACACATTGCCACAAGATAAAAGAATTGAGAGTTTCCTGGAGAGGCCAAACTCTGATTTGTGAACTGCATCAGGCTCTTTTACAGTTAAAGTGCACCTCATGGAGCCAGCTGTGCCCCCCCCCCCCACCGATGAATTTATACCATAGAATTGCTTCCAACAATAATTTCTATCTGGAACAATGCATATTATTGATTGATAAAAACACCATGTTCATTCATTCATCTTTTCTTTAACATCATAAACAAAGTCTGATATAATTCTATATTGTAACTAAGACGCCATTTTGATTGTTAATTCCATTTTACATGTAACTAAACCTCTCTTTTGAATTGTTTACTTTATTTTGTATTGCCCAGCCTAAGTTTTGTTGAAACTTCATTTGGTTTTGCTGAAACTTCATTTGGATATATGAAATTTGTTTTGATGTGTGTCTGATGGGATCAGTCTCCAATTCTAGCTTGTCCTGATGAGAAACTGCTGGCACCACCTTGATGGTGAAGAACAATGCAGACAAACCCTGCAAAAGCAAGAAGATCCACCCTGGAAAGAAAGGGACAAAAAAGTCCCATCAAAGTCACATCTGCAATTAACTGATAACTCATGGTCATACAGTACCGTAAGGCAGTGTGACACAGCAAGATCCATGGACAAAAATGGGTGAGACTGCATAGTTTTAGGATAACGTTCTGCATAGCATTTAGCAGCGGTGCACAGCTGTGTGCCTGACAGAGAACCCCCGCTCTTCCTCATGCCTGGCTTCCCTAGGCATGTAGCTGTCATGAGCTGCAAACTCCAGCAACGAACTAAAGCAACAAGCAGGACTGGTAACTATACCTGATAAACTGCAGACCATATTCTTTTGTGTGTGGAGGCATGTGTGTATACGCATAGGTAGTTATCAATTGTGTTTTCTTATAATAAATGCGGCCTATTACCTTGCTCCCTGAGTAAGATCCTGCTAGCATTTCATATTCTAAGTACAACATCCCCCCTCGCCCACCATTCCTCACCTACCTGATTGGGTGGGAATTCAAAGCTTCTGTCCTATGGCAGGATGGTGGGGCTAAAGCAGGGGTAGGCAACACCCAGCAAGTGTGCTAACATTGGCACCTGAGCCCATTCAGAGTGGCACGTGGCACCCTATGTGGTACCACAAAAATTGCCACTATTGCCATCAAAGGCACTTTGACTGTCTTGCTTCAGGTGCAGCTGGGAGACAGGGGATCCTACCATGCCTATGCTTTCATGTGACACAGAAATAGCTGCCTGGAGTGGCTCCTTTCTGTAGTACGATGGTCCGCAAAGGAGCCACTCTGGGCAGCATCTTTCTGCAGTATGCCTAGGAACCCCTGAAAGGAGCCACTTCTTTCCATGGCATAGGAAGCGCTACCACTCCTGCCGTGACTGCTGCTGAATTTTCAGGCAGCTGACACATTTTTTCAGCAGAGGGGGCTGCTGGCACCAGCTGAGGTTGGGGGAGGAACGACCAGCACAGGGGTTGGCAAAGGCTGCTGACCCCTGGGCTAAAGTATTCTCCCAAGGGGGGAGTTGGGTCCTGGGAGGTCAGTAAATTTGACCTCCCCATCATATACAGATATAAAAGTGTAAAAGAGCTTTTTTTAAATGCAGAAGGGATATAAACCTTAGTGCTTCCTGGGGAAAAAATTTTGCTAATTTAAGGGTTTAAGAAGAAACAAATCCTTATGGGCAAGTACCTTAATAACCACCCACATAGCATCTGCTGCTGGCCACTGTTGGAGACAGGGCACTGGCCTAGATGACCTTAGATCTGATTCAGTACCGCCACTGTTATGTCCTTGGTCCATTGAAGCCAAGGGGAACAAGCCCACAGAGAGCTATTCAAAGCATTGTATAAACACTGTCTGTGAGAGTAACAGTGGGTTACTTACTAGTAACCATCCTTCTTCGAGATGGGCTGCTCACGTACATTCAGTTACAGGTGTCTATGTGCCGCAGCACAGGGTAGCTCGCAAAGTTTTTAGCCTTAACCTGTCAGGTCAGGGCACGCAGCCAACATCCCCCCTCTGTGCCACAACTGCAGCTATATAGGTGACCGTGACGCTGACCCTCCCAGTCCCATATACCTTTGCCAACTCTGTTAGCAGGGACAGTGGGAGGCACCTGAATGTATGTGAGCAGCCCATCTTGAAGAAGGAAGGTTACTGGTAAGTAACCCACTGTTCTCCTTTGAGTGTTGCTCACATCATTTAGTTACAGGTGACTGCTAACTGTACTCGAGGATGGTGGGAGGAGTTACTGTCTACCCACACCGAGCACAGCTCTGCCCAAAGCGGCATCGTCTTTAGCCTGCTGGGCGATGGCATAGTGTGTCGTGAAGGTATGTATTGACGACCACATAGCAGCCCTGCAGATCTCTTGGATTGGGGCCCCGGCAAGGAAGGCCATTGACGACGTTTGGGCCCTGGTAGTGTGGGCTCTAACAGTCCCAGGAAGGGGTGTGTTCAACCATCCATAGCAGTCTTTAATGCAGTTCACAATCCATTTGGAGATACACTGTGAGGACACTGGGAGACCTCTCTTACATTCAGCAACCGCCACAAAGAGTTGGGAGGTCTTGCGGAACGGCCGAGTGCACTCGATGTAAGTCAGGAGTGCTCTCCTCACGTCCAGGGTATGCCATCTCCTCTGGTTCTCCATAACCTGAGGCTCTGGATAAAAAACTGACAGGCAGATTTCCTGTAGAAGGGGGTGGCCACCTTAGGAAGGAAGGATGGGTTCTGATGAAGGACCACTTTATCCAGGTAGAACCTTGTATAGGGGAGTTCCGAGGAGAGGGCTTTCAACTCTGAAACCCTTCTAGCAGAGGTGATTGCTACTAAGAAAGCCACCTTCCAAGATAGGACCAGCGGGGTGGCTGAGTCCAAGAGTTCCTAGGGTGGCTCTGTCATCGCCCAGAGAACCACATTTAGGTCCCACAAGGGGGTGGGTTTACGGTGTTGAGGAAAGAGTCTGTCCACCCCTTTCAGAAATCTCACGGAGGTAGGATGGGAGAAGACTGGGGCCCCATTCACCCTTTTGTGGAGAGCTGAGATTGCCGCTAGGGGGACTCTCAGCGAGGAAGAAGAAAGGCCTTTCTCCCTAAGGTCTAACAGATAGTCAAGGACTAAGTGTATTGGTGCTGATATAGGGTCTACACCTTTGTCCTGGGCCCAGATGGAGAATCGCTTCCATTTGGCTGTGTACATGGACCAGGTAGATGGTCTTTTGCTACCAACCAGGACCTTCTTAACCCTATCAGAACAGAGCCTCTCCTGCTTGCTGAGCCAGAGAACATCCAGGCCATCAGGTGCAGGCAACCCGGGTTCGGGTGCCAGAGGCACCCTGAGTCCTGTGTTAGAAGGTCCGCCCACAATGGAAGGCGGAGCGGTGTCTCTATGGACATGTCCTGCAGGAGCGGGAACCAGTGTTGTCTGGGCCAGTCCAGAGCTATCAGTATCATGTTTGCTCCATCCATATTAATCTTCAAGAGGACCCTCTGAATCAGCAGGACTGGAGGGAAGGCATACATCAGGATCCTGACCAGTTGATGAGGAAGGTGTCGCTGAGAGACCCTTCCTCCTGGCCCCTGAGGGAGCAGAACTGGGGACACTTGCGGTTCTGCTGTGTCGCAAACAGGTCTATCTGGGGTGACCCCCATTTGTCTATCAGATGAGAGAACATGCTGTCGTGGAGGGACCACTCATGGTTCGCTAGGGGCTTTCTGCTGAGCAAGTCCACTAGCCCGTTGTCCACCCCTGGTAGATGGGTGGCCACCGGGGTGAAGTTGTGTTCTATGGCCAACTCCCAGAGTTTGTACGCCTCTTCACAAAGCCTCAGGGAGCGGATCCTTCCCTGCTGGTTCATATAGAACACGGCTCTGGTGTTATCCTTGAGGATCTGGACTGACCTGCCCTGTATCTTGTCCCGGAAGGTCATGCAAGCTAGTCTGATGGCCTGCAGTTCCTTCACATTTATGTGGAGAGGTCTGTCCATGTGGGACCAGAGCCCTTGAGTGGAAAGTCCCCTAGAGATATGAGCCCCCCCCCCACCCTGAGTCAGAGGCATCTGTTATCAGGGTCACTGAAGGCCTGAGCTCTTTGAAGGGAGTGCCAACCATGGCGAAATGGGGATTCCTCCAAATCTTAAGTGTCCCGGGGAACTGATAGTACCTTGTTGAGGGAGTCCCTCCGAGGGTGGAACACCCTGGAGAACCAGGCCTGGAATGGCCTCATTCTCAGGCATGCCATATGAATCACAGAGGTGGAGCTGTCACATGGCTGAGGAGCTGCAAGCATTGGCAGGCTGTGGTCACCTGGGACGTCTGCAGCTCCATAACGATGGTGCACATGGACTGAAATCTTTAGGGGGCTGGGATGCTGTCCCTTTGCGAGCATGCAGGCATGCCCCTATGAACTCTATGACCTGAGATGGGTGGAGTTTTGACTTTTCTCAGTTTAAACAGAGACCCAGGTACCTACAGAGCTTCACTACTGCTCTGATGTGGAGCTCTGCCTGAGATCTTGACCTCCTGACTATTAACCAGTAGTCTAGGTAGAGGTAGCTTTTTATGCCCCGCCTGCGCAGGTACACTGTGACCGGTGCCATGCACTTTGTGAACACCCTACGGGCCAAGGAGTGCCTGAAGGGGAGAGAGGTGAACTGGAAGTGGTTCTCTCCCACCATAAATCTTAGGAATCACCTGTGGTGGGGCTGTATGGCTATGTGAAAGTAAGCGTCTTTGAGACTGAGGGCTGCAAACCAATCCCTGGGAGACAAAGATGGGATGATCTGTGATAGGGAAACCATGCAGAACTTTATTTTCCTTATGTGTTTGTTTAATGCTCTGAGATCTAAAATGCGTCAAAGGTCCCTATTGGATTTGGGGACTAGGACCCTTTTCCCCACTCCCCCTTAGGGACCCTTTCTATGGCCCTTAGGGAGAGGAGCTTCTTGCATTCGATCTTGAGCAGGCAACGCAGTTCCCAGTTCCCGAGGTTTGGACAAGGGGGTGGTTTCCTGAGCCGAGGAGTTGAGCTAAACTGGACGTGGTACCCTTCCATGACCATCTCGAGGACCCACTGGTTGGATGTGATGTTGGCCCAGTGGTGTGTGAAATGGTGCAGGTGGCTGGGGACCAGGCAGGTCATGGGTTAGCTGCCCTTGCAGTAACTGTCAAAAATTCTGCTTCTTTCCCGGCGAGCGTTCAGACCCTTGTCCACGCCTGCCAGGCTGTGTAGAATGGGGCTTCTCACCCTTGCTCGAGTGGGTCTTCTCTTTATCCAAGTCCCCAAGGTGTCGCTGGGGAAATTGGAAGGACCTCAAAAAGGAGCTCTGCAGTTGAATCTGTTGTTTGAGTTGTTGCAGCTGCTGCTGTAGGAGCTGATGAGGTTTCAGAGAGCGCCTGCTAGATTGCGGGGTGTACATCCCCAGCAACCAGAGCGTGGCTCTTGAGTCCTTCATACTATGGAGTTCTGCATCTGTGGACTCAGCAAATAAGTCAGGGCCTTCCTCAATGATGAGTTGCAATTGTGGGGGCAGGCCCGAGCCCTAGAGCCAAAATGAGTGGTGCATTACCATGACGAATGCCATAGTGCGAACGGCTGTGTCTACGGCATCCCAGGTAGCCATCTCCCCTTCCTCAAGCATCGTGTCAAAGTCCCTAAGGTGATCGGTGGGAACGATGTCATGAAAACCCTGGATGGCGCTCCACAAGTTAAAGATATATCTTGTCATAAGGGTCAAATTTTTGGAGACGTGCAGCTGTAGGGCTGCTCTGGAATAAACCCTCCTGCCCAACAGATCGAGCTTCCTCGCCTCCTTATTCTTAGGGGTGGAATTCGGTTGGCCCTGTCTATCTTTCTGGTTTACAGAGTCGACAACCAGTGACCCCAGGGGAGGGTGCTGGAAAAGGAAGGAGAATTTGTCCTGAGGAATGTGGTACTTTTGGTCCACTGCCCTTGACATCAGCAGGATCGAGGATGGGGTTTGCCACCACGCCCTGGCAATTCTGTACACCACATCATGGAAGGGAACAGGCATTTTGGCAGGTGGGGCACTGCCTCCTACATCAAAGAGGGGGTCAGTTTCCTCCTGGACCACCTTCAAGTTCATTACTATGCGGCAGAGCAAATCCTGCTGGGCGCGGGAGCCCTCGTTACAGGCAATCGGCCTCTCAAAGGTATACTCTTCTGGTGAGAAGGAAGAATGAGCCCGTGATCTACTATGTTGAGTAGAGTCAGGGTCAGGCTTGTTGTCCGAGAAATCTGAAGAATCTGGAGTCTGTAGAAAGGAAGGCACAGAATGGTGCCGGGACATTGAGCTATCATCGGCCGCCATGTCCAACCAGTCATGCACCCAGTCATTGAATGATGCTCCTGCCTCAACGCGGTGTGGTGGAAAGCAGCCCTGGCGTGGTTTTGGGGTCTTTGTGGTGCTGGGGGAGATTGGTCCCTTTGCTCTTGACGCTGCCGATGACCCCTTCTTGTTCTGTAACTCAGGCATCAGAGAACTGTTGTGGCACCATTTCGCGGACCGTTCGCTGGCCCCCAAAGTTCTGGGGGAGGCAGAGGAGTGAACAGAAGCTGGGGGCGAAGACGACGACAAACTAGATGATTGAACTCTTGAGCCCTGGGAACACGGTACCAAGAGGTCCCAGGATGTCAGGGTGAGGAGGCCACGGAGCAGTCCTAGGCTCCAGATTGTGGCACCGACGGAGGGCTGGGCGGTACCGGGCTGGCAGGTGGTACCGTCTCCTGTGTCAACTGGGCTGTGGGTACCAAGGTCGTTGTTGCCCCGGCTTGGTTTTCTTTGCCGGTACCGGAGCCAGGTCTTGTGACCGAGCCCGCACCTTCACAGGGGCCCATGGCATCGACGGTACTGAGGACAGTGCTGCTCCTGATGCGTCGACGGGTTGGTTCGGTGGCCGAGGAGACCGGTGCCCTAGCCGTACAAAAGAAGACGTCAATCGAGACTTCGAACTTGGCGCCAAAAGGCAGTGCCGAGTCTCCAGTGCCCAAACTGTTCGGGGTGCTGGTGGAGCCCTCGCAGCTTGGGCCAGCATCAGAGGCAGGTGCGTTACTCTTAGCAAGAGTGCAGAGGTGCTGGCCTCTGTTCTTTGCGAGTCCTCTATTTAAAGGACTGGCAGATAGGGCAGCTCGCAGCCAGATGCAACTCGCCTAGACATGCGAGGCATTTCTTGTGAGGATCATCAATTGGGAAAGCTTTGCAGCATCCTAAGCACAGTTTGAAACCAGGCATCTTAAATTTCACGCAGAAAGACTGGCACTTGCTTCCACAAGTTACTTCTGATCCAAAACCATCGCTGAGGGTGGAAAAAGGAACGGGGAGGGTCAGGGTCATGGTCACCTATATAGCTGCAGTCGCGGCACAGAGGAGGCATTGGCTGTGTGCTCTGACCTGACAGGCTAAGGCTAAAGACTTTCCGAGCTACCATGCACTGCAGCACATAGACACCTGTAACTGAATAATGTGAGCAGCGCTCAAAGAAGAAGTCTTGTTATTCCATTTTATAGATGGGAGGACTGGGGCCATGTCTACTCTACAAAGCCACTGCAGCTAGCATATTGCTTATGTAACCTGCAAGGGTGGTCTAGAATACATTCAATAGCCCCTCTCCAGTGCCTAACAGAGATAAAGCCCTGGAGAAAGCAGCTGGAGAGCCAGGATTCAGTGTGGAAGGGACTCACAGCAAAGAGTGCTCAGTTACCATCCTCATTTATTCTCATTACTGAGAATAAACATAACAATGAACTTTATTAACTAACTTAACAAACCTTATCCTAAGAAACCAAAATGAATTTAAAGAAAACAGTAAGAAACCTGAGAGTCCCAAAGTTCAGGTGGGCTCACCATTATCTCAATTGCAGTCTCTGTTCAAGTCCTTGAGGCTTGAGTGGAAAGAAAATCGCAATCCTCTTCTTCTCTGGCTTCAGGAATCTTCAGGCAAATTTCATGCAGTCTGTAGAGTTTTAGGGGAAATTATAATCCAACAATGAGAGGCAGCATATTCAGAGCTGTTTAAGGAGTCTTTATTGAAAGAGAACTGAGAGAAAGAGGACCTGACAGACAGGTCTCCCTAACACCTAAACAACCCTTCCATTTATCACCATGACAACCCCAATGACCCTAGGTAGTCCAAAACACCACCTGTTCCTCCCCCTCTAATGAAAAAGCTCTCTTCCCCATCCCCCAGAAAGAATAAGGGCTAAGCTAGGAGATGAGGGTAGACTGCCCCATCTCCAGCTAAACGCCAGGGAATTAGGCTAGAATCATAGGGTTAGAAGGGGCTTCATGAGATCATTGAGTCTAACCTCCCAGGGCTTGAACCCAGGCCCTTCTGTGTATTAAGCAAAGGTGCTAGCTACTACTCTGCCCCATGAAGAAGGGATCATCACTAGCTAAAGATCCAGCCAATTAGGAGGCCTTCTGTCTCGAACTTCTGGTGTGCCCACACCACAAGGTGGTATTGGTGGTGGGGTGACTACAGGTACCGGGGAAGTAGCTGATAGACAAATGGGGGTCACCCCAGATAGACCTGTTTGCGACATGGCAGAACCACAAGTGTCCCCAGTTCTGCTCCCTCGGGGACCAGGAGGAAGGGTCTCTCAGTGACACCTTCCTCATCAACTGGTTGGGACCCCTGATGTATGCCTTCCCTCCGGTCCCGCTACGCGCCCTGGCTCCATGTACTCACTAAGAGTGTTTGGGTAAGTGCACATTGTATAGGCTTGAGAGAGGCAGGCTATCCTTGCTTACAGACAGCCTCCCAACCTGAAGCAAATACTCACCAGCAACCGAACACCATACAACAGGAACACCAGCACAGGAATCTATCCTTGCAAAAAACCCCGTTGCCAACTCTGCTCCTACATTGACTCCAAGGATACTATCATGGGCCCCAACCACATCAGTCACACCATCAGGGGCTCATTCACCTGCACATCCACTAATGTGGTATATAATATCATGTGCCAGTGTAATGTTCTAGGGTGGTCTAGAATTCATTTACTTGCCCCCCTCTGGTGCTTACAGAGATAAACCCCTGCAGAAAGCAGCTGGAGAGCCAGGATCCAGTCTGTACAGGACTCACAGTGAAGACTGTTCCCATCCCATATTAAAATACTACTCAGCATAAGCATAACAATGAACTTTATTAACTAACTTAACAAACCTTATCCTAAGAAACCAAAATGAATTTAAAGAAAACAATAAGAAATCCAAAAGTCCCAAAGTTCAGGTGAAGTCACCCTTATTTCAGTTACAGTCTTTTGTTCAAGTCCTTGAGGCTTGAATGCAAAACAGAAGCAATCCTCATCTTCTCTGGCTGCAGGAATCTTCAGGAAAATTCCATGCAGCCCTTTCTTTCTCCTGTACAACCAGCACCATACAGTCAGGTTACTGGGCATCCAGATCTCAGTCCCACAAGAGAAAACTTCTCTGCAAAACACTCCAAAGCAGGGAGAAAGCATCCTGCAGTCCACTCCTTGCGCAGCTCCTCTCACTCAAGCACTGAGCACAAGGACTCTGCAGCTCTCTGTGGCTCCTCCACTCCGGGCTCCTCCTCTCAGGCTGCTCCCAGGCATCTGACTTCAGCACACCAATAGAAACTTGTGGAGCATGCTCAATACGCTACCACACCCTAGTTCCAGAAACTTCTGGTTTCTGGGCTGCAAAATCGGCCCAGCAATGTAACCCAGCCTTAAGAGATCCCTAAAAGAGATTGCTCTTTCCTAGGCATATGGGTTACACCAGCAGTGCCCTTCTGCCATATATATATTGGGCAAACCGGACTGTCTTTGTGTAAAAAGATAGCCACAAAACAGATATAAAAAATGGCAACATCCATAAACCAATAGGAAAACACTTCAACCTCCATGGACACTCAGTGGCAGACTTGAAAGCTGCCATACTTCAAAAAAGAAACTTCAAAAACAGACTTCAGTGTGAAACTGAAGAGTTGGAGCTAATCTGCAAGTTTGACACCATCAGGCTAGGTCTGAATAGAAACTTAGAATGGTTAGTGCATTACAAAAAGTGATTCATCTGTTCACACATTCTCTTCTTTTGATCTGCTGGTGTGAATGGGCATATGTGTATATACCTCTCCACTGTAGTTTCCACTTCATGCATCTGAAGAAGTGAGTTGAAGCCCACGAAAGCTTATGCTTGAAGAAATCTCTTAGTCTATAAGGTGCCACAGGACTCTCGCTGCTAGTTCTACAGGTAAGTACCCCAGTGTGCCATGGGCCATCATCCAGTGCACTGTCTTTTGGGTAATTTTTATAGTGCAATATGAGGCAGGAACAAGTTGCACAGGGTACACTGGGAGCAATGGGTCAAGTTACCAGGATGCAACTTTTGTCATCCCATAATTTTTTGCCTATTTTTTTGTCAATCCCACAAATCTGTGTGGTAGTTTTTGCTCTCTTTCATCGCTGAGAGAAGCACAGAGCTCAGAGACCTCTACTGTTTTGTCACGAACATCAAAAACACAGGACAAATCATCTTCTGGTAGTTTCAGAGCCACAGAAAAAACTGCAAAGGGGGTCATGGCAGGGCCATAACTAGGCCAAGGCGAATGAGGCAAAGCCCCAGACATGGAATTTTAGAGTGCACAGAGGATGGATCCAGCTTCCTGCAGCAGCTGGAGGTGGCTCCAGATCCATTCCCAGCTGCCGCAGGGAGCTGGATCCATCCCCTGTGCCCTCTAAAATTCCGCACCTGGGACTTCCTCTGGGGCTCACCACCACTGAATCCGGATCCATTCCCCTGCAGCTTGCCAGTGACAGCAGGAAGTTTCCAGTGTCTCCAGCAGCAGATGGGAGTGGCTCCATCCCTCTGTGGCCTGCTGGTGGCAGTGGGAGCTTTCCACTGCCTCCTGCGGCAGCTGGGAATGGATCCGGATCCCCCAGGCCTGCTGGCAGTGGTGGAAGCTCCCGCTGCTGCTGGCAGGCTGCGGGGATCTGGATCGGGGCCTGGGGGAAAGGGGCACATCAGGGGCTGCTTGCTCCAGATGGAAAAACTACTAGTTATGGCTCTTGGACATGGAAATTTCTTCAAGGACAATTTGCTAATAGACATAGCAAAAAACAGTTCCCAGTTGTTGGTACCATTCATTGACCAGCAGCAGGCACGAGAGCACTGCTCTGGGGCCCAAAAAATGAACAGTGACTGGTATACTGGATCTGTGTGCCATGCTTGCCCCAGCACAGGGATATCAGAATAAGACCTGCATTGACAGAGGAGAAAGGCGCAGCAGTCACACTCTAGAACAGTGATTTTCAATCAGTGTGGCAGGGTATGCTGATGTGCCAATAGAAGTGTGCCGTGAAATTTTGCACAAAAGTAATGAAAATCAAAGTAAAACAAATATTTCTTCTTAAACAATATTCTATCCAACAAAAATTACAATTCATAAAGCTCATGAAAATTAATCATCAAATTAAAAGCGAGGTAGCAGTCTTTTGATTCTAAAACATGAACTTTCAAAATTTAGGTGGCCAAAGGGCAAAACTGAGATGATGTGTATTTTTTCCGGGTCAATGTGAAACAATGTATTTGATCCTTCTTTAGCTTGTTGTATGCACTTACTATGTTGCAACCTCTCTAGTAAGACCATAAGCATAGCTGATAAAAGTGGGTATGTCATGGAATTGTTTATCTCATTGAAGCGTGCTATGTTACTGAAAAGGTTAGGACCCACTGCTCTAGAAGCTTGCTGTGAGCATGGCCACTGGAGGGGCTACACTGAGATCACCCAATGAAGGCAAGTTGCAAAGAAAGGGACAGGCACTGTGGTCCATTTGTAATCATTAGATTTATCAGTCCAGAAACAAAATAGCTACTACTTTACCTTACTGGTTACCCAGAAGCAAAAAAAAAAAAAAAAAAAAGTTCTCTTGAAATGATCCAGCCTTTTGACTTCCACCCAGACAACCAAGTCAAAAATGACGTTGTTTACAGAAAATCTTGTTCATTATATAAAAGACTTCTACTCATCCCGAAGGACTGGACACATTACCGACCTGGTCAATGAATATTTCAGCCCTTACCCAAATACAGCCAATTATTGCTAACTTAACTAATATTTATCGTAAAAAATAAAGAGAGTATTGGTTAAAAGATCATTACACATATTGATAAGAATAAAGTCCACAGGTCAGTTTCATAATAGAGATTTCGAGTTGCTAAACTAATAAAATCAGAAGGGACCATATTATCATCTAGTCTGACCTCCTTAACAACACAGGCCACCACACTTTACTCATCCACTCTTGTAACAGACACCTGAGTTATTGAAGTCCTCAAATAATGATTTAAAGACGTCAAGATACAGACAGTCCACCAGCAAGTGACCCATGCCCCACGCTGCAGAAGAAGGCAAAACGCCCCATGGCCTATGCCAATCTTTTCCTTTCAGGTAAAATTCATAGGTGATAATCCAATAGGCAGTTCATGCGTGGAGTCTATGTAATTTCTTCCATGTGAAACAGCAGAGTAATCCAGACTGGAGCTGGGATCTTAGTCTTGCAACTCAAACCTCCCCCATCAAGGTTTAAGAAGTAAAATAAAAGAATCAGGGCCACAGTTCCTTTTATAGACCTTTGAGCTGTTATTGACAGTCTTTTGAGAGGAGGAATCTCTTTGAATGGATAATAGGTAAATACAAGTAGCTTTGAAATAACTCCTGTTTCTTCTGCACGCCAGTAACTAGTTGCACTGGCACAAGGGATTTGCAGTTCAAAGAAAAATAAAAGACGGCACTATTACTGCACTGAAGTTTCATCTAAATGTTAAAATCACCCCTTTGATTTTTTAACTAAATGAATGTAGCAACAGACAGGAACTACTTGGTTACATCAATAACCACTAACCAGGGGCATTGCTTTCACTGGGCCTATGGGGCTCAAGCCCCAGGTCTGCCACTGGGCTGCCTGCAGCAGCATCAGCAGCAGCTTACAAGCCCCAAGTCCTGGCACGCTGAACCTGGGTCTTTTCCAGGTCCAGCAGTGCTCGTGCCCCTAACATGATTATAGGTAAATGCAGGCATGCACAGCCATTATTTACTTCCAATCTCCTAATAAATATAAGACTAAATTTCAGAGATCTAATCTGTATAACATAGCTTTGCTAGCTATTTATAAGGAATGGCTCTAATTACCATTTGTGTCTTCTTTTGACACATTTCTAAAGGTTGGGTTTGGGTCATGCAGCCCGCTAGTGGCTTAACTTTCCTGGGCTCAGTGCCACAGTTGCAGTGGTCAGTGGGAAATCCTTCTGGAGTTGGAAACTCCACCGTGGGAACTGTTGGCACACAAGCCTGTAGATGGAGGATATATCCTTATTTTGGCACCAACCCACAACCCCCCCCCCCAAGGCTGCTTTCCAATGGTTATGCAAGTGTTGGTGGATCACAGGGGAGATGCTTTAGTATTAATGTGAGCTGGTCAGGGAAGGTGATGGATGCTCCCATCTTTAAGAACACAGGGCTATTCAAAGAGCTGCTGCAGAAATATTCTTTACCAACCAGTGGCTTCTCAACAGCAATATTGGAATGCCAATAGTGACTGTGAGGGAAACCAGCCTCTTCCTTGCTCCTTTGCCTCATGAAGTCATACTTTGGTCCCCTCAACAGTATAAAGGGAAGATTCAACAACCAGCTCAGCAGCACAACAGTGAACATCAGTAGATAGAAGGGACACAGTACATCAGTAGATAGAAGGGACACAGTACATCAGTAGATAGAAGGGACACAGACAATGCTTAGTTACTAGACTGGATCTCGGGGAGAAAAATAGACCAACAATATAGCTGCCTGTTGCATTCTATGCAACAGCTAAGGCAAAGGGAATGGTGGGTTACCGATGTAACGGTGGGATACTTACCAGTAACCATCCTTCTTTGAGATGGGCTGCTTGGATTCATTCATTAATAGGTGTATCCATGCCGCAGTGCACGATTGGTCAGAAACTTTTTGCCCTATCCTGTCAGGAGAGGGATGGTGGCCACTGCCCCCCATGCCACCCTGTGGCTATATATGTGGCTGCTGCTCAGCCCCTTCACAGTCCCTAGAAGTCACCAACTCCAGTTGCAGGGACAGTGGGAGGGCTGTGAATGCATCCAAGCAGCCCATCTCAAAGGAGGACAGTTACTGGTAAGTAACCCACCATTCTTCTTTGAGTGCTGCTCGGACACATTCAGTAATAGGTGATAGCTGTGCTTGAAGACAGTGAGCAGAGTTGGCCCTGTCTGCCTCCAGCACTGCTTTTCCTACATAGGATAGCTGGCCCCAAGCCAGCAGGGTCCCCTGGAGGGGCCTAAGGTGTTGGCCTTGGAACTGAGAACCAGGTAAAGAGTATGCAGAAGGTCCTGGGTTCAATTCCCAGGGGGTTGTACTTGATGATCTCATGAGGTCCCTTCCAACCCCATGATTTGATTCTATTCTAACCTGAGTTGGGGAATCTGACCCCCATGGGGTATAGAAGGCCTACTAAGAAGAGCCTCGTATATGGGATCTCTGAGGAAAAGGGCCTTCAACACTGAGACCTAGCTAGGGTAAATGGCTGTTAAGATCCAGCTTCCAAGCAAGGACCAGTAAAGTACAAGTCCTGCTGCAATGGAGGGCCTGCTGGTCCACGAAGGCAGCAAGGCCTAACGTCCCTTAGTGTGAGACTTCCAATGGAGATGCCTATGGGGCTGTGATTGAGGAAGCGACTCAGCCTAAGGATGTGAAGCAGTTGGTATTAAGGAACTGCTAAGGAAGAAAATCCAGTATTCAGACACTAGAATCGATTGGAGTGTGAAGGTTATGGTAAAATGGTAGCTATCCATTTATTAGCTGTGGATACCGAATATTGTGAGATGTGAGAAAGAAGGAAAAGGGAAAAACGGAAGAGAAAAACCCCACTCTTTCACCTAGTGTGGCCGAAAAGGAGCGTCGGGAGAACAGGGCAGGGACTACTGCCAAACAGGATGTGACACCTTTGTGGCCGGCTTAGATCGCCATAAAGAGACAAGACTGCTTATCCCCTGTTGTAAGGATGGCATGACCAGCCATGTCCAGGGCAAGATACATCACTATTAGGTGTCACCTGAGGCCAAGGTGTCTTCAGCGAAGACATCAAAACCTTCCCAGGGTTCTCATGAAAGGGAGCTGTTAGGCATTTCAAGTCATTGTGCCAATTTGAAAGGGAGCATCTAGCAACCAATGCCTGATGATCAATGATTTGCTGAAGGCATCGAGACAATGGAACTCAGCCACAGGAGAGAAACGTTTCTCCACAGCCCATAGCCTCAGTACTACTTCCGCTATTTGCAACACTTATGCCATGAAGGCCATAGAGCTGCATGCCTAACAGAGGCACACCCAGCTTCATAATGGACAGAACCTGGGAATCCCAGTACCAGGGATGCAAGGGAGGGGGGTGAAAGAGATCTTGAGGATGTAGTGGATGGGAGAGGAAAGACTCCCTCCGACTGGGTCTGGGGTGTGTCACCATGATGAGGTGTAGCTCTGATTACCCTCTTCTGACCAATTTCTCTCTCTCTGCTTTTTCCCTTTCTTTTCCTTCTCTCTCTCTCTCTCTCTTTTTTTTTTTTTTTTTTTTTTTTACTAAGAAAGGAGTGGTAGATGACAAATGGTGAGGGTCATCTGGTTTACCCAGTTCCGAGGTTACGATTTGGAATTTGAGGGACAGGGCTGACAACACATTTCCGCCGTCCTTGTGGGGTACCCTGGCTGCCTGGCACCAAAACCTTATGTGTGCCAAGTGTCTAACCCTTCTGGAGAAAGCCTGGGAAAGCAGAAACATTGTTTAATAAGACCCCTGGTTAATGTGCAGGAATTACCGGGAAGAAAAAATGCAGTAATGCCAGTGCTGTGAGGGCGAGTGCTCTGATGGGGGAGGAACCCCACCAGGTGAGGAGGCTCCAGAACAGGAGCAGGAGAATCCCACCTAGGACACTGTTCTAATTGAATATTATCACTGGCCTCAGAGTCAGAATCAAGGTTTGACGGCCTCAGCTGGGTGAAAATTTCATCCTGCCTGAAGGCAAAGAGGATGGCTGGTCCGTGGTGTACCCTAACAACAGGTAGCCTACTGGAAGACACCTGCCTGGTGTGCAGGGTCCAGAAGCCACTTAAGGCAATATTTACAATGAACATTTATAACAGGCCTCTGGGTGGCATCAGAGGGCCCTACCACCAGAGCTGGACAAGGGTTTGTCCCGCGAGAGGAGAGCAAGGGACAGATGCTCCTGGATTATTTGGCCCTGGCATGCAGAAAAGGGGACAGGACAGGGTAGTAGACCCATGCTGTCAGTATGCGGGTGACTGCTAGGGAAGTTCCCGTCCACCCTAGAGTACTCATTGAGCGGCCTTAGGTCGCTTCCCATACCCTTGTAACAGAGTGCTAGGGGATGAAACTCTGGGTCATAGGATCCCGGGGTATTTGGGGCTGCCCGGTAAAAACCCGTGGTCCGCCAGGAGGCTTGGGCTAGGATATTAGGGAAGCAGAGCTCCTTTTCACTAGAACAGGAGATCACTTTTTTTTTTTTTTTTTGCTTGGAAAGGGGAAAGCATGGGGTTCAGGCCAAAGGCCCTATCATGAAGAGATACTCCCAGCACGGTCACCCCCAAGCTGGAAGTAGGCTAGCAGGGGCTGAGGGTGGGGAAAGGAGGTAATAACCCCTAATGGTCTCTGATCTGGGTGCGAGAGGTCAGGTCTGAGATAATCGGGCACCTAAACACTCGATGCTGCTGATCCAAGCTGCAGCCCAGGCAGGGTGACAGCAAGTTACCCTGTCCTGAAGCCCTGGAGGGCGGATCTTTTAGGAAAGAGAAAGGGGTAGGGCCCGAGACTTGCCAGGCAGCCACTGGCCAGGGGAGGGCCTGAATTGTAGGTCATGCTGTGGGTCACCGGGGTCCAGTAGCTGCGGACCAAAAGGCAGGAAAGGAGAAAGCCTTCATAAGTGGTTGGAAGGTGGAAAAGTCCAGAGCCCAGATAGGGATAAAGCCGTTCTGGATCTGTGGGGTTGGGGCACACAGGATCGGGAGGTGTTGCCCTCAAGGTTAAGCTAACATACGTTCAGCTAAGTCACAACATGGATACTGAAGTGTTCCTTACTTCTACGATAGGGAATAATGCTGTTCCCCCCCAAATTTTATGGGGGTTACCCTGGTCTCTGCCCTGTGTGCCCCCAGGAGAAGCAGTGAAAGTGGATTGGGGGGGGGGGAGGCTTCCCTCCCCGATGGAGGAAAGGGCCCAATGAGAATTCATGGGGTGGCACCTTGAGAAGAGGAACTTTCGGTGTATGTTTTACACCCATTACTCCGGGTAATAGGAGGAAGTGTATTGGGGTCCAGGGTAGTACATGGCCACTGTGTAAAGGAGAGACCAACGATCAACACAATGAGGGGTTCCAACAGCTGGTGGAAGGTGGAGTTCCTCCACACAGGGAGAGGGTATGGGCTCAGGATGGGAGAAACTCTTCTATCCAAGAATGGAACCAAGCCAGAGGAGTTAGAGTGCCACGACTCAGCTATTCAGCCAAGAAGGGCAAATCAGGGTGGCGTAAAGCTCCTATTGAGCAGAAGGATGTTCAGAGGCCGGTGAAGGGAGGAGGCTCAAGTACTTGACCTCCCCCTGGTGTCTTGGGTGCTAGCAATAATGTCCTTGGTCTCTGCTGGGAAAAGGGCATCCCCATTGAACAGGAGGTCAAAGATGACCTTTTGGGAGGCCGGAGGTATCCCCACCTCCCTAAGCCATGCCGTGCAGTGGAGGGTCACAGCCAAGGTCATCGTGCGGGAGGCCATGTCTATTGCGTCCCAAGCTGAAAGGGGGAGGTTTTGGGCTTCTATTCTGCCTTCCTCCAGGAAGGTGTTGTAATCCTGCCTAGCCTCCTGTGGGAGTAGGTGCCTCAATTTATTCATCGACTCCCACACATCCATCATGTATCTCCCAACAGCGCTTGGTTATTGGCCATATGCAACTGGAAGGCGGAGGAGGAGTATACTTTCCTCCCCAGAAGGTCTACCTCCCTCACGTCCCTCAACACTGGGAGGGGATCATGGGGAATTTGGCCTGGGCCTAGTGCCACCTTCATCACTCCCCAAGATGGTACTGGGTGGTGGATAAGGGAAGGGAATTCTGTGCCCAGGACCTGATATTTTAGGCCTGCCATATCTGATACTGGGGGAATAGAGTCTGGGGTTTGCAATCGTGATGATGCGAGGTCCCACATGCTAGGGTAGAGTGGGACCATGACAGGGTCGCTGGATGAGATCACTGGCCCAAACAGTGTGTTGGTGAGCCCTTTGGGGAATTGAACTTCCATCCCCTTATGGGCAGCAACATGGTGTAGAAGATCAAAGTGTGCCCTGAGGTCTCCCATGTAGGAGGATGGCACAGGGTTTAAGGTTCTAGCCAGTGCGGGAGGCGCCAGTGCCACCAAAAGCTCTGCGGCACCACGAGGGCTTGACACAGTGTCCTGCAAGGATGCTTCATGGGGCTGGTACCTAAATGGTGCCGATGCTGAGGGCCTAGGATGGGGCCATTTAGACCCCCTTGAGGCACCCTCCTCCGGACTCGCAGGAGAGGAAACTCCTCACAACTGTGATGACAAGGCTGGTTATGGCAAGGTAACATGGTGCTGGGGAGAAGGCTCAATGGTACCCAGGCTCTGGCGTGTGGTAGAAGTTGGAGAACTCAGGACTGAGACCAGAGAGGGCGTTTGGTGCCCTTTGCTGGGCTAGGCCCTGGAGGCAAACGCTGGCTTGCCCCTCCTCTTGGGTGTTATCGGAGAGGGCAGTGTAGGCAATAAGAGGAGCTCCTTCACTGCCTTGAATGCCTCTGGTGTAGCAGGGAGCGGCACTGCATCCTTGTGGTCCCCTGGTGACCCCTGAGAGGGAGATCAGGACCAGTGCCAGCGATGCAATACCAGGACTGCTACCGAGCTGGCCTTTCTACGGTCTCTCAGTGAACAGTGCTGGGAGAGCTTCAGTGCCGAAGAGGCATGCACTGCCACAGGAGACACCAAAGCCTCAGGGGTGGGCTGCTGTGCTTGCCCTGAGGCCAACACACAGCACCTTTGCTCCCTGTCTCTTATTGTCCTGGGTTTAAAGGACAGAGAGATGGAACAGGAGGTGACCAAGTGGGCTTCACCCAGGCACAGAAGGCACTTCATGTGGAGGTCGTCCTGCAGGAAGCCCTTGCCGTAAGCAGCACAAGGTTTAAACCCTGGCATGGCAGGCAGCAGAGGGGAGCAGTGTTGCTGCTCTAACAGATGATCAGAAGACGAAGCACTCTTCTGTGGAACAACGGCCACAAAGAGCTATTCCCAGTCAAGGTGCTGGCTTATAAACGAAGAAAACAGGCTGCTTGCACAATCACAAGGAGCAGGCTGTTCCATGACCCGTTGCTGAGGCTGACAAAATGGAACTGAGGAGGGGGCCGTGTGGCAGCCACAATTAGCCACAGGGTGGCGTGGGGGGCGTTGGCCACCAGCCCTCTCCTGACAGGCTAGGGCAAAAAGTTTCCGACCAATCAATGCCCTGCAGCACGGATATACCTATTACTGAATGTATCCGAGCACCACTCGAAGACGACCTGTCCTTCTTTGAGATGGGCTGCTCACATACATTCAGTTACAGGTGTCTACGTGCTGCAGTGCATGGTATCCAGAAAGTCTTTTAGCCCTAGCCTGTCAGGTCATGGTCAGCAGCCAATGCCTCCTCCCATGCCACAGCCATGGCTATATACGTGAACTTGACCCTGACCCTCCCAGTCCTTTATTTTCACCAATTTTGAGTAGCAGGGATGGTGGGAGGGATCTGAATGCATGTGAGCAGCCCATCTCAAAGAAGGATGGTTACATCGGTAACCCACCATTCTTCTTTGAGTGCTGCTCACATCATTCAGTTACAGCTGACTTCTAGCCATACCCAGGATGGTGGATGGAGTTACAGCTTACCCACATTGAGTACAGCTCTGCCCAATGCAGCATCCTCTCTTGCCTGTTGGATGATAGCGTAAGTGCGTCATAAAAGCATATACTGATGACCATGTGGCTGCTCTGCAGATCTCCTGGTTTGGGACCTGCACTAGGAAGGCTGTTGAAGAAGCCTGAGCCCTTGTTGCGTGCATCGTGACTCTCCCCAGGAAAGGTGTACCTGACCTTCTCTAGCAGTCTTTAATACAGTTCACAATCCATTTGGAAATGCATTATGTTGTCAATGGCTGTCCTCCCCTTCACTCTGTGATGACTACGAAGAGTTGCAAGGACTTACAGAACACATGTGTGCATACAATGTATGTTAGAAGCACTCTTCTGACATCCAGGGTATGCCATTTTCTCTGTTTTACCATGAGCTGAAAGTCTGGAAAAAACACCAGAAGGCAAATGTCTTGGTTCTAGTGGAATGGAGTGGCCACCTTTGGCAGGAAGGAAGGATATGGACATACCAGCACCTTGTCTGCAAAAAATCTCATCTATGGGGGTTCTGATGACAGGGCTCTGAGTTCTGAGGCATGTCTCACCGAGGTTATGGCCACCAGAAATGCTATCTTGCACAAGAGGACTAAGAGTACACACTTCCAAGGGTTCATACGGGCGCTCCATTAAGCCCCACGTTTAGTCCCATTGTGGAGGAGGATCCCTGGGATGTCGGTAGATCCTTTTGATACCTTTTAGGAACCTTTTAGGAGGTGGAGTGGGAGAAGATTGGGGCCCCTTCCACCTTTTCATGGCAGGCTGAAATCACTACTAGGTCCACCTTTAGGGAGAAAGTAGACAGGCCCTTATCCTTAAGGCTCAGCAGATAGTCTAGTAGAGTGGTTCCCAACACCCAAAGTGTGCCGTGAGCATGCCCGAGAGCTGGACTTAAAGCTCTCTCCCTGCTCAACCCAGCCAATTGAGCTGTGCAGGGCTGGGAAAAGGCAGAGGTTAAAGTAAGGGGGAAGGCAGTGGAACACAATTCTGGGGCCCCCTATTTTTAGGCAGGCAGCATTCTGGCCCCTAAAAATTGAGGAATGCACTGGAACAGGGAGTTCCAGGCGTCCTCCTAAAAATAGAAGAAGCAGCCCAAATGCACCGTTCAGGTGGCCCCACCTTAAAGCTGGCTCCACCTTAAGCCAAGCCAGCTTAGAGCTAGGGGAGGCCGGGAGTGTGGGAATTTCCCCCTGCAGGACAGAGCACTTTGTGTCTGGCAGCCTGCAAGCAGCCCAAATAAGGGCTATGGGGGGGGGGGGGAGGGCTGCTGGGGTTGTGTGTGGCAGGTGTGTGTGTATGTAGCAGAGGTGGGTGGGAGTGGATATGTAGCAGAGGGTGCATAGTTGGGGTTGTGGGGTGGCTGTTTAGATGAGGGGATGTAGCTGGGGGGTGAGGTGGCTATGTGTGTGGGGGTGTTGCTGGGGGCTGGAGGCCTAGTTCTGGCCCCTGCAGTGGTGGGAGGGTCCATCACAGGCAGAAGGGGGCTGGCGAAGGGGACAATGGGACCCACTGGGGTGGGAGGGCTCAGCAGTGGGATGAGGATTTTCCCTGGGTGGCAGGGAGCCACTGCAGAGAAGGGGGAAGTGGGTGCTGCGCCATGCTCCCCTGCCTTTCCTTCCCACTCCCTAGGTTACCCCTGCCCCCCCCCACAAAGCCACTCCTGTTCTCCCTTCCCCTCTCCTCTCATGCCACCCTTGTACTGTTCCCCACATGGCTGCCCTTGTCCTCTTTTGCCACCCTGCCTGCTCTGCTTCCCACACTCACTCCTGCCACTGCACACAATTCCTGACCTCCCCTGTTTTGCCACCCCTGCTCCACTACCCCTACTACCCCACATAGCAGCATTTCCAAAACACTGTGTCATGGTTCAAGAATATTCACAAGTTAATTTGAATATTCATGAGGTTTTCTTTTTAATGGTGGTGTACCTCAAAAAATTTGAAGGTATCAAGGTGTGCCACAGCAGAGAAAAGGTTGGGCACCACTAGTCTAGTATGAAGTGGACAGGAGCTGACACTAGTGGCACCCTTCTTTCCCTGGACCATCAGGAGAAATGTTTCCACTTAACATTGTAGGTAGCCCTAGTGCAGGGTCTTCTGCTGCCCACTAGTACCTTGACCCTCTCAGAGCAGAGTTTTTCTGAGTCATTTAACCAAGCAGCCTACAAGCCATCAGGTGTAGCAATGTCAGATTGAAGTGCTGTAACCTGCCCAAGTCCTGTGTTAGTAAGGCCACTCTGAGTGGGAGGCGGAACGGCGTATCTATGGATAGGCCCCCACAAGATCAAATGCCAGTGTTGTCTGGGCCAGTCTGGAGCAATCAGTATCATGTCCACTCTACCCTGCTTTATCTTTAGAAGCACCTGGTAAATCAGAGGAATTGGGGGAAATGCATACATCAGTGGGCCTCCTCCCCCATGGAATCAGGAAGGCATCTTCAACTGAGCCCCTTCTCTTGGCCTCTGAGGGAGCAAAATTGATGATGCTTCTGATTCTGGCGTGTCGCAGACAGGTCCATTTGTGACACGCCCTTGTGACCCAGGCCGCCTGGGATAACCACCTGAATATGCAAAGATCAGGGCAAGCTGCAAAAAGGAGAGCAGATTCTCCCAGCACTGGTGGGTTACCTGGAGATAAACTCCCCCAACCAGTCACAAACAATGCTTCTGATCCCCCACAATGGATATCAAGAAGCCACCATATAGTATAGCCAGCTCCCTTTACTGGATTCCAGTCATGGGTCCCCAGTACAGCCACTAGGTCTGTTAAAGAAATAGGTTCTTCTGACCCCAAAGGGTCAGCCACATTACACAGAACGAGATAGGCTTGAATCTTACCCAAAATACCACACTGCCAGCCAATCCTTTAGTAACTATAAGTCAAGGTTTAATATAAAAAAGAAAACAAACAAAACATGAGAGATGTTAAAGGGTCAAAGTGAATCACACACATACAAATGATTGAGAGTCCATAGAAGATAAATCCTTGTTTCACAGCTTCAGTTGTTAGTGATCCAGTTTATAGGAATAGAGATCAAATAATCCAAGTGTAGAGTTTGTTCTAATTCTCCCCAGGAGAATTAGCAGGGCAGTTTCCAGGCCAGTGCTGGCTGGGATCTCAATCCCGTGGCCCAAACTTTCCCTGAGAAGCTTGGACAGATGTGAGATAAAGGAATTCTGTTCCCAATGTCTTTTTATAGTTGTAGCTAGCAAGGTGGGCATTTGCAGGTCAATTCCTCATGTGGGCTTTGATGACAGTTCCCAGGGACTTTCTTAAGTGGAGCATAGCAATACATATTGCCCTTTAAAGGAAAACCTTCACCTCCTGGGCACCCCAGGTAATTAAGTGCATTAGCGCCATTAACAGACAGTTTACATTGGTACATCAAAGGTCCCTTTAGATGTTAAACTTCCCTCTTGACCCCTTCCAACAGAACAATGGTAACAGATAGGGAAGCACTTCATTCACCTTGCTAACCTCTAACAGGATATATGTAAATATCATCAAGAAACCACTAAGGATACAAATGCATATCAAAGCCCTAGCCTACTCACTACATTGGATTTCCCTACAATATGTCTTCAAAGGTCAGATTTAGGTCATGTATTTTACAAAGATGGCTTGGCCTTTTCAGGCATAGCATGACAGTCCCATCAGCTGACGATTTGGGACGTTAGCTCCGTGTGCAGAGACCATTCATGGTGAGACAGGAAAGTTCTGCTCAGTGATTCTACTGTACTGTTTTCCACCCCCAGCAAGTGGGCTGCTATCGGGGTGAAGTTATGTCTTAAGGCAAGGTCCCATAGACTGTTGGCTTCCACACAGAGGGTAGGGGAGCACGCCTCTCCCTACCAGTTCATGTAGAACATGGCTTTTGTATTGTCTGTTAGGATCTTGACTATTTTTCTCTTTATCGGGTCTAGAAAGACTTTGCAAGCTAGATGAATGGCCCTGAGTTCTTTCACGTTTATGTGAAGGGACCTGTCTCTGATGGCCCAAGTCCCTTGGGTTGAAAGTCCCTCTGAGATGTCTGTCCCCCAATATGTGTCCTATGTACCTGTGATCAGGGTCACCATGGGATTTGAGGTCTTAAAGGGAATCCCACAGGCAAAGCGCGAGTCCTGCCATATTTCGAGGGTTTCTGTGATCTCGCAGGGGACTGACAGTACCTTGTTCAGAAGATGTTTCTGCGGATGGACGACCATGGCTAACCAGAGCTGAAACAGCCTCATTCTCAGTTGTGCTGTTCTTATCACAAAGGTCAAGGCCACCATGTGGCCCAGTAGCTGCAGGCACCATCTGGCTGTGGTGACTAGAGCCATCCAGAGCTCTGAAATGAAGGAACACATGGACTGAAACCTCGATTGGCGAAGTAATGCTTTCCCTTTTATGGAGTCCAGTAAGGCTCCTATGAATTCTATCCTGCAGGTTGGGACAGGTTTTGATTTCTCTTGATTTATGCAAAGCCCCAGATATCTGCACAGCCTTTTTACAATGGTGATGCTATAACGAACCTGGTACTTGGACCTTCTTTTTATTAGCCAGTCATTGAGGTCAGGGTAGATTTTTATGCCCCACCTCCATAGGTGTGATGCCACTGCCACCAAACATTTTGTGAACACCCTGGCTGCTATGGTGAGCTCAAACGGGAGGCATGCAAATTGAAAGTGGTTGCCTCCCACTACGAATCTGAGGAATCTTCTGTGTTTGGGTCTTATTGCTATGTGAAAATAAATGTCTTTTAAGTCAAGGGCCGTGAACCAGTCCCCTTGACCTAGAGCTGGGATGATTTACGAGAGAAACCATACGGAATTTTATTTTCCTTAGGTGTTTGTTCAGTGCCCTCAGGTCTAGGATAGGTCTCAGGTCACCATTTGATTGGAAACTAGGAAGTATCATGAGTAGAACCATTCCCCCCATTGACTCCTTGGGACCCTCTCTATGGCTCCTAGGGAAAGTAGCTTCTCGCATTCCCTTTGTAACAGACAATCAAGGTCTGGATCCTAGAGATGCAAGCAACGGGACAGAATCCTGTTTTGGTGTATAGCTTTGAACTGAATGGAGTATCCTTTGGATATTGTGTGCAATATCCAGCAGTCAGTTGTGATGCTGGCATGATGAGGTAGGACCTGGGCCAGTCGGTTGCTGAGTAACAGGGGTTGGGTGGGGGAACGTGGGCCCTCTAGCTGCTTGTCAAAAACGCTGTTTTTGGCCATCTCATTGGGATTTACTGTTCCCCTGGTGGGTTGCTTGGGCCGAGGATTGGGAATTTGAGCCCTTGCCAACTCAGTTCCTTTCCCTCTCTGGGACTTCATATTGATGCTGAGGCTGTTGATAGTAGCTGTGGCATGACTCCTGTGCTTGACTTCACTGCTGCAGCTGTTGGGATTGTTGCTGGGTCTGCTGGGGCCTGAAGGAATGCCTAACCTGCTGCGGCGCATACATAGTCAGCGATTTTAGGGTAGCCCTAGAATTCTTCATCCCATATAGTTTAGAATCTGTAGATTCTGCAAACAGGTCTGGGCCGTCGAAAGAGAGATCCTGAATGACCAGCTGCATCTGCTGCGACAATCCAGAGCTCTGTAACCAGGCCAATCAATGCATTGACACTGCAGAGGCTATGTTGTGGGAGGCAGTGTCGGATGCGTCCCATGACATCATTAGTATGTCACGGGAGGCCACTACTCCTTCGTCTACCAGTGTCTCATACTCCCTGAGGTGTTCCCTGGGAATCACATCACAAACTCTTTCTAGTGCCCTCCAGACATTAAATACATATCTTCCAGTGAGGGCATGGTGGTTTGCTACATGCATCTGGAGAGCTGAGGTAGACCAAACCTTCCTACTGGAGAGGTCAAGCTTCTTTGCCTCCTTATTTTTGGGAGTGGAGCTTGGTTGGCCCTGTATCTCCCTATGGGTAACCACATGCTCTACCAGAAAGCCTGGCATGGGGCAGTTAAAGAGGAAGGCTAATTTATCAGCTGGGACATGGTACCTCTGGTCCGCAACTCTGGACACGGGGGAAATCGAGGAGGGGGGTTGCCACTGCGCCTTTGCAATGCTATGTACCCCATCATAGAGGGGAACTGAGACCTTAGCAGGTAGGGCCACATCCCTATCATCAAATAGGGCATTGCACTGTTCCTTTACAACCCCAAGATCCAAGTTCAAGTTTGCTGCCATGCACCTCAGCAGATCCTGCTGGGCACAAGGGTCATCCATGTACACCAAAGGTTGTTGGTAGGTTGCTTTGTCCAGTGAAAAAGATTAAGGGATTTGCAGTCTACAGTACCGCGTGGTGCTGGAGTCGGGTTCGTTGTCCAAGGCATCTGAGGAACAAGGGGTCCTAGCTGACAGCAGCGCTGAGGGTTGCGGTGATGCATGTTAATCCTCCAAAGGGTAGTTGAGCCACCTGCTAGGCCATTCCTAGAATGAGCACAGGGTGGAGTCTCAGTGTGCCCTGGAGCAGCCTCTTTCCTTTCGGGAGCCACTATCACTATCATGGCTACTCTGGGGTCTGCTCCATGTTCCCACTAGTGCTGACAGGGTCAACGATGAGGGGCACAGTGCTGCATGACAGTGTTCCCTCTAAGCTGTGCGTATGTGCATGCGCACACAGGTCATGAAACCTGTGCACACAACAAAATAAAGTGCACACAAAAAAAGTCAATAGTGCTAATATTTGTGCTCACAAAGAAATGTTTTTGCGCACACAAATAAATTGTTTACGCACACAGTCTACGAGTAATTAAAGGGAACATTGCCACATGAATATGTGCTTGGGTACCAAAGGACGAATTGTTTCAGTGGTGGGGAGTTGGGCAGCGCTTACAGCGCCTCTTACCTGCAGGCTTCTCTCCTGTCAGAGCCAGTGCTAGGGATGATGGGGATTGACGGCACTGGGGCTCATCATCTGATGGTGCCAAGGAAGCAGAAGTAAATCTCACCCATCTTGACCCCTGCGAACACAGTACTGAAGGTTCATGTATAAATGTGGATGAAGAGAGGTACCCATTAGCTGACTCCTGCTCTAGTACCAGAACAGTTCTGGTTTCTGGTACCAGGGTGGAATCTGCCATTGACGCTGATGCCAGTACTGCCTCAGCTGTGGAGGTCCACTCCTTGGCTGAGAGGGCCGGCTTTCCTTTTGACTGCACCGACCTGTGCAGTGCTGGGGATGTCAGTTTCAATAGGACCCTCACCTTTGTGAATGCCTCCAGTGTTGAGGGGATGGGGATGCCCTCCAGATCCTTTCCCTGAGGTGGAGTAGCCGGTGGCAAAGTGGCACAGCACCAAGGCGGTGCCGAGTCAGAGGTCAATCTTAGCATTTTACTAATACCTGGAGAGCAGTGCCAGGTTTTTTCTGGTGCCAATCTGGCATGTGATGCCATCAACTCCTTAGGCATAGCGGGTGTAATCACTGTTGGTTGCGCTGCCTGGTACTGGGTGATAGTGCGGAGCCTTCACTCCCTGTTTTTGTGTGTTCTCCATTTAAACGACTTGCATGTGGCACATGTGTCCACTTGGTGTGACTCACCCAGGCAGGAGAGGCATCTCTCCTGGGGATCGTCAATCGGCAATGCCTTGCAGCAGACTGCACAGGGTTTAAATCCTAGCATGCTTCCATTGCAAAGTAACAAGAGCAATTACAGAAGACAGGTGCTTGCTCAACAGCAAGGATGGGCTGTTCCAGTACCATTGCTGAGAGCAGAAAGACAGACTTGGGAGGGTCAGGGTCAGGGTCACAAATATAGCTGTGGTCATGGCATGGATGAGGCATTGGTCGCTGACCCTGACCTGACAGGCTAGGGCTAAAAGACTTTCTGGATTACCATGCGCTGTGGCATGTAGACATCTGTAACTGAATGATGTGAGCAGTGCTTGAAGAAATAAAAAGCTGCTGCCAGTGGAAAGGTAGTGCAGCTGACGTCGAACAGCCAGGCACGAGTGCCATTACCAGAGCTCAACATGGAGCTGTGCAGCAGAAGGAGGCTTTGAAAGAACACTTTAATGGTCGTTCACAGTAGTGATCTCTCTCGGAGTGTTTCCTGGGTGTGGAGTGAAGGGTTCCTTAAGGAATTGTGTGGTGCTTTCTGTAGGTTTATAAATGTGACTGGCTGGGTATTTTACTGAACCTACAAATCATACAGTGCTTATTGGACCATTACAAGGGTAGCGTGCTTGTTTACAAGTACTCTTTGTTTCCTCAAAGGAAACCTGCAAAGCACCCTCAAAAGCCTAGCCTTGGAATGGTTGGTTACTCACCATAACCATCCTTCTTCAAGATGGGCAGCTCACATACATTCAGTTACAGGTGTCTACGTGCCACAGCGCACGGTAGCTTGGAAGTCTTTAGCGTTAGCCTGTCAGGTCAAGGCACACGGCCAACGCCCCCTCCACACCGCAGCCACGTCTATATATGTGACCGTGACCCTGACCCTCCCAGTCCCCTATAAGTTTGCCAACTCTGTTAGTGGGGACAGTGGGAGGGACCTGAATGCATGTGAGCAGCCCATCTCGAAGAAGGACGGTTACAGTGAGTAACCAACCGTTCTCCTTCAAGTGCTGCTCACATCATTCAGTTACAGGTGACTGCTAGCCATACCCAAGGATGGTGGGAGGAGTTACAGTCTACCCACACTGAGTACAGCTCTGCCCACAGCGGCATCATCTCTCACCTGTTGGACAGTGGCATTGTGCATCATGAAGGTATGTATCAAAGACCATGTAGCGGCCCTGCAGATCTCTAGGATTGGGACTTTAGCAAGGAAGGCCATGGAAGACGGATGAGCTCCGGTAGAGTGGGCTCTCACAGTCTCTGGGAGAGGCATGTTTGACCTTCTGTTGCAGTCTTTTATGCAGTTCACAATCCATTTGGAAAGGCATTGGGAGGATACCAGAGAACCTCTCATGCATTCCACGACCACCACAAACAGTTGGGAGGTCTTGCGGAAGGATCGTGTGTGCTCAGTGTAGATTAGGAGCACTCTCCTCACATCCAGGTGTGCCGTCGTCTCTCGTTTTCTTTCACCTGGGTCTGAATAGAAGACCAGCAGGCAGATCTCTTGATTCACGTGGAAGGGGGTGGCAACCTTGGGCAAGAACGAGGGGTGGTGACGCAGGACCACCTTGTCTGGGAAAAAAAGTGTATATGGGGGTTTAGAGGATAGGGCTCATAGCTCTGAGATCCTTCTAGCCATGGTAACGGCCACCAGGAAAGCCACCTTCCAGGACAGCACTAGCAGGGTGACTGAGTCTAAGGGCTCGTATGGCGGTCTGTCAGAGCCTGTAGCACCACGTTCAAGTCCCACTGCGGGGTGGGGTTATGGATGTGGGGGAAAAGTTCTTCCACTCCTTTCAGGAATCTATGGCAGATGGGGTGTGAGAAGAGTGGGACCTCCATCTATTGTTTGGTAAAAGGCCAAGATTGATGCCAAATACACGTTCAATGAGGACAGGGATAGGCCTTTGTCTCTTAGGTCAAGAAGGTAATCTAAAGTTACCTGAATTGGTGCAGAGATAGGATCTATGCTTTTATCATGGCACCCAGTGGAGAAGTGATTCCATTTTGCTATGTAGGTGGACCTGGTGGACGGTTTTCTGCTACTAACCAGGACCTTTTTAATCCTATCCAAGCAGTGTCTCTCTTTCTCGCTGAGCCAGAGAGCATCCAGGCTGTCAGGTGCAGGAGGCCTGGGTTGGGGTACCGAAGGCATCCCGAGTCCTGTGTCAAAAGGTCTGCGGGGTTCTCACTGACATGTCTTGAAGGAGAGGGAACCAGTGTTGCCTGGGCCAGGCCGAGGCAATCAGGATGATGAGTGCCTCATCCATGAGGGCCTTCAGAAGCACCCTGTGAATCAGGGGAATTGGCGGGAAGGCATACATTAGGGGCCAGTTGAGGAGAAAGGCATTGCTGAGAGACCCTTTCTCCTGACCTTGGAGGGAGCAGAACCAGGGGCATTTGTGGTTCTGCACCGTGGCAAAGAGGTCAATCTGAGGGGTTCCCCACCTGGTTATCAGCAGGGACAAAACCTCGTTGTGGAATGACCACTCGTGATTCGCCAGTGGCTTTCTGCTGAGTGAATCCGCTATGCCATTGTCATTGTCTACCCGGGGGAGAGGGGCAGCAGTTTGCGTGAAGTGATGATCTTTTGCCAGTTGCCAGAGCTTGGTCACTTCCTCGCATAGGGCCAAGGAGTGGACTCCCCCTTGGCGGTTTGTGTAGAACACGGCTGCTGTGTTGTCTGAGAGGATTTGGACCACTCTGCCCTGGATCTGGTCTAGGAAAGTCATGCAGGCCAGTCTGATGGCCCTGAGCTCCTTCACGTTTATGTGGAGGGAGCTGTCCTCGGGGCTTCAGGCACCTTGCGTGGAGAGGCCCCCGGACAGGTGGGCCCCCCCACCCTGAGTTGGAGGCATCCATTATCAGGGTCACTGCAGGCTTGGACTCCCTGAACGGGATTCCCCCCATCACAAAGTCAGGGTCCTGCCAGATTTGGAGGGACTCCAGGGCAAGTTGGGGTACTGAAATTATCTTGTCGAGATGGTCCCTTTCTGGATGGAAGCTTGCAGCGAACCAGAGCTGGAACGGTCGCATCCGCAGGCAGGCTGTTCGTATTACCGATGTGGCCACTGCCATGTGCCCCAGGAGCTGCATGCAGCTGTGTGCTGTGGTCAGCCTGGGTGCCTGGAGCTCCATGATGATGGTGCAGATGGCCCGAAATCTTGACAGGGGCAAGGATGTGATGCCTTGCCTGGCATCTAAGCATGCCCCAATGAACTCTATGTCCTGAGTGGGGCAAAGCTTGGACTTTTCCAAGTTTATGCAGAAGCCCAGGAACTCGCACAGGTTCATTACCATGTCGACATGGTCTTGTACTTGTCCACTTGACTTGCCCACTATGAGCCAGTCGTCCAGGCAGATTCTTACACCCCTCCTGTGTAGGAACGCTGAGACTGGTGCAACATACTTTGTGAACACCCTGGAGGCTAGCAATAACCCGAAGGGGAGGGCAGTGAACTGGTAATGACGTCATGCCACTACAAACCTGAGGAACCACCTGTGGTGGGGCCAAATGGCTATGTGGGAGTAAGCGTCCTCTAGGTTGAGGGCCGCGAACCACACTCCTGGGGACAGGGAGGGAATGATCTGCGGTAGGGAGATAATGCAGAATTTTATTTTCTTTATGTTTTTGTTGAGAGCTCTGAGGTCTAGGATGGGCTGTAGGTCCCCATTGGGTTTGGGGACCAGGAAGTAGCGGGAATAGAACCCTTTGCTGCATTCCCCCTTGGGAACCTTTTTGATGGCTCCAAGGAAGAGTAATTTCTGGCATTTGGTCTCAAGCTTGCCTAGCAGATCAGGGTCTCTGGGATCATGGGAGGGGATGGTTTCCTGTCCTGGGGGGTTGAGAGGAACTGAATGCGGTATCCTCATACCACTGTGTCGAGGACCCACTGGTCCGAAGTGACCTGGGTCCATCGCGGAGCAAAGTGGTGGAGGTGACTGGGGGAGAACTGGGGTTGTGGAGCGCTGTCCTCGGAGGGGCTGTCAAAAATGCTGTTTGTGGCCCGATGAACGGTCCAACCCCTGTCCGCGCTGCCCCAACTGGGAGGCACCCAGCTTACCCCTTTTACCTGATTGGCCTTTATCCTTGTCCAGGTCCCCGAGGTGGCACTGGGGAAACTGGAGAGATCGCAGAAACTGGGTCTGCAGTTGCAGCTGTTGTTTCAGTTGCTGTAACTGCTGTTGTAGCTGGTGTGATTTCGAGGAACGCCTAACAGGTTGTGGGGTGTAGATCCCGAGGGACTTCAGAGTGGCCCTTGAGTCCCTCATACCATGCAGCTTTGTGTCTGTGGAAGATGCAAAGAGGTCAGGACCTTTCGAAGGGAAGGTCCTGAATAATCTGTTCCATCTGCGCAGAGAGACCAGAGTTCTGGAGCCAGGCCAATCAGTGCATCACCACTGCCGATGCCACTGTGCGTGCTGCTGCGTCCACTGCATCCCAAGTTGCTGCAAGCGCATCCCTGGATGCTCTCTCTCCCTTGTCCAGCATTGCTTCGAAGTCTCTCAGGCGATCCTCGGGAATGACCGGCCAGAGATTTCATAGAGCTTCCCACAGGTTGAAGATGTAGCGCGTCATCAAGGCTGAATGATTTGAGATGCGCAGCTAGAGGGTGATGAAGATGATGGGGCCCTTGATCTGCTTTGTTATGTAGAATCAGGGTCCGGCTCATCGTCGGAGAAATCCGAAGATTCTGGCGCAGGCGAACAGGCGTAGTGGGAGGCTGTGTCATCTGCCATCGCATTCAGCCAGTCAAGGGTCCATTCGTTGTGTGGGGACCTTGACGGTGGCATAGGCATTAGGAGGGGGGCAAGTGCTTCCCCCAATGGGTGCCTTCCCCGCGAGCTCGGCAACACGGAGCTTTTACGGGCTCGCTTTCTCGGGTACTCCTCCTGGGTGGGAAGAAGGGGGTCTTTCGAGGACAACCTGGATGACCTCCCCCCGACAGTCGGTAGTCCAGTACCGAGAATTCCTCGGAGAAGCAGTGAGCCGGAGCTGTAGAACTTAGGCCTGGTACCAGTTTTGATGGTGTCAGGTCGGAGGGAGGTGAGGAGGCCCAGGACAGTGCTGGCATCGGTGCGGGTGTTGCCAGTGCCGAATCTGACAGGACTGGAAGTGACAGTGTTGGAAGTGGGGTTCTCGGCGACAGTGCTGGGTCCAGCGGTACTGGGCTTTGTGGAGGTGCCGGGCTTGCCGGTGGTGCCGGACTTGTGGGCGGTGCCATGTCCAACGGTGCCATTGTGGCTGGTTGCTTCTTGTTCTGCACTGAAGCCAGATTTAAACACCCTTGGCGAGCCAGTGCCTGAGCCGGACCCTACTCGGGGTGGCTGGAAGGCTACCAGGAGACCAGCGAGGTCGGTGCCTAGACTGTACCATGGACAGCTGAGATCTAGGGCCTGGTACCAGGAATCAGTGGGAATCCTGAGCCTGAGCCAATCGATGGTCCAGCAGAGCGCTGATGGCTCGGCTGTTTTCGAGCAGAGCGGCTTCAGTCCCCAAAATTAGGCGGAGACGACACTCCCTTTCCAGCCGAGTCCTCCGCTTGAAGGATCGGCAGATGGAGCAGTCCGCTGTGATGTGGGACTCATTCAAGCAAGCAAGGCACTTCTTGTGTGGATCGTTCATTGGGAAAGCCTTGCAGCATCCTAAGCACGGCTTGAATCCTGGCATTTCGAGTTTCGCAGGAAAAGACAAGCCCTTGCATTTCGCAAGATAACGCTGAGCCGAACCGACGCTGATGGTGGAAAAAGGAACTGGGAGAATCAGGGTCACCTATATAGCCGCGGCCATGGCATGACAGGGGCGTTGGCCGTGCCCCCTGACCTGACAGGACAATGCTAAAGACTTTCTGAGCTACCGTGCACTGCGGCACGTAGACACCTGTAACTGAATGATGTGACCAGCGCTTGAAGAAGAATTAACTTTGTAACTTTGCTAGACCCTTAAAACCATGAACTCAACAGGGATACCAATTTTATGGCTCATTACAATAATTTGTAACACACCCTGCTGCCAGCTAGCTCTTAATTGCCCACTTCAACCCTCTTATACATAACAACATAACCTGCAATTGCCCACTTCTATTTAAGTGGCCTCCTACAATGTACATTACCCCTTTTGCTTAACAATCTGATCCAACTTATATTTAGCTCAGGCACTTCCCCAGGCGAGCAGAGCACCTTTGGCTAGTTTGAATGCTTGTACTTTCCATCAACAGAAGGTGATCCAATAAAAGCTATTATCTCACCTACCTTGTGTCTCCAATATCTGTGTCTTGTTAACTTGTGGATGGACTGAATGCCATCTTTAAGTTTAAAAGTTGTAAGGGAAAATGCATAGACTTACCCAAATTCTCTTTCCATCATGAAACTCAGTAATGTTAGTCTCGCAGGGTTGTCTAGACATGATGGAGCCTTGAACACGTCAAGGATCACAGCCTGGCTGGAGTTCCTGGCTACATTGCTTCTCTCCTCCTCCTCACCTTTCACAGCCAGAGTATCTACCTCCGGCTCTTCTGAGGTATCCACAATGGCCTATGTGTTTCTGGGGGGGGCCTCTGGCAAGTATGGCATGCAGTTCATTAAAAAAGCAGAAGACCTGCAGGGCATCACCTGCTCTATTGTTAACATCACTGGCCTTTTCGAATTCCTGGAAAAGTTGTTTTCCTTTCACATGGCATTTCCGCTGAGGCCTACCATACCCATTTAACTCTCTGCAATCTGCTTGTAGATATCTATGGTTCTATGGCTGGTTCATAACTATGCTTGAATAGCCTCTTTATCCTACAGGCCCATAAGGTCCAATATTTCTTATCTACTCCAGGCAGGACCATGTCCAGTGGGTAGAGCCAACATGGTTGGTTGAGCAATTGCACACCACCAGATGAGGAGAGCCCTGCAAAAACGCAGCTATCTGCAGCTATCCACATCCGCAGATACAACACAGATGTCCACGGACCATTTCTTGTGGATGCAGCTCGGATACAGATCCACATATTTGTATCTGTGCAGGGCTCTACAGATGAGCTACTAGGGTAGTTCACTGAACTGGGCAATCAGGAGAAAAGCATTAAAAAAACACAAAGGGGGCATAAAAGGCTGTGGGTGAGGGAGCAGCGGAGTTTAAAACTGTGACCAGAATGGTTACTGTTACAGTGGAGAATTGTGGGAAGTTGCTGGAGGACTGTTAGGGTTGATACAAGTCAAAGCGTCTATGTGCACACTGCACTGACCTCCACAGGTCACCTCCACATGGCACCATGTTGTTGTGGGAGATGATGGTTTCACTACATCACCATCACGGGACACTTAACTCGATCAGCCACAAATTTGAAAGTAGCTGCAAGTACAGCTACATCATCACACGGCAACTGACATCAACCCACCTAATTTTGTTATATAGACCAGGGCTGCCAGGGCAGAGAAAGGAGGAGTAGCCTCAGTAGAGAACAGCATCAGAGTAACTAGCACCTTCAAGGAAGCATAAGTGAGTTTGGATTTTTGGGTGTTTCATTATGAGAGCTAAAAGCTTGTGTAGTCTACTAACCAGTCATGAGCTAGCAGTCATGACCAAACTGAATTGACTCTATAGCCCACTGGGCCACTACAGTCAGTGACAGTGAATTTAATTAGAGCTATGCCACGCCACAACACCACATGCTGTAATACACTGTCTCTGAAGCATCTGGTACTGGCCACTGTCTGCAAAATGGCTACTGGACTAGATGGACCATTACATCAATCCAGCTAGCAATTTGGTGGGTTACTTAACAGTAACCGTCCTTCTTCGAGATGGGCTGCTCACAGACATTCAGTTACAGGTGTCTACATGCTGCAGTGCACGGCAGCTCGGAAAGTCTTCAGCCTTAGCCTGTCAGGTCAGAGCACCCGGCCAACATCCCCTCCACTCTGCAACCGTGGCTATATAGGCAACTGTGACCCTGACCCTCCCAGTTCCATATACCTTCGCCAACTCCGTTAGAGGGGACAGTGGGAGGGGCCTGAATATATGTGAGCAACCCATCTCAAAGGAGGACGGTTACTGGTAAGTAACCCATCATTCTCCTTCGAACGCTGCTCACATCATTCAATTACAGGTGACTGTTAGCCACACCTAAGGATGGTGGGAGGAGTTACAGTCTACCCACACTGAGTACAGCTCTCCCGAGTAGCATCATCTCTAGCCTGCTGGGCGATAGCGTAGTGCTTCGTGAAGGTATGAATTGACGACCACGTAGCGGCCCTGCAGATCTCTTGGATGGGGACCTTGGCAAGGAAGGCTGCAGAGGATGCTTGGGCCCTCCTAGAGTGGACTCTAGCAGTTCCAGGAAGGGGCATTTTCAACCTTCCATAACAATCCTTGATATAGTTCACAATCCATTTAGAGCTACACTGTGAGGAAACTGGTAAACCTCTCTTATGTTTGGCGACCACCACAAAAAGTTGGGGGGTCTTGCGAAAAGGCCGGGTGGGCACGATGTGAGTTAGGAGTGTTTCCCTCATGGCCAGTGTATGCCACTTCCTCTGGTTCTGCGTAACCTGGGGATCTGGGTAAAAAACCAGCAAGCAAATTTCTTGGTTAAGGTGGAAAGGCATGGCCACCTTAGGGAGGAGGGATGGGTGGTGATGCAAAACCACCTTATTCAAGTAGAACCTTGTGTATGGGGGTTCCAAGGAGCGGGCTTTTAACTCTGAAACCCTTCTGGCAGAGGTGATTCCTACTAAGAAGGCCACCTTCCAGGACAAGACCAGGAGAGTGGCTAAGTCCAAGGGTTTGTAAGGCGGTTCTGTCATTGCCTGGAGGTCGACATTCAGCTCCCAAGGCAGGGTGGGCTTGCAAGGTTGGGGAAAAAGTCTCTCCACCCCTTTTAGGAATCTGATGGAGGTGGGATGAGAGAAAACTGATTGCCTATCCACACTCTCATGGCAAGCAGAGATTGCCACTAAAGGGACCCTCAATGAGGAAAGAGAGAAGCCTCCTTTCCTTAGGACTAGCAGATAGTCGAGGATCAGGTGAATCTGGGCTGATATAGGGTCTACAAGCTTGTCCCGGGCCCAAATGGAGAATCGCCTCCATTTGGCTGTGTACATGGACCTGGTGGATGGTCTTCTGCTACCAACCAGGACCTTCTTAATGCTGTTTGAGCAAAGCCGCTTCTGCCCACTGAACCAGAGAGCATCCAGGCCATCAGGTATAGGTGGCCTGGGTCTAGGTCCAAAGGTGCCCCGAGTCCTGCATTAGGAGATCCTCCCACGGTGGGAGGCAGAGTGGGATGTCTATGGACATGTCGTGCAGGAGTGGGAACCAGTGCTGTCTGAGCCACTCTGGTGTTATTAGTATTATGTTCACTCCATGCCTGTCGATTTTCAGGAGCACCCTCTGTATTAGGGGAACCAGTGGGAAGGCATACATCAGGGGCCCTGACCAGTTGATGAGGAAGGTGTCGGTGAGAGACCCCCTCCTTCCGGCCTCTGAGGGAGCAGAACTGGGGGCATTTGCAATTCTGTCGTGTCATAAATAAGTCTATCTGGGGGAGACCCCATTTGTGTACCAGGAGGGAGAACACCTTGTTGTAAAGAGCGCACTCGTGGTTCTCTATCGGTTCTCTGCTTAGAGTGCACCAGCCCCTTGTCCACCCCAGGTAGGTGGGAGGCCACTGGGAGGAAGTCGTGTCATATGGCCAATTCCCAGAGTTTGCACACCTTGATGCAAAGTGATGTGGAACGGACACCCTCCCCCCACGCCTTGCTGATTTGTGTAGAACATGGCTGTGGTGTTGTCCATGAGGATCTGGACCAACCTGCCCCGTATCTTGTTGAGGAAGGTCAAGCAGGCTAGCCTGATGGCCCTTAGTTCCTTCACGTTTATGTGGAGAGACCTGTCGGCATGGGACCAGAGCCCCTAAGTGGAGAGTCCCCCAGAGATGTGGCCCCCCACTCTGTGTTCGAGGCATCTGTTATTAAGATCTCTGAGGGCCTGAGGGCCTTGAAGGGGATGTCCCCCATGGCAAAGCGGGGATCCCTCCAAACCTGAAGTGTCCCCAGAGTATCCTGGGGGACAGACAGTATCTTGTTCAGGGAGTCCCTCCATATGTGGAACACCGTAGAAAGCCAGATTTGGAAAAGCCTCATCCTCAGGCGCGCCATCTGGATCACTGAGGTGCAGGCTGCCATGTGACGGAGGAGCTGCCGGCACTGTCGGGCTGTGGTCAGGGGGGACGTCTGCAGCTCCATAATGATGGTACAGATTGACAGAAATCTGGAGCAGGGTAGGAATGCTAACCCCTTGTGGACATCTAGACACACCCCTATGAACTCTATGTTGTGGGACAGGCAGAGCTTTTACTTCTCTTTGTTTATATGGAGGCCCAGATAGTCGCAGAGCCTCACTACTGCTTTGACATGGAGCTCTACTTGGGAGCTTGATTTCCCAACTACTAAGCAGTCGTCTAGATAGGGATAAATTCTTATGCCCCATCTGCGCAAGTATGCTGCGACTGGCGCCATGCACTTCATGAACACCCTGGGGGTCAGGGAGAGCCCGAAAGGGAGAGAGTTGTACTGAAAGTGGTCATTCGCCACAATGAACCTTAGGAACTGCCTGTGGTGGTGCCTTAGGCTATGTGAACGTAGGCATCTTTCAGCTCAAGGGCTGCGAACCAGTCCCTGGGAGACAGAGACGGAAGGATTTGTGATAGGGAAACCATGAGGAACTTTATTCTCCTTATGTGTTTGTTTAAGGTTCTGAGATCTAGAATGGGTCAAAGGTCCCTGTTGGATTTCAGGACCAGGAAATAGCAGGAGTAAAATCCTTTTTCCCACTCCTGCCTGGCAACCTTCCCTATGGTTCCAAGGGAGAGGAGTTTCTGGCTTTCAGTCTTGAGAAGGTAGGACAGTTTCTGGTTTCCAAGGGATGAACAAGGGGGTGGTTTCCTGTCCCGAGGAATCAAAAGAAACTGAATATGATACCTCTCCGCAACCGTCTCAAAGACCCACTGGTCAGATGTGATGTTGGCCCAGTGGTGTGTGAAGCAGTGTAAGTGGCTGGGCACCGGTCGATTCGTGGGTTCACTGGCCACATGGTAACCATCAAAAGCACTGTTTCTTCCCCTACGAGCATTCAGAGGCCTGCCCAAGCCTACCCAACTGGGGAATGTGGGACTTCTCACTCTTCCCTGAACAGACCTTGTCCCTGTCCATGTCCCCAAGGTGGCGCTGGGAAAGGGGGAGGGACCTCGGGAATGTACTTTGCAGTTAAATCTGTTGTTTTAACTGCTGAAGTTGTTGTTGGAGTTGATGGGGTTTTAGAGAGCATCTGTTAGGTTGCGGGGTGTAAATTCCCAGCGACCGGAGCATGGCCCTCAAGTCTTTCATGCCATGGAGCTTTGCGTCCATGGACTCGGCGAAAAGGTCAGGGCCTTCGAATGGGAGGTCCTGAATAATGAGCTGCAGCTGCAGAGGTAGGCCCGAGCCCTGTAGCCAGGCTGACAGACGCATTGCTACAGCCAATGCCATCGTACAGTCGGCTGTGTCCACGGCATCCCAGATGGCCATTAGAGCATCTCTGGATGCCATTTCCCCTTCTTCAAGCATCATGTCGAAGTCTCTAAGATGATCCTTTAGGATAACAGCACAGAAGCCTTGCATGGTGTTCCAGAGGTTAAAGAGATACCTTGTCATAAGGGCCGAGTGGTTTGCTATGCACAACTGAAGGGCTGCTGTGGAGTAAACCTTCCTGCCAAGCAGGTTGAGTTTCCTTGCCTCCTTATTCTTAGGGGTGGAACCCGGTTGACCCTGCCTCGCTTTCTGGTTCATGGCTTCGACAACAGTGACCCCGGCATGGGGTGCTGGAACAGAAAGGAGAATTTGTCCTGAGGGACGTGGTACTTGCAGTCCATGACCCTGGATACCAGCAGGATCGAGGACGAGGTTTGCCAGTGTGCCTTGACGATGCT
Source organism: Podocnemis expansa (assembly GCA_007922195.1). Classification (NCBI taxonomy): domain Eukaryota; kingdom Metazoa; phylum Chordata; order Testudines; family Podocnemididae; genus Podocnemis; species Podocnemis expansa. Next base: position 4,612,966 of record ML681994.1, on the reverse strand, counting down.
GTATACCTCTTTGTGGAATGGTACAGACTCCTTAGCAGGTGGTGCCCTCTGGCCAATATCGAAGAGGGGGTTTGCCTCCTCTTGGACGACCCCGAGCTCCAGGTTCAGGTTGATTGCTATGCGGTGTAGCAACTCCTGGTGGGCACGAGAGTCCTTGTTACAGTCAATTGGTCTCTCAAAGGTGTATTCATCAGGCAAAGAGGAAGAACAGGCCCATGATCTACTCCGATGCGTGGAGTCGGGATCGGGTTCATCAGCCGACAAGTCTGAAGCCATGGTCTGTGAGGGGGACTGGACGGAGCGGTGCTGTGAGGCTGAAGTATCATCGGTGGCCATGTCCAGCTAGTTGTGTGACCAGTCATTAAACGACACTACAGCCTCCAGATGGCATGGAGGGCCACGACCTAGGCTAGGTTGCAGTGCAGTACCCGAAGGGGAGGGCCCCATTGTTTCAGGCGGGCCCGAGGATCTGTGCTTGCAACGAGGTGCGGGCAAGGGAGAGCGCTTATGGCGCCGTTTCCCTAAATGCTCTCCTACCCTTATTACCATCTTGAGAGGAGAAGAGCGTACCAAGGCTGGAGGCAAAGATGATGCCAATCCATGGGAAGAAGCCCCTGAGGCTTGGGAGCACGGCACTGACATGTTTCAGGAGGAGCATGAGGAGGAGGCTGGAGAGCAGTCCTCTGCTGAATGAGGTACCAAAGCTGTGCTGGACAGCACCGGGTTGAGAGAGCAGTCCCCAGTGCCGGATTGCAGTGCTGGCAACAGGCTAGGCGGTGCCTGATCGGTGGGCGGAGCCAATCCCTGCGTTGACTGGGCTTCTGGTGCCACAGTCGGTGTCGAGCTGGTTTTCTTCTGCAGTGCCAGTATGTGGACCAGAGGATGCATCTGCACCTATGTGAAAGCCTGCGGCGTCAGCAGTGCTGCTGGTGGTACCACCTTGGGTTCAGCACCAGGTTGATTCGGCGACCACGGTGTTCAGCACCCTGACAGTACAGACAGGGATGTTAACCAGGACTTTAGGCTCAGCACCAGAGATTGGTCCTGGGGTTTCGGCACCCAGGCTGATGGGTAAGCCAGTGGAGCGCTCAGACAGCATCAGAGCTTGCACGCTGCTCCCTGCAAGGGCTTGGAGGCACAGCTCTCTGTCCTCGTGAGTCCTCCTTTTGAAGGACTGGCAGAGGGAGCAGCTCGCGGCGAGATGGGACTCACCAAGGCATGAGAGACATTTATTGTGCGGATTGTTGAGCAGGAAAGCTTTGCAGCATCCTAGGCATGGCTTGAAACCAGGCATCTTGAATTTCGTGGTAGAAGACAGGCACTTGCTTATGCAAATTTCTTGGCTGATCCGAAACTGTCACTAATGGCGGAAAAAGGAATTGGGAGGGTCAGGGTCACGGTCACCTATATAGTCGCAGTCATGGTGCGGAGGGGGCATTGGCCACGTGCCCTGACCTGACAAGCTAAGGTTGAAGACTTTCCAAGCTACCATGTGCTGCAGCACATAGGCACTTGTAAGTGAATGATGTGAGTAGCGCTCGAAGGAGAACCTTGTTTCTAAAAGTTGGTAGCCTGCCCGCCATCCCCCCTTCTTTGGATGTAACCCAGCCTTATAGTGGCAACTTCTGCTGTTCTGAGGAAAGTAGAGTGGCTGCATTTCATAGCATGCTTACAGCCTTTCACAAGGGAGGTGAAAGTGGGCAACCCCTGGCTAGCTCTGCATGGAAACTGCATCCATTTCTCTGTGGGAACTGCTTTCCTTTCTACATGACTCTCCATGCAGAGCTTTAACAAACCAGAATAGACAACTCCAAAAATAAATGTCCTCCTTTGCAGAAAAAAAAAAGGGTAAGAGATACAGAATTGTGCTGAGGCTCCAAAACAACTGAGGATTCAGGATATACTTGTTTATTTAAATAAAAAAAAGTGCTGTGAGAATTGGTTCTGCTTCTCCCTTCTCCTCAGGGTTAATTCTGCTTCCTTGACAACTAGCACTATTGCTAATGAAGCATAAAATGACTGCAAAATTCAGTGGGAAACAGTAACAGGCAGTAGAAAAAAGTCACATCTCCTTCCAGTGCCCCAGACAATGAACTGCAGGGTCTTCTTCAAGCACTGCTCGGATACATTCAGTAATAGGTGTATCCGTGCCGCAGTGCACGATTGGTCAGAAATCTTTTTGCCCTAGTCTGTCAGGAAAGGGCTGGCAGCCACTGCCCCCTCGACACCCCCTGGCTATATATGTGGCCACCTCCCGGCCCCTCCTCAATCCCTAAAAGTCACCAACTCTGAGTTGCAGGGATGGTGTGAGGGTTGTGAATGAATCCGAGCAGCCCATCTCGAAGGAGGACAGTTACTGGTAAGTAACCATTCTTCTTCAAGTGCTGCTCAGATACATTCAGTAATAGGTGACTGCTAGCCATGCTGATGGATGGTGGGCGGAGTTGGTTCTTTCCCGCCTTCAGCGCTGCCACTCCCCACAAAGGCCAGTGACCGAGGTAACGAAGGTCCGTAGGACATACCTGGAGAATTGGCATAAGGACCGTGGCCCAGGCAAGGAAGCCCATGAGATTGAACAGTCTAACCTAAGAGGGGATGATGAGAGGCCTACATCACTTGAGCGCTCTCTGACCTGCAGACGAGAGCAGCAGTGACCTAACGTCATCTTATTATAAGGCATCAAAATGAAGATGCAGTTACTGAATCATGATTGGGGAGGTGTCTTTAAACATGGGCCTGGACAGTTGGTGGCACGCATCTGCCAAGGCGAATGAGCCGGAGACACTCTCTGGCCTTAAGTCTATAATAAGTTTGTTAGCTGGTGATGGGGAATTAATGTGACCCTGGAGAAAACTCGACCTACTAGTGGTGAATACCTGAAGCCAGAAGAAGCAAAGGGAAAAGAAAGGGAGTGAGGAAGTGCTGGTCCACCAAGGGAAGTCACAAGGAGGCATTAGATAATAGATGACCACATATTAAGATGCAATACTTCGGCAACCGACTTAGATAAGCATATGAAACCAAGGGTACCTTTTTAGAGGCCCATGGTTAGGCATAGTTTGCCACAGGTGCAGAGGCAAGGAACTCAGCTCCTAAAGCTATTTCCTGCAGTCCATGACGACATGATTGTTACTGGTATTTGCAATATTATTGTATGCAAAGGGTTCAGTGGTGCAGCCCTTGGGTCAGCGCACCAGCCCTCGTGGTGAGCTGAGTCTGAGACCCCTGGTAAGAGGCTGAATCTCCACCCCAGTGAGGGAGGAGAAAGAAGACTTTAAGGGTCTAGGTACAAGGGACAAAGGGGAGGTTAGCTCCATTAGTTGAAGATGGAGTGAGACTATGACACCGTGGTAGGGTGCACCCTCGCCTCCCCTTCTCTATTTTTTTTTCCTTTTCTTTTGCTGGGGCACAGCCACTAGGGAGGGAAGAGGGAAAGACGACCATTGGCGAAGACCATAACCCCCTGACACGGACAGTGTATGTGAGCCGACATGCCATGTTACTGGGGGTGGCTGATTGTGATAGTGAATCTCTAGCCCTGGGAAAAGACTCTTGAAAAGTGGTAGTCTAGTGGAATACCAGTTACCCCTTCCATTAGGTAGCCGGAGTGGAAAGGACAGCAGCCGAGGTAACCACGGCTCTACGAGCACCTATTACTGAATGAATCTGAGCAGTCCATCTCGAAGAAGGACAGTTACTGGTAAGTAACCCACCGTTTTTTTTCCACAGGCTAAGGTCATCTCAAGACTTCATACTGGAGGAGAGAAGTCTCATCAACAGGTTATGTCCAACAGGCATGAGTGCAGAGTGACTAATAAAAATTAAACATCAGGCATTTTACCAACTATAGACTGCCCTTAAACCCCCTGGTTGTCACTCAGAGGTTACAGCCTCTTGGCTATATGCTGGTTGCTGACCAGCTAGGGACTGAACTCAGCTCCTCATGTATCTCCATCAAGTTTTATCAGCAGGGCATGCAGATAGATCACTGTCCCAAGAGCTCCATTCACTGGAGGTTAAACCCTCCCACTTGCCTCTCTATTTTCACAGAAAAGAACAGTCTTGCTCTGTATTACAAAATGCCTTTATTGTTAAGATTACTGTTCAGAAGACAGTCTTAAAGACACAAATCTATGCAAAAACAAGTGCAAATACTGCACATGGGGGCTTTTCTGGCCCATACGAGTGCTGTAGCCAGCTTTTTAGGGAGGGAACTTATTGCTAACAAGCCACCACGCCTCCCTCAAAATTAAGGCCCGTCCCCCAGCACTTCTGGAGTAACTCAATGGAAAAGAGTAGCCAGCCTCCTGGGGGATGGGGGGGAGGCTGCACACTAACATTCACAAAAAGTTCAAAAGATTAAGGCCCGACAGCAATATAAATGTTACTGTATCATGCATAAGAGACATAGATTTTCCACTCACATTCATCAGTTTTGGTGTTCTATGCCCGCTCAGTCCAGGTGTCAATGACTGTACAGGATATGTCTGCAGCATAGCTAGGAGTGAGCCTTGCAGCCTGCATAGACTGACGTCAGGCTGCTGGGACTCCAGACAGAGCACCAAAAATAGCAGCACGGATGTTGCTGCACAGGCAGTGGCCTTGGCCAGCAAGCGTAATTGGCTTCAGAAGCGAAGCCTCCCCAGACAGCTGCCACCACCAGAAGTTCCCGCTCCAGCTCAGTCTCTGCCTCTGAAGCTCCACTCTTGCTCAGCCTCTTCCTGCCCCTGCTCCACCTTCTCCTCCCCACCCTTGCTCCACAGAAGCAAGTGACAGGGTAGGGGGCCCTGGGGAGGAAGCATAGTGAGTGTAGGAAGAAGCAGATTTGGTGTGGACAGGGTGAATCTTAGAGAAGAAAGCAGTGCAGGGCCTAAGGAAGCAAGGCAAAGTGAGTTGGGCAGAGTCTCCCAGTGAAGCCAGCCTTCCCAAATTAAGAAACATGCCCCTCTTATGGTGGAGGCTCAGGTTTGTCACCCTAGCTTGGACAGGAAAGAAACAGGACCCAAACCTAGCTGGCTAGCCTGACCTCTGCCAGGGCAGGAACATCTGTGCTGTTAGTTTTAGCATGAGGTCTCTCCCTTTGGGCTAGAAGGCTCACCCCTGGGTGCAATGTAAACATGTCCACAAAGTGCAGTACAATGCACAACCAGTCCCACAGGTTCATAGGATTTGCTCTTCTTCTTGATATAGTTAAGTGTGTACTTTAGTTTAATATGCTGCTATTTTGTCACACACTCTGTACCAGTAGAGGTGCCATGGAGCTGAGGTAATGTGGCTTGCAGGCCCTTAACTTTGGCTTTTCCTGTGATTTTTAACTGTGTAACCTTGATATATACATCAATATAGTTTTTGACATTTCATTTTATAGCTGCACCATTTGAATTCACAGTCTCCATAGGCGAATACCATATGAAACTGTATCTAATGCTTTATTCAAGTTGAAATACCTCCAGTCCACTGCATTCCCTTTGGGCTTTATCCTGTCAGAAAAAGAAATTAAGATTGGCATTACCTTTTTCTGATTAACTCATCTTGCTTATTCATTGGCCTTACGATTTGTCATCTATTTGCCCAGAGGCACTCACGTGTTGGACCTGATTGCATTTTGTGCAGGCATTTACAGCAGAATAAAATGATGTAAAATGCTGCCGTTCTCATGTGCTGTCACTTTGCCCTGGTGTAAATGACTCCATGACCTGCAGTGTAGCAGGGAATCAGGCCCACTGATGGCTTTATTAATTGTTCTAGCAAACTGAAGGCAACAAAGTTGAACTTTCTCATGTGTAATTTCTAGAACCCCTTTTGGCCCCTATGTGCTATGTTCACTCTCATCCAGTTTTCTGGCATCTCACCTACTTTCCATGATCTCCCCAAAAGAATTGTTGGTGTTCTGCTAGTCTCACTCTCTTTAAAACGAATTTCACTGTCCCTGTTGATTTGAATTAGCACAAGTTACCTTCAGCCTGTTCCATCCTGAGTCTGCTTTGCGGTTTGTTCCTTTCCTCATTAACTATGATTATGTTAAGTATCCTGTCACTCATCCTTTGAGTGACAACTGAGGCCAACCAGTACTCAGCATTTCATGTCTCATTAGTACGTGGTTGGCTCTATGTCTGGTATGTAAGTGACCTACCTGTGCACTTTACAGAAAAAAAGCACAAGACTGACTTATAAACCATGTAATTTGCCCCTATCTGTCACACCCCCTCATTTTTGCCTTTGCTTCTCTGATTTTACTTCCACACTTCTCTACTCTTTGCAATTTCTTTTTTCCATTATTTTACGGTTTATTTTAGACCTTCTGTTCCTTTTTCCCATATCAGGGCTCAAAGCTGCCTCTGATGAAGCCACACAAGTGGGGTAAAGTACAGCTGTCCCAGGAATGTCAAAAGAACTGCTGTGCCAAATCTGTATAATTAACTACCAGATAAACTTGGGGCAAGCAAACAATGTTTCAGAGTGACTCAACAGCTAAGATGCAGCTGTGTCAGGCACACCGGGGAGAAATGAAGAAGGTATTGGCCCAGGTGCGAAGAAAAGCCACCTGAGGTAAGAGAGGGGGAATCATTCCAGAATGCAATGGACAAATAAATCCTTCCTGTATGCTTTACAGGTGGGTTTCCTCCTCTGTAGTAATGAGCCTTTCCCTGACTGATGGAGATGAAAGCCTGTCTTCTGGCTTGGGACCTTCCCAGGGTTCAGATACACTGGCCCAGTGCTTCTTTGGCTGAGGCAAGTCCTCTGCAGGGGAAGTGAGTTGCTTGAGCTTCTGCAGAAAGACAGGCAGACAGAGAGAGTCTCTGTTAATTAATCTGGCAAACAATCTGACACCCAATAGCAATCCACAGTATTTGCAATGGGCAAAGGCATTTTAGAGCGCTATTATACTCACATTTTACTGCTCTTTAACCAGGTCTCATCCATGATTTATTGGACCGCCAGGCTTACAGTGTTGTTACATGTTTACATTTTGGGGCACACTGACCACAAGATACACTATAGATGCATTTACAAGAGAGGGGGCAGCCTCCTGTTTAAGGCAGAGGAGTGAGAAGGAGTACACCTGCTTTCTATTCCTTGTTCTGCCTGACATCTCCAGTGGCATCAGACAAGCCTCTTTTAACCTAATATTTCACTACTGCTGGCAATGTTTCCTCTAAGGGCCCAACGCAGCTTGCTTGCTGTGCGCGCCCCACCCCGCCCCCCCGTGTGGGCCCGATCCTGTCCCCCCCGTGGCTGGATCCTGCCCCCCACCCAAGCTCTGCTGCCTGCCTGGCCTCCTGGCAGCGGGGACGGAGTAGCCAGTCCGGACAGCCCCCACCCGGCCGCACCTCCCTGGGGGGGGGCAATGGGGGCCAGCACTGAGCTCCAGCGTGCGGGGTCAGGGCCCTGGAGCAGCCCACTCCCAAACATTTTGGGCCACTTCATTTCTGGGTCCCCCCCAGCCTGAATGGGCCTGATCCATGGCTTGGGGGGGCCAGGGGCAAAGCAGCCCAAACTCTTTGGGAGCGGGCTGCTCCAGCACCCCGAACCCATACGTCAGAGCTTGGTGCCAGCCCCCTTTGCCCCCTGGGAAGGCGCATCTGGCTGGGCTGGCTGCTCCGCCCGAGTGTGGTGAGGCCAGGCAGGCAGGTGGGCAGAGCAGCCTCTGGCCCTGATGGCCCACAGCCCCCCTGCTTCCCTCGCCCCTGGGAGCTGCAAGGCGGGTGGTTAGGGCCCCCTTACCTGGCCACTGGAGCAGCTTGGCCAGGCCCCCGACAACTCCTCCAGTCAGAGGAGTGCTCCCTAAGCATGTGCAGAGAGTCTGTGCATGCTCAGTGAGCTTACTCTGAGCAGTAGTTTTAAAAACTCCCAGCTCAGAGGAGCTCTCCAGGCAGGAACTGCAGCTGCCAGCCGTGTGCAGCTGGCAGTGTTCCCTGTGCCAGGAAGTGCCAGGGGCTGTGCGGCTGCACGGCCATGCAGCTTAGAGGGAATATTGCTGCTGAGTAGTCACACCTTCTGCTGACTTCAGTGGGAACTGTGGTTTCTCTGAAATCGTCTGATTCTAAAGGCTGATAATAAAGAAATGCTTCTCAGTCACAGATCCACTTCAAATCAATAAAAAAATCAGCATCTTTAAGTCTTCGTACCATGTTATTGACTGTAAAAAAGGGTTGCTAATCCTACTCTCTCTTTATAGGGTCCTCGAAGGCTCATTTGTTAGAGTCTGCTACATGCTTTGAGCTCATTGGATGGGAGACGCTTTCATAACATTGTTATTCCTCTACATACTCTTTCCCATAGAACTGCTCTGTAGAGCAGTGGTTCCTAACCTTTTCTCTGCCATGGCACACCTACCTTCAAATTTTTTGAGGCACACCACAATTAAAAACTCAAGGATATTCAAATTAACTTAAATTACTTATGAATATTCATGAACCATGACACAGTATTTCAGAAATGCTGTTGTGTAGGGTAGTAGGGGTAGCAGAGCAGGGGTGGCAAAACAGGGGAGGTCCGGAGTCGTGTGCAGTGGCAGGAGTGAGTGTGGGAAGCAGAGCAGGGCAGGGGTGGCACAAGAGGACAAGGGCAGCCATGTGGGGAACAGTACAAGGGTGGCAAGAGAGGAGAGAGGAAGGGAGAACAAGAGTGGCTTTGTGGGGGCGCAGGGGTAACCTGGGGAGTGGGAAGGTAAGGCAGGGGATCATGGCGCAGCACCCACTTCCCCCTTCTCCACAGTGGCTCCCTGCCACCCAGGGCAAATCCTCATCCCACTGCTGAGCCCTCCCACCCCAGTGGGTCCCATCCTCCCCCTTCCCAGCCCCCTGCTGCCTGTGATAGACCCTCCCATCACTGCAGGGCCCAGAACTAGGCCTCCAGCCCCCAGCTACACGCCTCCACAGCCACCCCACAATCCCAGTTACACACCGTCTGCTACACATCCACTGCCACCCACCTCTGCTACACACACACACCTGCCTCACACAACCCCCGGCAGCCCTCCCTCCAAAAGCCCTTAGCTGGGCTGTTTGCTGACTGCTGACACAAGCTGCTCCACCCTGCAGGGGGAAGATTCACACACTCCCAGCCTCCTGCAGCTCTCTGCTGGCTGGGCTTAAGGTGGAGCCACCAGAACTCTGTGTTCCGGCTGCTCCTGCTATTTTTAGGGGGACCCCTGGAACTCCACATTCCAGTGCCTTCCTCTATTTTTAGGGGGCCAGAAGGCTGCCTGCCTAAAAATAGGGGTCCCCGCAACTGTGTTCCAGTGCCTTCCCCCTTACTTTAACCCGTCTTTTCCCAGCCCTGCACAGCCCATGTGGCTGGGCGGAGCAGAGAGGGAACTTTAACTCCAGCTCTCGGGGATGCTCGCAGCACACTTTCAATCAATCAATCAATCAAATCATAGGGCTGGAAGGGACCTCATGAGATCATCAAGTCCAACCCCCTGGGAACTGAACCCAGGACCTTCTGCATGTTAAGCAGAGGTGCTAACCACTGCACTATTTGCATCTTGGGTGTTGCTGTGGCACACCAGTGTGCCCCAGCACACTGGTTGGGAACCACTGCTGTAGAGACATTTGTGCTTAGTTATTGATCTCTGCCCCTCCATGTTTTTGGCATTCTTCTCATACACTATACCCTCCTGAGAACTGTAACTACCACAAAGATGTGTTTCTCTGTGGTTTCCACAGACTCAATGAGCATCATAAGTCACACTTCTCTAGCAGACAGATATTCACAGCTACATGATTCTTTCTACTCAGACTGCCTGTCTCATCTGATCACAGGTTTACAGACCATATCACAAATGGGGCTGAGCAATTAACTTATTTATATAACTAAGTTCGATGCTCTCTCTGTTTGTGAATTGCCTCCCACCAGACTAATTTTCTCCAATTTATTAACAAATATTCATCCAGTAATTTCTGGAATAGCTCTGGGACTGTGGCTTGCCTGTGATTTCATGTTTGGAATCTGAGCTGTTTTTACTGGACACGTAAGCTAATACTACTTGGTTTCCTCATTGGTCCAGTGGAACTCTAGGATTCACCTTGCTGGTGTGAATCATCACAATTAGTAATTAGAAAGTTGCTTTCCAGTAATATGCTGCAATATTCACTTGAAATATGCTGCTTCTTGGAGCATTCCTGTCAGTAAATTATTATAATATTCACAGGGAGTGAATGAAAAAGGCACACAAACATAGTTAGTGAAACTCCATTTCAAAATTAGAACAAATATTCAGAGAGAGTTTTGGTGAAGGGAAGGAAGAAAACATGGAAGAGCTTGGCAGAGTATGCCAACTTTAGTTACAGATCCCTCCCCGCATTTCTAAACCATGCCCTTGGAAGCTTCTTTATAAAGATGCAGTTTCAACATCCATGGACATTATACCTGAAGTAATATAAAGTGGGAAGTCTGTTCTTGATGAAATCTGTCACTCAAGCACACAGTTAATTTCCACTAATGCATCTCAATAAAAAACTTGGCACCTTGAGGAACTTTTTAGCTGTAGATCTCAAAATGCTTTCCAAAGGTTGGTAGGCATTATCCCCATTTCACAGATGGGGAAGATAAAGGTAAATGGGGCCTTTGTGCCTTAGCACCTATATGAACAGTTTAACACCTTTCAGATGTGTAAACTGGTTGTACTATAGACTAGCTGGTGTCTTATCTGCACACAAAAGTTATCCCACTTTAATTATATCACTCCCGTTAAAGCAGGAGCAACTCTTCTAGAGGGGGGACAGTTAGAATTTCCTCAGGGACTATACCTTGATGTAGTGGTGTGTTCTGATGACCCTGAGAGCTATGTTGTCAGGTGCAGAACTCCTGTTAGGGCCACTCAAGATAGAAAGGAGGAAGAGTAGGAGCCAAACTAAAAGCAGTCTACTGGTCCTTGCAAAAAAACATAACAAAACAAAAAAACCTCTTTCTTACTGAAACAGCAAGAGATTAGATCAATCTGGCACAGATTTGCAGATACAAATGTCAACTGAGAAAGGTCACGATGTGCTGGATGTAAGACAAGGTAATGCTGATTAAGCAGGAAATCCAGCTGACATTATTATGATGGCAATGCAAATCAAAACTGAAGTGGGGTGTCTTTACAGCTAAAGATGAGACAAGAATTGGGCATTGGAATGTTAGATTACTTTGGAGCACAGATAGACTGACACAATTTATTAAAGAAATTAAAGTCTTTGACTTAAGTATACTTGGACTGGCTGAGATGAGATGGATTGGACTCATCTAATTGTCAATGGAAAGCATGGTTGAAAAGAGGAAATTAAATATTGGGAAGCCAGGCCCATAGGATTAGTAAACAAGCTACTACAGCACTGAAGGAATGGGTACCTGAAAATTCAACGATATTGACTACTCGCTTTCTGACAAATCAAGTAGCCGTCACAGTTGTTCAGTGTTACTCACCTAAAAATTATGATGAACAAGTCAAAAGATGGTGTCTATAAACGATTGCAGAGCAATGTTGGCAAGATCAAAGAATATGCTATTATCTTTTTGGGAGATCTAAATGCATAGGTTGGTGATGGTAATATTGGTTGTGAACGCACTGTGGGCAAAGATAGCATATCAGAATAGAACAACAATGGAAAAAAATTTTAATTCTGCACCCTATGCCATCTGTGCATTTTCAAACAAGGAGAAACAAACAGATATGGAGATTGAATGGCAGCTTCACCCATAAACAGCTTGATCATGTTGCCACTGGTAGATCCTAGAGAAGATACTGTTGGACACCAAGTTGTATATGAATGCTAGTATCAGAAGTCACCTCCACATTGTTACTGTAGCCAGGGCCATAACTACGGGGGGCCAATGAGGCTTTGCCCCGGGTGCACCGGAGTGGCTCAATATAGCCTTTCATTTAAAAGGTGTGTTTCGTGGCGCCGGTCCCAAACACTGCTAATGGCAAGGGGCGCACATTCCAATCTGAACATGCCCCAGGTGGCGGATCGCCACATTACAGCTCTGACTGTAGCAATCAAAATAAAACCAGACAAAGTAACAACATTTAAAGTGGAGGGTATGTATGATATTAGAAGATCCAACAGTGAAGGCCCATTTCAAGCTACAACTTAGCAAAAGATTTAAAGAGTTAAAGACACAGAGGGATGACACAGAAAAACAATGGTAGTTTTTTCAAACAAGCAAGAAAGGATTACCAGGAGGGATGAGACATTCTAAGAAAGAGGACTGTCTCCAATTAAATACATGGAAGGTTGTTAAAGAGAAGAAAGAAACAAAGAGAATTCAACAAGAATGAACAAGCTGTAAAAGAACTATTCTGCAACAAGGTTATGGAAACAGAAACAAGGAATTTAAAAAATTAGCCACAACAGAAAAGAGAGAATGGATGAAAAATAAAGCAGAAGACTTAGGAGGCACATAAGACAGGATTTTAAAAAGCTTTTTCTAGTATCTAAACAACTGACATCACACTTCTCTAACCTTCATAGCATTGTGAAGGCTCAAGATGGTTTGATTTCAATCACAGAGAAAGGACAAAGCCTTTTGGATGGAGCATTTCCAGGGTGTGCTTAGCAAGCCAGAACCATTAACATATAGTGAGAAATGTGAAGAAATAACCGTCTTATCTGTCACTAAATGTAATTGCCTCTGAGGAAGGAACTAGGGCTATAAACCAGCTGGAGAGTGTTAAAGCACTAGGCTATGATAAAACAGATGCTGAAATGTTAAAAGCCAGGAAAGAAGTGATGGTGAATTATATGTGCAGGCTGTACAGAATCATCTCGGGAAAGGATACCCTTCCTAAAGGTTGGAGTTAGAGGCACTATCTGCAAAATCCCTAAAAGGGTAGAACAGCTTATCTGTGATGTCTAGAGAGCAATGACATTCCTATCTGTACCTAGAAAGGGATCGGTGGGTTACTTACCATTAACTGTACGTCTTTGAGATGAGCTGCTCACATACATTCAGTTACAGGTGCTTACATGCTGCAGCGCACAGTGGCTTGGAAAGTCTTCAGCCTTAGCCTGTCAGAGTCAACGCCCCCTCTGTGCTGCAACAGCAGCTATATACGTGACCATGACCCTGACCCTCCCAGTCCTTTATACCTTCGCCAACTCCATTAGTGGGGTCAGTGGGAGGGGCCTGAATGTATGTGAGCAGCCCATCTCAAAGAAGGAGAGTTACTGGTAAATAACCCACCATTCTTCGAGTGCTGCTCACATCATTCAGTTACAGGTGATAGCTAGCCATACCCAAGGACGGTGGGAGGAGTTACAGTCTGCCCACACTGAGCACGGCTCTGCGCAACACAGCATCCTCTCTAGCCTGTTGGGCGATGGCATAGTGCGTCATGAAAGTACGTACTGATGACCACGTAGCTGCCTGCAGATCTCTTGGATCAGGACCTTGGTGAGGAAGGCTGTTGACGACACTTGGGCACTGGTAGAATGGACTCTAACAGTCCCAGAAAGGGGCGTATTTGACCTTCTGTAGCAGTCTTTGATACAGTCCACTATCCACTCGGAGATACATTGAGAGGACGCTGGGAGACTTCTTTTGTGCTCGGCAACCACCACAAAAAGTTGGGCGGTTTTGCAGAGTGGACGTGTGCGCTCAATGTATGTTAAGAGTGCTCTCTTCACATCCAGGGTATGCCACTTCCTCTGGTTCTCCGTAACCCAAGGATCTGGATAGAATACTGGCAAACAAATTTCCTGGTTAAGGTCACAGGAAGTAGCCACCTTAGGGAGGAAGGAGGGGTGGTGCCTCAGGACCATTTTGTCAGGGAAGAACCTCATGTACAAGGGTTCCGAAGAAAGGACCCTCAATTCTGAAACCCTTCTAGCACAGGTGATTGCTACTAAGAAGGCCACCTTCTATGAAACAACAAGTAGGGTCCATGAGTCTAAGGGTTCATAGAGCGCCTCTGTTAGCACCTGAGCACCACATTCAAATCCCACCAGGGGTTCTTGAGGTTGTGGAAAGAGTCTTTTGAACCCTTTCGGGAAACTTGTGGAGGTAGGATGGGAAAAACCAGAAGTCCCATCCACTTTCTCATGGAGAGCTGAGATCGTTGCTAGATGGACTCTCAGTGAGGAAAGAGAGAGGCCTTTGTCTGTAAGGTCTATCAGATAGTCCAGGATTAGGTGTATCAGGGCTAATGCAGGGTCTACACCTTTGTCCTGAGCCGAGGTGGAGAACCACTTCCATTTGGCTGTATAGGTGGGCCTGGTGGATGGTCTTCTGCTACCAACCAGGACCTTCTTAACCCTGTCTGAGCAGAGCCTCTCCTGCTCATTGAGCCAGAGAGTTTCCAGGCTGTTAGGTGCAGGTGACCTGGGTTTGGGTGCTGCAGGCGTACCGAGTTCTGTGTCAACAGATCCGCCCACAGGGGGAGGCCGAGTGGGGTCTCTACAGCAAGGTCCTGGAGGAACAAGAACCAGTGTTGCCTGGGCCAATCTGGAGCTATTAATATCATTTTTGCTCCCTCCATCCTGACCTTCAGGAGAACCTTGTGCATCAGAGGGACCGGTGGGAAGGCATACATCAGAGGGCCCGACCAGCTGATGAGGAAGGCATCATTGATGGACCCTTCCTCCCAACCTCTGAGGGAGCAGAATTGCTGACATTTGCGGTTCTGCTGTGTTGCAAACAAGCCTATCTGGGGTCTACCCCATTTGTGTACCAGATGGGAGAACACTGTGTTGTGGAGCAACCATTCGTGATTCGCTCGAGGCTTTCTGCTGAGTGAGTCTGCCAGACTGTTGTCCACCCCCAGTAGGTGGGGGGGCCACTGGGGTAAAATTGTACTTCAGAGCTAACGCCCAGAGTTTACACGCTTCCTTGCAGAGCTCTGGGTAGCAGACTCCCCCCTGCCAGTTCATATAGAACCTGGCTGCAGTATTGTCCATTAGCATCTGGACCAACTTGCCCTGAATGCTGTCCAGGAAGGTACTGCAAGCCAGTCTGATGGCCTGCAGTTCCTTCACATTTATGTGGAGAAGGCTGTCTGCGTAAGACCATAGCCCCTGAGTAGAGAGTCCCCTGGAGATGTGGGCCCCCCACCCCGAGTCCGAGGCATCGATTATCAGAGTCACTGTGGACGTTAGCTCTTTGAAGGGAATACCCCCCATGGCAAACTGGGGATCCCTCCAAATTTGTAGTGTCCCCAGAATATCTTGGGGAACTGACAATACATTGGTTAGGGAGTCCCTCTGTGGGTGGAACAGCATGGAGAACCAGACCTGAAGAGGCTTCATTCTCAGGCATGCCGTCCGAATCACGGACGTGGAGGCTGCCATGTGGCCAAGGAGCTGTAGGCAGCAGTGGGCCGTGGTCACCTGGGACTTTTGCAGCTCCGTAATGATGGTACAGATGGATCAAAATCTTGAGGGGGGCAGAGAGGCTGTCCCTTCGTGAGAATCTAGGAGGGCTCCTATGAACTCTATAGTTTGGGACGGACAGAGTTCTGACTTTTTTCGATTTATGCAGAGACCCAGGTACCTGCAAAGCTGGGTCACCTCTCTGACATGGAGCTTTACCTGAGATCTCGATTCCCTGAGTATTAGCCAATCATCTAAACAGGGGTAGATTTTTATGCCCCCCTAGTGCAGGAACACCACCACTGGTGCCATGGACTTTGTGAACACCCTGGGGGCCAAGGAGAGCCCGAAAGGGAGCAATGTAAACTGGAAGTGATTTCTCCCCACAACGAACCTTAGGTACTGCCTATGGCAGGGACTTATGACTATGTGAAAATAAGCATCTTTGAGGTCGAGGGCTGCAAACCAATCCCCGGGAGACAAAGAAGGAACAATCTCTGACAGGGAAACCATGCGGAACTTTATTTTTCTTATGTGTTTGTTTAAGGCTCTGAGATATAGAATGGGTTGGAGATCACCATTGGGTTTGGGGACCAGAAAGTATCTGGAATAAAACCCTTTTCCCTGCTCCCTCTTTGGAACCTTTTCTATGGCCCCAAGGGAGAGGAGCTTCTCGCATTCAATGTCAGGCAGGCTATCCAGTTCCCAGTTCCCACGATTTGGGTGAGGGGGCGGTTTTCGGGTCCGAGGGGTTGAGTGTAACTGAATGCGGTACCCTTTTGCCATCGTCTCAAGGACCCACTGGTCGGATGTGATGTTGGCTCAGTGGTGAGTGAAGCGGTGCAGACAGTTGGGGACAGATAGGGTAGAGGCTGTGGGTTTGCTGCCCTCATGGCGACCATCAAATACACTTGTTCATTCCCAATGAGCAGTCGGAATCTTGCCCATACCTACTGGACTGGGAGGTGTGGGACTTCCCACTCTTGCTCAAGCAGGGCTTGTCCTTATCCAAATCCCCAAGGTTACGCTGGGGGTATTGGTAGGAGTGAGGAAAGGAACTCTATATCTGGATCTGTTGTTTTAGCTGCTGTAACTGTTATTGCAGGAGCTGTTGGGGTTTCAGGGAGCACCTGGAAGGTTGCAGGGTATACATTCCCCGTGATCAGAGAGTAGCTCTCGAGTCCTTCATACCATGCAGCTTGACGTCTGTGGACTCGGCAAATAGATCAGGACCCTCAAATGGCAGATCTTGAATGATGAGCTGTATTTGTGAGGACAAGCCCGAGCCCTGAAGTCAGGTGGAGCGGTGCATCACCACGGCGGAGGCCATGGCACATGAGGCTGTGTTCAAAGCATCTTAAGTAGCCATAAGGGCGTCCTTAGAGGCCAATGTCCCTTCTTCAACCATCGCCTCAAAGTCCCTTAGGCAATCCTTGGGGATGAGGTCATGCAAGACTTCCATGGCTTGCCAAAAGTTAAGGACTTATCTTGTCATAAGGGCCGAATGGTTGGAGGTACGCAATTGTAGAGCTGCCATAGCATAGACCTTCCTGCCCAACAAATCGAGCTTTCTAGCCTCCTTATTCTTAGGGGTGAAGCTCGGTTGGCCCTGTCTCTCTTTCTGGTTGACTCCATTGACTACCAGTGACCCTGGGGTAGGGTGCTGGAAGAGGAACGTGAACTTGTCCTGAGGGACGTGATATTTATGATTCACCGTCCTTGACAGCTGTGGAATTGAGGAAGGGGTCTGCCATTACATCCTGGCAATTCTGTATACCCCTTCATGGAGGGGAACAGATACCTTAGCGGGTGGGACACTGTTCCCTACATCAAAGAGGTGGTCAATTTCCTCCTGGACCACCCCCTGTTCTATTTTCAAATTCGCTGCCATGTGGCAGAGTAAGTACTGCTGGGCGCAGGAATCTTCCTTATAGGCTAGAGGCCTTTGGAAGGTATGTTCATCCGGAGAGGAGGATGAATGGGCCCGAGATCTACTACGCTGAGTAGAGTCAGGATCAGGTTCATCATCTGAGATATCTAAGGAATCCAGAGTCTGAGACGGGGATGGTGCTGAACGGTGATGTGAAGTCGAGCTGTTGTCAGCCATTATGTCTAACCAATCATGGGACCAGTCACTAAAAGAAGTTTTGGTCATGGTACAGTGCGAGGGAGAGTGGCCCCTGCTTGGTTGAGGGGTCTTAGCGGTACCGGAAGAGCTGGGCCTCGATGTTCATAGCGGGGCCAACAGAGTAGTTTTTCTCTGTGGCCTGGGCAGCGGGGATCACTTTCGACGCCATTTTTTCAGACCGTTCTGCAGCTCCCGAGACTGGTTTAGGAGGAACAGAAGAGCAGGCAGAGGCTGGGGACGACAAGGAGGACAAGCTGGACCTTCATCTTCTGGAACCCTGGGAACATGGTACTGACCATTCATGAGATGAGCACCAAGAGGAAGAAGCCTTGGACCCGTCATCAGCCCCACTTTGTGGTGCTAGTGGAGGGCTGGACAGTACCGAGCTTGACGGTGGTGCCGATTCCTGCGTTGACCGCATTGTGGGTACCAACGCCAGTGTCACTTTCCACTTGGCCTTCTTTGCTGGTACCAGAGTCAGATCTTGGGCTCCGAGCCCATGTCTGTACAGAGCGCCACAGCATCGATGGTGCTGAAGGCCGTCCCAGTGCCGTTTCACCAGAAGGGAGGTTCAGCGACTGAGGCGAGCAGTGCTGTGGCAGTACCGAAGAGGGAGTCGACCAGAGCTTTGGACTCTGCACTGGAAGGTGGTGCTGAGACTCCAGTGTAGGAGTTGCTCAGGGTGCCTGCAGCATATTAGTGGGTTGGGCAGCATCAGAGGCAGGCACACTGTTCTCAGCAAGAGTACATAGGCCCACTCTCTGTCTTTGCGAGTCCTCCATTTAACAGACTGGCAAATAAGGCAGCTCACCACAAGATGCGACTCACCCAGGTACACAAGGCATTTCTCATGAGGATCATCGAGTGGAAAAGCTTTGGAGCATGCCGGACATGGTTTAAAGCCCGGCATTTTAATTCACACAAAGGGAAGACAGGGATTTGTTTCCGCAAGTTTTGGCTGATCCAAAACTGTTGCTGAGGGCAGAAAAAGGAACTGAGAGGGTCAGGGTCACGGTCACCTATATAGCCACAGTTGCGGCACAGAAGGGGTGTTGGCCGTGTGCCCTGACCTGACAGGCTAAAGCTAAAGACTTTCCGAGCTACTGTGTGCTGCAGCACATAGACACCTGTAACTGAATGATGTGAGCAGCGCTTGAAGAAGAATTTATGTTATCATTTTGAATAGGATGAAAACTAATGTTGATAAAGTACTAAGGGAAGACCAGGCCGGATTTCAATCTGAGAGTTCATGTTCAGAAAAAAAATTCACCTTGAGAAGACTCATTTTGAAAGGCTTACAATTCCAGAAGAAGATGGTTTTTAACCTTGATTTTTCAGAAGTGTTTGATGATGTGCACAGAAAAGGCCTCTGGAAGATCCTGAGACTCTATAAAATTCCATCAAAGATTGTTAATTTGATAAAAGCATTGTATGGTAAAGCTGCATGAGGACAGAGAGCAGACACACTGAATGGTTTAGGATTGTTTCTGGCATAAGGCTAAGTTACATGTTTTCCCCGCTCCTCTTCTGTATTGTCCTAGACTTTGTGATGATGAGACTGAGAATTATGCACAAGAATCCATGTGTGGTTTGGGCAGAAAATAGGCTGCAAGATTTAGAATTTGCAAGGTGATACTGTCCTGCTGGATACGAACCTGGATAGAATGAAAGGATCTTTATGAGCTTAAAAGCAGAAGCAGGTGAAGTGGGACTTCAGTACACACAAAACTAAAATCATAGGAAACACGACAGAATGCATGGCTGACAGAGATGAGTATGGAAAAGTTGATGACTTAAGTTATTCTTGGAAGTACATTATCTGCTAACAGCCATCTCACTAAAGAAGTGAAGGTAAGAATCAGCGAAGCCAGTGGATCATTTTCCCATTTGCCAAACTTCTTGCAGAGTAGGAAGACACATCTACACACAAAAATGAGATTGTACAATTTTATTCTGCTCTGCTCCTAACACTTCAGAAACATGGCAGATGGTGGAAGTACACGAGATGATTCTGAAAGCACTTCCCCAGCACCATTTAAAAAGAAACTTGGGAATTCACTGGAGAGATGTAACCAATATGTAAGTGCAGCACTGCATGGGTCAATACTGAGGATTCATTGATTTCAAGGCCAGAAGGGACCAGCATGATCACATGGTGTCCAATATGGTTGCCACTCACCACATATGGCAAAACAGCTACTGACCTGTGGCAAATTGATGCTTTGCTTCTAGTACCTATTTTTTAAAAATCAACTTTTTCTGCAGTAAAAATGGTGAAATCAAAATATAGGTCACAGATATTGCATGAAAATTTGGAAATGGAGTTGAGGTGTAGTCTAACTGATTTTATGCCTGATTTCCCTGCACCACTTAATGAAAAGATATGTCAAATTTCTCATTAATTCTATCAGTAAATAATTCAAAACATTATAGTGTATTTTTCTACCCCTCTATCCTATTCTATAAAAATACAGTTAATGATTTTTTGTCATGTGGCAAAAAAGTTAACACATTGGCCACAATTTTGGCAAATATGAAAAAATGTTGGACACCATCTCACCTCCTGTGTAACACAGGCCATAGAACTTCCTGGAACTTATTTAGAAAAGCATCCAATCTTGATTTAAAAATCATCAGTGATAGAGAATCCACCATGACCCTTGTGATCAGAAAGAGATGGCTACAGTGATATGACCATACCATTAGGCTACCCCATGGAAGAAGGACAAGGTACACCTTAAACTGGATTCCTCCTGGAAGGAAAAAAAAAGGCACGGTAGACAACAAATGACTTATTGTAAGGTGATGGAAAATGATGTTGTTGTCATGGAGACTGTGTATGATTGAGTTAAGGATCTTGCTCTGGACAGACAGAACTGGGAAAATGGGTTACCTCTTGGGCCACTAGGCACATGAGATTCTAAAGCTAAAAGCTGAGCACAGATATACAAATATAAAAGTATTTATACTAGTCTAGCTGATTGCTGTCTGGGAAGGGGTTATGGTATACTCATAAAAGGCACCTTTATACCAATATATCTGCCTCCACTTTAGTGGTTGTACCACTATAACTACTGCAGTGAAAAACCAACAACCCTAACCAAACTAGCTATGTTGTGCAAAATCTGCTGGAGACCAAGCCCAGGTGTCAAGGGCATTTCCAGCTGCAGCAAGCTAGGTTAAGGGAAAAAAGCAACCTTTCCCAATGCAGACAGACCAGTGAAGTCAGGCCATTTGCCTAAGAGAGAACAAACTCAGTTAGTACTAGAAGTCAGGTCTTCTGATTCCCAGGGCTGTTTCTAATATAGTATTATGTTCTTTGCCTGTCTCCTCTGCCCTCCTCCACTCCCTTTTAGCTCAAGGCTTTTCTTCCTTCTTTCCTCTGAATGGGGCTTTGCCCTGTAATTCATTAAGCACCTGAAGTGGGCACTAATCAGCACTAGCACACAGCCTGTCACTTCTAATTAAATTAGCATTCCCAACCCATAAATAAGAGTGTCATGGATACAGATTCACCTTCCCTGAGGTGACAGGCTGGGAAGGATGTTGTAAACTGAGTTTATTCCCCGATGTGGTAGTATGGCAGGGTTCTCCTCTCCACTCATTCAAATCTCGCTGCATGAAATTGCTCCCCAGAGAAAGGAGAACCTTCCATCCTCCTCAGTTCTTTAATGTTTCCATCAGCCTGAGCTGTTCCTCAAACTGGAACAAACAGTGGGAGAGGCTGAGCTTCCCACAGTTACATATGGAAGTAGTCTAGTGCATATGGATCTTGCCCCTGGAGATGGGATCCACATACCTGCCATGTCCTGCCCTGCAGAGCCTGCCTCCTTCCCTCCTTCTTAAGGCCTTGCATAACCAGCTTTGTGCAGACTGGGGGCAAGTAATATGTCTGCCCAGCCCCATACTGACCGGGGAGAGACTGCCTTGGCCAAAGCAGGGTTATGTAACACCAATGCATCTTGTGAAGTGATACCTGAGGCAGCCCTAGCCAAGGGAGAAGTAAGGGGGATACCAGAAGTAAAGAGCCAGTAGGGGGGTCCAGTGACCTCTGAACCTGGATTTGCATTTGGCACAGCTTATGGGGGAGTGGAAAGCAAAAGGTGACTCTGTACCACTTTACTACTCCTGACCTTGAGGGCAAAAATCCCATTGAAATCACTGGGCTATGTCCACACTCCAAGCCATTTTTCAAAAAAAGTTTTTTGAAAAGCTTATTTTGACAAAAAATTCAAAATAAGTATTGTGAAATAAACATTTCGAAAAATGCTATTTTGAGTTCTCACAGACTCTCTGCCTAGAAATAAAGCAGCGGTTTCCTTTTTTTTGAAAAAGAGAATCCATATTGGACTCTCTTTTTCAAAAAAAAGAAAACCAAGGTAAAAGATAGGCAGGCTTTTTTGAAAAAAAGCCATTGCTGCATGCAACAATGACTTTTTTTGAAAACGCTATTTCAAAAAAGCCCTTTTTCCAACAGGCAACCAGGTTTAACCAGGCCGAAAAAGCACTCCGGTATTTTGAAAGACCGGGGCGCTTTTTGCTTTGAAAAGGCTTTTTCAAAAAAAAAGTGCTGTTTCGGGAGAAAGCCAGCTTTCGCTTTTTTGAAAAAGAACTCCGGTGTTTTGAGACACCAGAGCACTTTTTTTTGAAAAAGCAAAAACAGCTCCCTGGACACAGAAATTTCCAGATAAGGTTCCTTATCCTGAAAAACCTTTGCAGTGTAGACGTGCCCTGGGATTTTTGCCTCAATAAGGGTTTCAGGATTTGGGCTCCTGTAATCTGGCACCTACTAAATGAAAATTCCTTTGGCTCAAGAAGCCAGGCCACATAACCTCCAGTCTCAGCTTCAAACTATCTCACTGCTTCCCCATTTGCTCCAGCATCCAGTTCAAAACTTTCCTTTTTCTTTTTAAACATCTTCCATAGACTTCTTCCAGCCAAATGCACAACCTCAGTCTCTCTTTGCACTTCATCCCAACTTCTCCACTAATCTACACTGGCCTTTTCCTGTTGTTGCACTGTCTCAAATGATAATGGTGTGAAAGGGTGGTTTACTTACCAGTAACCATCCTTCTTAGAAATGGGCTGCTTGGATTCATTCAGTAATAGGTGTCTCCGTGCCAGAGCGCCTGATTGGTCGGAACTTTTTGACCTAGCCTGTCAGAAGAGGGCAGGTGGCCACTGCCCCCCATGCCACCCTGTGACAATATATGTGGCTGCCACCCGACCTCTCCCCAGTGCCTAGGAGTCACCAACTCCAGATGCGGGAATGGGGGGAGGGTTCTGAATGAATCTGAGCAGCCCATCTTGAAGAAGGACGGTTACTGGTAAGTAACCGACTATTCTTTTTCGAGCGCTGCTCGGATACATTCAGTAATAGGTGACTGCTAGCCATTTTGACGGATGGCAGGTGGAGTTGGCTCTTTCGCCTTAAACACAGCATAGCTCCAATATGGGTAGTTGCCCAACGAACAAGGTCCTCAAGGGATCTTAGAAATTGAACTAAGGACCTTCAATCAGGCGATTGTACCCTGGGATTGTAGGACCTAACCCAGTGGAGAGAAGTAAGCCCGGCTTGTCCACATACCAATTGGCACGCGTGGACAAGACAGCCTGAGGTCACCTTATGCGTAACTGTGGTACCAATGCATCATCGTTATAGTCGACGAATGTGACTCTAACTGTTCTGCCTAAAAGGGTATTGGTGGAGGCATGAAATGGCCAGAGGATTTAGTGCTCTGCCAGCCACACATGTTGGCGTAATTCCTATGAGGGAATTCAGGAGGTCTTAGGGTTGCTAGGCTGGCAGTGGCGGTTACCGATACTGCAATAAACAGTGGAAGGGACTCAACCGTGTTTCCCTCGGTCCAGCAGTGCGAGGCACCTGCAGGCCATGTGCCAGATGGGTATGTAAATCTGGCATGTTCAGTGTCCCATACGAGGGATGGGTATCAAGAGCAGGTGGGGAGGATCTAGGAGAGATTACTTCATCCTAGATTAAAGGGGAATGCGAAAGACCAAAGGCGATGGGTGGCAACACCAAACAGCACACTTATAGAGATGCGCCCAAACTGGCATGGAGAAAGCTAGGTGCCTGACACACCCAAGGGCACTATACCAGACAAGCCCAGGGTGAAACTTCCCCTGAGCTTGAAGAATATATCCCAAGCCTATGTGGGCACACCAGTGACACCATGACAGTCTCTTTTTAAGAAGGGCTGTCAGCATCGATAATCTTGTGAAGACACAAGGAAGTGCTATTATCACTATTTTCCCCTTTTTCTTTTATTTATTTATTTATTTTTAATTCAGTGATTGGTAAACGACCGAAGGGGTATAGGAGGCGAGGAGCTGATCGTAATAACGTGATGCAAGGGTAGGCTCATGAGTGCGAAAGCCTCGGAAGCTAGATCCTGTGGCCTACGGAATTAAGCTCACATTGGCTTACATGAACTCGTGTACTGGGAAGAGCCCAACCCGATATGGTATTGACTGTAAGCCCAGCAACGCACAGAGGTGTGCATCAGGATTGAGGCTCCTTGAGAGAAGGGCCCCTAGGGAGAATCAGGATGTATGGAAGGAGGAAGTAGCCTCCTCCAAAGGAAGCGGAGCGAGGGTATGCCACCCCGAGGGGGGCACATCTGGTCGTCTCCTTTAAGACACTTTGGATTTTCTAAAGTATCCTCTGTGGGCATGCAATCGTTGTTATTAGATCTTACTCTGCAGAGAGAATTCTATCAGGGGACAGCTAGCTCCCGAATCCCCAATCGCTGGTCGGAATTTCGAGGTGGGTTGAATATGAGTTCTGTAGAGTAAGAAAACCCTTAGTAGTAGCTTAGGACAGAAGTATAATACCAAGTAACAATTGATAAGGCTAGAAGACCTTTTGATTATTATGAGAAAGAAGGAGTTATACCCACAGGGTACCCGGGTGAGGGCATCCTAGAGCTAGCCAAAGATAACCACAGTGCTATGGCCATCCCCAGAGGATGAGCTACACGAGGGGCACCACTGGATAAAGCTCCAGGAAGCAATGACTGGGTCCTGGCTAGTATCCTGCCTGCAGGAATGGTCTGCAGACCATACCGGAGGGACCTAGACAAATGTGCCTTTAACAGGTCTTGAACCCCAATTTCCAGTGTTAAAACACCTTGTCTACCCACTGAGTTATCGCAGCAGTTTTTAACTGTGAGTTTAACGAGGAAGGCAGAGGGACTAATTTCTCCACCTTTGACCAAATGACAAAGCGGTGGGATCCGAGTGACATTACTATTATTATGTCATCTCCTCTGGTTGTCTGTGACCTGAAGGTCTCCCGATTCGAATGGAAGGGAGTGGCCACCTTTGGGGCAGAGAGCCAAAGAGAGGAGGAGAAAGTGGTACAAGTTCGCTTTGTCAGGGGAGAGACCCCGTATACAAGGGTTCCGGCCTTATAGCACAATTCAGGTAGCTGTGACCAACAAACCCAGGGGAGGGAAAACAATCCATTGTTTGTAAGGTAGCCTCTTTTCCATACAGGGAGAGGGAGGACAAAAAGCGGGGCAGACACCCAGTTAATGCAACCCCTCACCAAGGTGTTCACCCAGATTGTGGACCAGCTCGTAGTAGCAAGTAGCACGTAGAAACCACGTGTGATTGGCCAAATTCCTGCATCTAAGGGTGGGGCTCCTGCCTTTGTGTCTGGTACTTGGCAGACAGGAGTGATTTGTCTGCTCTATGGGTCCCGGAAGGGTTGAAGTACCCCTGAGCTAGAAGCATAGACCTTCTGACCCTGGATGGTGTCGATCGGACCTGAGCTATAATTAAGCACCAGCTAATTCCGTTGGTGACATAGGAAAGGGTTGATTAGGGCGACATATAAGAAAAGGGTGGGAGGCTCCTGCCCAGCTTTCAGGGAAGGGGAGCAAATGCCTTCTGTGGGAAGGGAAGTGAGAGCCAACAAGGGGTTCTCCAGCCATCTGGTTGGAAGGGTAGAACGGTAGGGCTTTGTCCACAGAGAAGCGTGCATTAGCGCAGCTCCCCAATATGGAAATGGCCCCACAAGGGAAGGCCTCTTTTAGTTCAGAGCTCCCGGTCGGGCGAAATGCTCAAAAAGTGATTGAACAGACAGGCTGCTTGCAAAATGCAAGGAGCGGGCAGGTCCACAACCAACACAAAGGTGGAAGAAATGGAACTGGGGAGGGGTCGAGCAGTGGCCGCATATATAGCCATGGGGTGGTGTGGGAGGCGGTGGCCGCCTGCCCTCTTATGACAGGCTAGGGCAAAAAGTTCTGACTAAGTAGGCACTCCGGCACAGAGACACCTATTACTGAATGTATCCAAGCAGCGTTCAAAGAAGAAGCCTTTCTTACACAGCTCTTTTTATTCTCATCATGTTGTAACAGTCAGCGAGAGAATCAACGGGCTGGAAGGAGAAGGGATGTATCAGAAAGAATTGACAAATACATTCACATGCCTAGAGAGGAGAGGTAGAGGGTAGGAGACATTTCTACTTGTTCACCAGATCAATTTTCCACATACTTTTAGAAGCACTTCCAAACAGAGGGAGCCGATTTTCCATTTCCCTACACCTCTTGTTATCATTTTACACCAGTGCAAGCTGATCCCATCTTAACTTATACTCACTTTACACAGGTGTAAATGAGACAAGGTGCCAGGCCTCAGTGAAGCAGGCCTTCCTCTATTCCTGTCCCTTTAAAAAAAAGTTACATGCTGAATTGTTTGATTGACATTCATGACAGGGAAAACTGCTGAATTGACAGCTCCACAGATCAAGGACAGCATGGACAGCTTTAGGGCTATCTTCATCCCCGCTGGCACCCTTATGTATCTCAAATGAAATCTGCAGAGACCAACTCTGGGAGCAAAAGGGTAATTTAGGCCCCACACCTCTATTCATATGTGGCCTCTCTTCCAAGCCTGTCAACAAGAGGTTCAATTAGAGCCAGTCACAGAGAGACCATCTATTCATTTCGCACAAGCCAATGGGAAGCACTCACATTGTCCTCAACCACTGCTGACCTAGGCTGAATTTGAATCTGATCTATAAGTTCTAGACTTTCTCTTACCTGCTTTAGGGATCCCTGGGTTTTCAGCAAGATGAAAATGGCGTAGATTGGAATACAGATCATAGAGGAGAGGGCCATCAACCAGCCCAAAGCGTAGCCCCAGGGAGGATACACATAGGAGTTGTTGTATTTCAGGGGGGAATACTTGATCAGTGAAAATAGAAAGGTTGCCTGAGGAACAGAGAACATAGAAGTCAGAATGGCAGACAAGTACTTGGTGAGTCAGAAATACGTGATGAGAGATGTTCCCTGACAAGGGAAATATAAGCAGAATAAGATTTGTGATCTTCTAACCTACTTATTTCTTTGTTCCTAAGTCTCTGTGAGTTTGAACCATTGGGTATATCTACACGGGAGGCTTAAGTTGGCTTAACCTGGCTTAAGTCGACTTAAGCAACTCCATGACCACATTTGGCATTTATTAATTTGACTTAAGCATATGCTTAAGTCAACTTAACACTTAAATTCAACTTTAAGGGCAGGAGTTATTAAGTCAATCTAACAAAATGTGGCCACCAAAGTTGACTTTATTAACTTGACTTAAGCCAAGTAGCCACTTAAGTTGACTTAATAAAGTTGACTTAAGCCAGGGGACCTGCTTAAAGTCAACTTTATTAAGTCAACTTAAGTGGCTATCCTGGCTCAAGTTGATTTAATAAAATCAACTTAAAAAATATGGACTCTATGGCTATATCCACACACGACGACTTATTTCGAAATAAGTCATTTAGAAATAAAAGCCATATTTCAAAATGCATATTTTGAAATAATTTTTTTTTATTTCGAATAAGGGACACTCTGAAACCGAAATAGCAGGCTCTGCATATGGACATGCTATTTCGATTCAGGAGAGGGGCAGCATGGGACGTGTAGCAACATGCCCCTTTGCAGGGCCATCCTGCCAAACAATCCCCTGCCTAGCTCTCACCTGGAGAGCCAGGCAGGGGAAAGCTGCCTCCGGAGCAGGGATCCCCCTGCCGTGCTGCCCCTGCTGCTGTTTGGGCAGTGGGGGAGGCACTGTGGGGGAAGGAAGAGTGGGGCACCCTGGGCAGGCCGGCTATGCGGGCTCCAGCGGCAGCTGGAGGGGCAACAGGTGCAGACACCCACTCTGCCCGCCGCCCAGGCTCAGGGCATGCCGCCTGTGGGGGCCGACTTTGCCCCCTGCCCGGGCTTGGGGGGAGCTGCAGGCCCTGCACAAGTGACGGGTGCCAGCTTTGCCCCCACCAGGGCTAGGGGGAGCTGCCAGGGGCTGGGGAACCAGCACCTCCCCCTCGCCACTCACAAGTGGCCAGGGGAGCCCCAGCCCACACCTTCCATGGCCGCTTCCAGGCGGCCAGGGGCTGGGGGAGAGGGGAGCCCTGGCTGCAGCACCCATCCAAGCTGGCTGGGGCACCTGCCGCCCCGCCCATGCCAGGCAAGCGGGCACAGCAGGTTTTCCTGCTGCTCCCCTTGCCAGGGGCGGGGGGCGGGGTCTGGCACCCCAGCCAGCTCCTCCCCCTACTTCCCCTTGCTGGGGGCAGGCAGGGTGAAGCAGGCTGAGGCATCCAACCCCCCCCCCCAACTCCTGGCAAGGGGAAGCGGTGGGAGAAGCCGGCTTGGGTGGCGGCCACCCCCCTGCACCTCCACTCAGCACCCTGGTGAGGGTGCTGATCCCTGGCCCGGGTGTGGGGGAGGAAGGTCAGGCCCGTTATTTTGAAACCACAGTTGTTTCAAAATAACGTGTCCGAACGGCATTATTTTGAAACGACCTGTTTTGAAATAACTGCCGTTTTGAAACAAAAGTGGTTTAAGCCGTTTTGAAATGACAGCTCTTATTTCAAAATGATGGGCTCCATTGTTTTGAAATAAGAAAATGTCATGTGGACCTAATCTTTTTTATTTTGAAATAACCAGTGTTATTTCAAAATAAAAAAGACGTGTGGACAGAACTTTATTAAGTCGACTTATAGGGTAACTGTAAGTCGACCTCTAGTGTAGGCACAGCCCTCTAGTATAGGCACAGCCATTGATGAATAGATACATTGCTGTTACGTACCAGTGTTATCTGAGTTCTGAAATATTTTTTGGTTTTGGAATTTTGCCTTCCACCTGTGCTGTTTTCCATTAGCAACCTCTCCCTTCCATGGATCTTTGAGATATGAGCCGCAATGTTGTCCACCTCCTATCCCACACCCAAATCCATAGTACTCTCCACCCATCTCTTCCGCTCAATACAGATACCTAAAATGTTGAGTAAACTCTGTCTCTCTCTCTCTCTACCTCTCCCCCCACTCCTCTACATATGTGCAGGAGGAGGTCCATATCTGTATGACCTCTGTAGACAGGGGGCATAGAATATAGAGCAGTCATTCAGGAACTGCAGCTTGAGCCACTTCAGTGGTGACTCCTGGCCTAGTCATGCCTCTGACAGGACTAACTTTGGAGCTCTGAGAACAGCCATGAGGCATCCAAGACCCTTTCATAAACTAATGTTTGAGAGCAATCGCCCCATCCTACACCCAGTCCTTTAGGGCATTCGAATCACTGAGCTATCAGCAACTCATGCATGACCAAGCCACAGCTCTGAAAACTCCCTGGTCAGTTTCAACTCTCTTCAGAGCCTTCAGCTGGTGGATCAGTTGGTTACTTACCAGTAACCATCCTTCTCCTTTGACCGCTGCTCACATCATTCAGTTACAGGTGACTGCTAGCTGTACCCAAGGATGGTGGGAGGAGTTACAGTCTACCCACACTGAGTACAGCTCTGCCCAAAGCGGCATTGTCTCTAGCCTGTTGGGCAATGGTGTAGTGTGTCGTGAAGGTATGTATCAACGACCATGTAGCGGCCGCAGATCTCTTGGATCGGAACCTTGGCAAGGAAGGCCGTAGAAGATGCCTGAGCCCTGGTAGAGTGGGCTCTCACAGTCTCTGGGAGAGGCGTGTTTGATCTTCCGTAGCAGTCTTTGATGCAGTTTACAATCCATTTGGAGATGCACTGACAGGACGCTGGGGAACCTCTCATGCATTCGGTAACCACCACAAACAACCGGGAGGTCTTACAAAAGGATTGTGTACGCTCGATGTAAAGTTAAGAGTGCTCTCCTCACATCCAAGGTGTGCCACCATCTCTGGTTTTCTGTGACCTGAGGATTGGGATAGAAAACCAGCAGACAAATTTCTTGGTTCATGTAGAAGGGCGTGGCCACCTTGAGTAGAAAGGAAGGGTGGTGACGGAGAACCACCTTGTCTGGAAAGAACGTTGTATATAGGGGTTCGGAGGAAAGAGCTCGCAACCCTTCTAGCCGAGGTGATCGCTACTAAGAAAGCCACCTTCCATGAAAAAACTAGCAGGATGGCTGAATCCAAGGGTTCATAGGGTGGTTCTGTCAATGCCTGGAGTACAAAGTTCAGATCCCACTGAGGGATGGGCTTACAAGGGTGGAGAAAGAGCTTTTCCACCCCTTTCAGGAACCTGTGAGATATGGGGTGTGAAAAGACTGGGGCACCATCTATCTTTTGGGGAAGGGCTGAAATTGCCGCTAAGTGGGCTCTTAGTGAGGACAGGGATAGGCCTTTTTCTCTGAGGTCTAGAAGATAGTCCAGAATTGTATGGATTGGTGCTGAGATAGGATCTATGTCTTTGTCATGGGACCACATGGAGAGCCATTTCCATTTGGCCGTGTATGTGGACTGGTAGAGGGTTTTCTGCTACCAACCAGGATCTTCTTAACCCTGTCCGAGCAGCACCTCTCTTGCTTTCTGAGCCAGAGAGCATCCAGGATATCAGGTCTAGGAGGCTTGGGTTTGGGTGCCGAAGGCGCCCCAAGTCCTGGGTTAGGAGTTCCGCCCACTGAGGAAGGCGGAGCGGGGTCTTTATAGACATGTCCTGCAGGAGTGGGAACCAGTGTTGTCTGAACCAGTCCGGAGCTATAAGAATGATGTGTGCTTGGTCCGCAAGGACCTTCAGTAGCACTCTATGGATCAGGGGAATTGGCGGGAAGGCATACATCAGGGCCCCTGACCAACTGAGGAGGAAGGCATCGCTGAGTGAACTCTCCTCCCCGAGGAAACAGAATTGGAGGCTTTTGTGGTTCTGTTTCGTGGCGAAAAGGTCCACCTGGGCAGGTCCCCATCTATCTGTCAACAGGGAAAACACCTTGTTGTGAAGGAACCACTCGTGATTCGCTAGGGGTTTCCTGCTGAGTGAGTTCACTAAGCCATTGTCTACCCCCTGGTAGATGGGAGGCAACCAGCATAAAGTGGTGATCTATCGCCAATTGCCAAAGTTTGCATGCCTCCTCGCACTGGGCCAAGGAGTGGACCCCCCCTTGCCGGTTGGTATAGAACATGGCCGTTGTATTGTCCATGAGGACCTGGACTGTTCTGCCACGAATTTTGTCGAGGAAGGTCATGCAGGCCAGTCTGATGGCCTGGAGTTCCTTCACTGTTATGTGGAGGTGTTTGTCCTCAGGGGTCCAGAGACCCTGCATGGAGAGGCCCCCAGACAGATGGGCTCCCCAACTTGAGTCCAAAGCGTCCGTTATCAGGGTCACTGAGGGCTTGGGCTCCCTGAGTGGAATACCCCCCATCGTGAAGCAGGGGTCTCTCCAAATTTGGAGGGACTCCAGGGTGTGCTGGGGAACCGAGAGAACCTTGTCTAGATGGTCTCTCCATGGCTGGAACATCATGGGGAACCAGAGCTGGAAGGGTCTCATCCTCAAGCGTGCTGTCCAGATTACGAAGGTGTCAGCCGCCATGTGGCCCAGAAGCTGTATGCATCAGCGAGCTGTGGTTAGTCCCGGCGCTCGCAGTTCTGTAATGATGGTGCAGATGGACCAAAATCTTGACAGGGGCAAGGATGCCATGCCTTGTTGAGCATTTAGTCATGCCCCTATGAATTCTATGTCCTGAGTGCGGCGGTGCTTTGACTTCTCTGTGTTTATGCAGAGGCCAAGGAATCTGCAAAGCTTCACTACCAGTTTGACGTGATGTTGTACTTGGCAGCTTGACTTCCCTACTATGACCCAATCGTCTAGGTAGGGGTAGATTTTGATGCCCCTCCTGTGTAGGAACACTGCGACCAGTGCCACACATTTTGTAAACACCCTGGGAGCCAGTGATAGCCCAAAGGGAAGAGCGGTGAACTGGTAGTGGTTCTGCGCCACCACAAACCTGAGGAGGCATCGGTGGTGGGGTTGGATGGCTATGTGAAAGTAAGCGTCCTTTAGGTCGAGGGCTGTGAACCAGTCTCCCAGGGATAGGGAGGGGACAATGTGAGACAGGGAAACCATGTGGAACTTTATTCTCCTTCTGTATTTGTTTAGCACTCTGAGGTCTAGAATAGGCCGTAGATCCCCGTTGGGTTTGGGGACTAAGAAGTATCAGGTGTAAAACCGCTTGCCCCGCTCCCACTTGGGGACCTTTTCTATGGCCCCAAGGGAGACGAGTTTTTGGCATTCAGCCTCAAGCTGGTGTAACTGTTCTTGGTTTCCCAATGCTGCACAAGGGGACGGTTTTCTGTCCCGAGGGGTAGAAAGAAACTGGATGCGGTATCCTCGTGCCACTGTGTTGAGGACCCACTGATCTGATTTAATGCAGGCCCACTGGCGGGCAAAGTGGTGCAGGTGGTAGGGGGAAAACAGGGATCCTGGCGCACTGCCCTTGAAGGGACCGTCAAAAACGCTGTTTATGGCCTGAGGAGCGGTCGGACCCCTGTCCATTCCTTCCGGATTGTAAGGTGTTGAATTTTCCCCCTTACCTGGATGATTCTTGTCCTTATCCAGGTCCCCAGTGTGGTGCTGGGGGAACTGGAGGGATCTTGGGAACTGACTCTGCAGTTGAATCTGCTGCTTTATTTGCTGCAAACTGCTGTTGGAGCTGTTGATGTGGTCTCGTCAAGCGCCTGTTGGATTGCAGAGTGTATATCCCTAGGGATCAGAGCGTGGCCCTCGAGTCCTTCATACCATGGAGCTTCGTATCCGTGGATGGAGGAAAGAAGTCAGGGCCTTCAAAGGGGAGGCCTTGGACAATTTGCTGCGTGTGCGCGGATAGGCCTGAGCCTTGGAGCCAGGCTGACTGACGCATGACAACTGTGGAGGCCATGGTGCAGGCCACTGTATCCACTGTGTCCCAGGTTGCTGCCAGAGCGTTCCTGAATGCCCTCTCCCCTTCCTCTAACATTGCTTCAAAGTCTCTCAGGCACTCCTCAGAGATGGCTGTGCGGAAGTTTTGCGTGGCCTCCCACAGGTTAAAGATGTAACGCATCATTAAGGCTGAATGGTTGGAGATATGTAGCTGAAGGGCCATGGAGGAGTATACCTTCCTCCCCAGGAGGTCGAGCTTCTTCGCCTTTTTGTTTTTGGATGTGGAGCTCACTGGCCCCATCTCTCCCTTTGGTTTTCAGCATCAACCACCAGGGACCCCAGAGTGGAGTGATGAAATAAGAAAGAGAACCCATCTGGACAGATGTAGTATTTCTTATCCGCGACCCTGGACGCTGGTGGGATTGAGGATGGTGTTTGCCAGCATTCTTGGACAACGCGATACACTCCCGAGTGTAATGGGATTGCCACCCTTGCTGCAGGGGCTCTATGGCATGCATCGAAGAGGGAGTCATCCTCCTCTTGGATTACTCCTAATTTCAATTTAAGGATAGCCACCATATGGCAGAGGAGGTCCTGCTCAACGTGAGGATCTCCCTCGCGGTCAGCGGACATGTCGATTAGACGCTCATCGGGTGAGGAGGAGGATTGGGCCTGGGATCTACTGCATTGTGTAGTGTCAGGATCGGGTTCGTCATCGGAGAGATCTGAGGACTCTGATGGAAGCTATAGGGTGTAGCGAGAGGAGGCGTCATTGGTTGTTGTGCTCAGCCAATTGAGGGTCCACTCGTTATGGGATGATCTCGCTAGAGGTGTAGGCACAGTGGGGAGAGAACGGGCACCTCTCCTTGTACCCGTGGTCTTTTTGACCTCACTGAGCTCAGGGATGGGGAGCTCTTGCAAAGTCCCTTCCCCGGGTGCTCCTCCTGAGAAGGGGACAGGCGGTCCTCGGAGGATGATCTAGAAGACGCTCCACCTGATGTCCAGGAACCCGGTACCAAGAGCTCTTCAGAGGACCAATGGAGTGAAGTTTCCCACCCCTCTGTACCAGACTGTGGTGGCAGTGCCATGCTGGGTCCAGTGTTGGGCTAGTTGCTGGTACGTGGTGACGGATAGGTGCCGGGTTGGAGACTAGCATGGATCTGGATGCCAGTACCAATGTTGGTGCTGAGCTGGTTGATGGTACCGGGCTTGTCGGTACCGGGCCTGGTGGTACCAGACCTGACAGTACTGGGCTTGATGTCGCTACTGTGAGGGACGGTACCATGTCCTGAAGTACCGATGAAGACAGTGCTGCTTTGGTCTTCTTCTGCATTGGAGCTGGGTTATGGCACCCTTGATGGCCCATCGGGGGTGCCTGTGCCAGTACCTTTCTCGGTACAGCTGAGAGTGTACCTGGTGACTGACGAGCTCTGTGCTGGAGCAGTACCGTTGCGGTACTGCTGCAGGTTGAGGTTTCAAGCGTGATACCAATCAGTGGCAGGGTTCCTAAGCCCGAGCTGATTGGGGGTCTGGTGGAGCACTCATGGCTCGGCCAGCTTCAGGGGTGGTTGCCCCACTCCCCGAGATTGAAAAGGCGGCGCTCCCTTGCTAAGTGGGTCCTCCACTTGAAGGACTGGCAAATGGAGCATTCAGCCCCGAGGTGGGACTCACCCAGGCAAGCAAGGCATTTCTTGTGCAGTTTGTCCATCGGAAAAGCCTTGCAGCACACCAAGCACGGCTTGAAACCAGGCATCTTGAATTTCGAGCACAAGACAGGCACTTGCGTTTTGCAAGTTTACGCTGATCCAAAACCGACACTGATGGCAGAAAAAGGAACTGGGAGGGTCAGAGTCACAGTCACCTATATAGCCGTGGTCGCGGCATAGAGGGGGCATTAGCCATGTGCCCTGACCTGACAGGCTAACGCTAAAGACTTTCCGAGCTACTGTGCACTGTGGCACCTAGACACCTGTAACTGAATGATGTGAGCAGCACTTGAAGGAGAACCAAAAGCTATTTGTGCCTATTTAAGCTATTAAAGATTTTGATCATGGAGCCTTTCCCTGATCCCACTGAGGTCAATGGGAAATAAATTGCATGATGTTCAGAAGAGTAGAATTAGGCCCATAATGTCTGTTGAAATCAATGGGAGCAGAATATGAGACAAAAAAAATTATTAATACCTTTCCTTAATTATAAACTATTTTCTTCAAACATGGTAGGCACATTTTCAAAGGGATATGACTTTGTGGAAAGCAACAAAGCAGTAACAAGATGCTTTTGAACTAGAGGGAGTCACAGAAATCTAGTGCGAAGTGAACATTTCAGAACAAGGTAGTTCTTTAATGGGCTAACATTCAAAAATGATTTAACCAGATACATCTTC
Source organism: Podocnemis expansa (assembly GCA_007922195.1). Lineage (NCBI taxonomy): Eukaryota > Metazoa > Chordata > Testudines > Podocnemididae > Podocnemis > Podocnemis expansa. The sequence continues at coordinate 4,578,026 of ML681994.1, read as the reverse complement.
AGATACATTTTCGTTTGCCTTCAGAGTAAACTTGCCAATCTGAGGCTAAATGAAATTTCCACATCAAAGAAGTGAAAATTAATTTCAACCTCAACTATGGGCAAGCTACTGCTCTTCCACAGAAATTGTATGAAACAACCCTCACAAATTCTATATTCCAAGATCCCTACAGGCTATGTCTAGATCTACTTTTTTAGTTCAGACTTGCTGGTCCAAACTAAAAAAGTGCAAGGTTAGTCCAAACTAGCCTCGGGCTAGTTCAGACTAACCACGGCTATTTAGTTTGAACTAGCCATGCGTCCGAGTTTGAACTAATTTTTAGTTTGAACTAGAACATGCGGCTAGTTTGAACTAATGGCTTAATTCGAACTAGCCATTTTTTTTAGTCTTGCATGTGCTTAGTTTGAAATAAAGTTTGAATTAAGCCGGCTAGTCCAGACTAAGCAAGGTGTTACACTAGTCCGGACTACCCTTTGGTTCGTCTGAACTAAGAAATTTCTCAGTTTGGACTAGCCAAAGGCTAGTGTGGCTGTGGGCCAAATTAGTCCAGACTAAGCTTGCTTAGTCCGGACTAAATTTGGCAGTGTAGACATAGCCATATAAACACCCCTCACCATAGTGTACTTACCAGACAAACACCAGGGGTGAAAACCTGCCAGCACATCTTAATCAGTGGCCATGGCCGATAACCAATCATGTCCTCAATGTTGTCATAGAAACGGTCTGCACCTGGCCCACAATATGAAAGAACAGAGAAAGAAAGAGCTAAGGGGCTGAGTTATGGCTCGGTATCTCACTTAGGCTCCCACTCTTAAAAATTTGGGCCTAGAAGAACACTTTAACCTAGCTGAACAACACCCCAGTCCCCTCAGAATAAGCTTGTGGGTATATTCAAGCTTTGTAACATGTTCCATAAATTCTGTTAGATTAAGCGTGTGTATGTGAGTGGAAGGACCCTCTGAAGAACATCCTGTCAAGCAGTGAGACACACCTGGCTTCAGCTTAAGTGTCTTAGCTGGTATGTAGAGCATGAATATTTTCTGTTGAAATGATTTAAAGGAAAATAGGGTTTTTGACAAAACAAAATTTTCCATGAAGTGTCCATTTTTCATGGAATATGCTTTATTTAAATTCTGAAAGTTTGGAATTCAAAACTTTTGCTGAAATAAAAAAAAGTTAATTTGCAAATTTTTCATGGTGCCTACTGGGCATTGAAGTTGGATGGTGCATGCCGTCATTCTCCCTGTGGCTGTATTCCCCAGCTGGAGTGTAAAACTTTTGTGATGGATCCCACCCATGCAATTCCCATGATGCACTGCAATGGCTCACCAAAAAGGACAGACTGTGGTGTATTGCTGGAAATACAGTCTGTCCAGGGAACCCATGCCATGAAAGAGAATTTGGACACAAGGCACCAGAAAATGCCCATGAAGTGCTGAGGCAGCATTTCTGAATTTCTGATTCTGGCCCTAAATATTCAGTCTGGTGGGGGCTTTTTTTCCCTTCTCCCTACTGGAAAGTTGAAATTTTCCACAGGGGAGAACAGTTTTTTGACCAGCTCTACTAATGTCACTTGCTAGGTTCAAACAAGACTGTGAAATATTCTTTGTGACACTGTATAATCTTTCCTCAGGAACAAATTTTGATGTTAAATACAGCATGGTCAAGTTTATCCCTGGTGCAAGTCTGCTGAGGTCAATGGAGGATCAGGAATTCCATCCTGGACTTCTCTTCAGTATGAAGTGGGAAGGAAATGCTGGCTGACTGGGATAAGAGCTCTTTTTCAAAAGCAAACATACTAAACAACAGCAAGGGGAACCCATAAGAGACTTCTGCACAGAAATCCACATTCTATTCATTGTATTTAGCAGTATCATGAATATTCTTTTCCCAAATTTGTTCTAGTGTAATAACCATTTCCTGTGGTTCCATAGCAAGCAGTAGATGATGATGTAGTGTAAGGGTCTCAAACACACAGTCCGTGGGCCGCATGCTGCCCATGGAGCAATCTCCTGCGGCCCCCTGATAAGGTAGAAGGGGGGCCGCTGAACCCCTCTTACCCCCCCCCAAAACCATCCCGTGGGGCTTTTCAATTGCGGAGTTCCTCTGCTGTTTGGGAGCTCCGCACTGGCAGGGCTTCCGGGGGGCGAGGCCAGCCACCCTTGATCATGAGACACCCCCCCCCATAACAGCCAACCCCTGCCCCCTGGGAGGCTCACCACTCACCAGGCATCAGACAAGCTGCTGGAGCAGGCTGTGGTGGATAAGGCTCAGGTGGTGGTGGGGGGCCCAAAGGAGGAGGGTCTGGAAGTGTGGGGAGGGGGGTTCTGAAGGTGCTTCCCTTGGCCCCCAGCAGAACGCAGCGAGTGGGAGGCACAGTGCTTCCCCAGGCTGCAGTCCAGAACAGGGGAGTGGGAGGCACTCAGGTTTGTGGAGCCCCCCTGCAGCAGAGTGATACCAGTGCAGACGAGTGACGTCATCAGGGGAGCACAATGGCGCTGTTCCCTTTCAGCGCCCCTCAAACGTCGGCACCCCCCTGCAACGCTTACCCAGCTTACCAGGTTGCACTAGCCCTGGGGGGTGCTTCACTTGGCTGACTGCAGGAGGTGGGGGGGAAAGCCTGCTTCACCTGGCCACCAGACTGGTGCAAGGACAAGGCGGGGGGATGCCTGGTTACAGCCCTGTGGGTAGGGTTACCAGACGCCCAGAAAAAGGAAGACATGTCCTTCCTCTGGCAGGCATTCTAAAACTACTGATTTTTGTCTGGCTTTTCCTTTCTGAGGAAAATGTAAAAAAAAAACCCCAAAAAAACCCCAACTCTGTAACAGCCAGGCTTCCCAATCCAGCAGAGAGACCTTCTGTCTGCAGCTGGGGATTGCAGTGGTGAGCTCCAAGGTGGCCATATGCACACACAGCCTGATTGCAGCTCAACAAACCTCTCCTCAGTAAGAAGCTGGGAAACCCCTGACTGGGTGTCTTTCACAGCTTCTTGATTAACTCTGTAGGTAAGGAGGGTGCATTTTAACCACAGGATTATGGGTTTGAAACCCATGTTAAGCTTTTTTTAAATTTTTGGCCTTTTGCTCCCTATGAAAGGGCTAAATTGGGAAAAAATATGGGGACAGTAATAAAATGAAGGGAAATAAAGTACACCATAAATGAAATTACTAACAGAGTTCACTTAAGTTAAACAAATAAAGGGGTGTATTTGAACTGGATAGAAATGATATAGGACACGTTTTTTAAAAACTGTAAAATGGGCTGCTGTGGAAAATGAAAAATGAGAGGCAAGTTAACTGCCTTTTTAATTTTTTAGGTGCTTTTCAGGATTATATTTGCAAATTTAGTTTTTTTGACTGCAAGAAGTCCAGTTTCCAGTAGAAGAGAACATTTTGGTGATTTTTTTTTTACTTTAAAATAATTTTAAAAACATATGACATTGAGCAGTTTTAATTCTGCATTCATTGATAGTTACCTATTTTCCATGACATAAAACTAGAGTTTCTCCATGTCCTCCAATGCCCTCCTTTTTGTACTTCCCTTTCCTCATTTCCATGTTTTGGTATCTGGGAACCCTAGTCTCGTGGCACTTAAAGACTAACAAATTTATTTATTGCATGAGCTTTCAGGCAAGAAAATCCCACTTTGTCAGACACTTTGAAGCACAGCAATTAGTGTTTGAATCCTTACAACTGTTTTGATTTGCTGTTCCTATGACTTACACTCCTCTGTATTTATTTTCTCCCATTCTGTAAGTTCCCCTATCTTCAAAGCATCTGACGAAGTGGGATTTCCCATGTTATTCTCTGCTTCTGCAAAGATAATGGCAATGTTTGGAAGAAAAAAACCAACAAGGAGTTGTGTGGCACTTTAAGACTAACAGCTCCTTGTTGTTTTTTTTACTGGACTAGACTAACACGGCTATCCCTTTTGAAAATGTTTGGAAGTACATATATATGTGAATAGTTTTTTTCTCCATGAAAATTAACAAGTCTGTGCTAAGGTCAAGGCTCACTGACAAACATTTGCAAGCAATGCTGAGATTGGTTTCATCTCAGGATATCAAACCTAATATTGATGCTCTGGTTGATGCAAAACGCTGCCAGCCTAGTAGCAAAAAATGAAATGACTGTTAAAATTACCAGAGACTTTTCATGTTACAGTTCCAAAACAGTTAATAAAATGGCTTTTACTAGCATACTATGTTGTTACTCATTTTTTAGTATACTTTGGTATCATTGTATGAAAAGGTTTCAGTGGTGCGGCCCTTAGGCCCATATCTATTCCTCATGCAGCCCACGTGGGCTATGTCCACACATGCCTCATTATTTTGAAATAACCCATTTTGAAATGAGTTATTTTGAAATAAAGTCCTTATTTTGAAATAAGTTAATTCGAATTAACAGTTTGTTCATTCGAATTAAGGGAAAGCCTGCTTTCGAAATAGCTGTTGTTTCAAAATGGTTATTTCGAAACAAAGGCGTTCGGACATGTTGTTTCGAAACAATGTGTCCGAACGCTGTTGTTTCAAAACAACCATTTCGAAACAACGGCTATTTTGATTAGATGCAAGGTTTAATGGTTTCGAAATAACGACTTATTTCGAAACAATGGGTCCCGTTGTTTTGAAATAACGGTGCGTCGTGTGGACATGCCGCTTCTTATTTCAAAACAAGCTCTGTTGTTTCGAAATAAGAAGCCTGTGTGGACATACCCATGGTGATTTGAATTTGAGACCCCTAACATAGTGGAACACAGTGGGACCTAACATGAATGGACTTGCAGCATCCCTGAACAGGAAGTTTACATGTTCAACCTTTCACAAACAATGACAAAGAAATCAGGCTTAAGAAGTCATTGGTTCAGACAGTTACCTTTGCTTTCTAGCTAAGTAGAAGCTGTAGGCAGCATGTTGCCCTTTGTCTTCAGGTTCAGATTTGGAATGATTAATATATCCATTACCGGAGAGAAATGCCCTAAAGCTCTCCCCAGAGAGATCTCCACTGAAAAGAACAGAGGTTCTTCTTCGAGCGCTGCTTGGATGCATTCAGTAATAGATGTCTCCGTGCCAGAGCTCCAGACTGGTCGGAAAAATCTTGTCCTAGCTTGTCAGAAGAGGGGAAGCAGCCACCGCCCCTCGCGCCACCTGTGGCTATATATATATACCGCCTCCCTGCCCCCTCCTCAGTTTCATTTCTTCCACCTTGCGTGTCGGAACTGGAACACCTGCTCCTTGCAAACCACAAGCAGCCTGTCCCGTTGTCTTCAACTCACTGTCCAGCTGAGAGCATCTCTTCGTGGGTTTAACTCCACCACAAGAGTTCCCACTACTGGACCAGAACATCGCGTCAACGATGCCAGGGTTTAAACCCTGTGCCAAGTGCAGCAAGGCCTTCCCCTGGTGCAACCCCCACGGGAAGTGCCTTAGGTGCCTGGGCAAAGACCACATGGTCTCGGCTTGTTCCATTTGTCTCTCCTTCAAACCCAGAACAATCAAGGAGAGGGAACAGTGACACCGCGCTCTAGCCTCGGAGGAGGCTCTGCACCCTTCACCCAAGGCTTCGGGTTCACGCCCGGCACTGAGACCCAGCTCGGCGCCGGAGCCTACGTGGCACTGTACCACCGGTAGCCACTGCTGCTGCTGCACCACCTCAGTGCCAACTCCGGCAATGCAGCACCTACCTGGTGCCTCAGCATCCTGGCGTCACTTGAGGTTGCCCTCAGTTAGCCAGGCACTGATGGTGCCAGGCTTGCCTTGGCACCACGCCGTGTCATCTCCAGCACCAATGGCACGGTACAGTCCGAACACACCCCAGCACTGGCCGATTCCACCCTCGGCACCGCAGAGCCTGATGCCGCAGCAGCGGGAGTCCTTCCACCTAGGCAGCCCTCCATCCCCCAGCAAGGACTTGCCTTCAACTCAAGTAGAGTTGCTCCTCGTCCCGTCCACCCCGGAAGCGGTGGAGGCAGCACAAGCCCTGCTACTTCTCCTGATACCCCCTGCCCCACTTCCAAACAGAATGGGCAAAGCGGCCTTCATCTCGAAGGCCTGGGTTCACCCGGGACACTCGCCCTCACCCCACAGGCCCCCGTCATCCACTCCAGCAGGAGCTGGCACCATTTTGCTGTCACCGGTACCAGCCCGAGAATCTCAGTCCCCCTCCCCTGCCTCCAGCCCGCTGGAGGGACCGTCCAGGGGATCCAAATGGCCTCAGCACCGCACATCAGCCCCATCACCCTTCCGTTTTTGGCCACAGCTATGGTCCCCCCCCCCCCCGGGAACTCCCTCTCCTCCACAGTGGGCTCCTGGTACAGCGCTCTCCCCGGCACCGGGGTCTTACACGAGGAACCTTTCAGCGCATTTTGATTTGTTGCACCGGGCTACGGCCCACTTAGGCGTGGAGGTGGAGCCCTTGAGTCTCCCCCCCAATACCCTCTTCGGGCCAGCCTTCGCCTTGATGGCGCCCTTAGCAGTTCCGCCCCATCCAAGCGTATGGGACCTCATATGCTCCCAGTGGCAGACCCCAAGTTCCGTCCCTCCGGTTTCAGATACGGCGAGCGTGAAGTTTCGGGTATCCAAGTCAGACTACCCCTGCCTTGTTGGCCACCCAGTTCCCCCGAGGGACATAGTCCAGATGGCAATGGGGGCCAGGGAGCCCCCCCAGGGACCTCACCCACCCTCCAGGGAAACCAGGGAGCTGGATCTGCTAGGCCAAAAGGTTTATTCCTCATCGGCCTTCCAATTACGAGTGGCAAACAGCCAGGCTATAACCAGCAGATATTTGCTGGATGTCTGGGAGTCAATCGAAAAATTTAGAAGTCTGCTTCCACCTGAGGCCAGGGAAGAGTATGATACCTTCCTGGAGGAAGGCAACATAATCTCACAAGACCTCTTCCTTTCAGCACGCAATGCGGTGGACACCACTGCTCGCACCAAGGTCTCGGCGGTTACCATCCGCAGGGTGGCATGGCTTAGGGAGGCTAGAGCGCCCCCTAATGCACAGCAGGCAGTTCTCGACCTGCCCTTCAAGGGGGATGTCTTGTTTCCCCCTGAAACCCTCTCCATGGTGGGCACAGCCCGGGACACTTGGGGAGAGGCTAAATATTTTGGCCTCTTCCTTCCCAGACCCACCCCACTGACTTAGTTCCCCATCTTCTCAAGCAGGGCAGTTTTCTTTCCTCCCCACTTTATCCATTGTGGGGATTGGGTCTTTGCCCTCCCTCTCACAGGGAGGGGCCCCTCTGCTCACCGCCACCCCATTTTGACCCTCGGGTGCAGGGGTGTTAGTGCATCAATGCCGCAGATGGCCATAAACCACCCCCCCAGGGGAAGGGAGGTTCAGTGGGAATCACTTCCAACCCTTCTTTGTTTCTTCCCCTTCTCCACTACTGTGAGAGCAGACCTTGGATAGGGGTGCTAAGGCCCCGACAATACAACGATGCCCACCTGCACTGACAGTACCCCAGTACCATGCTTTACCCTCCCCTCACCCCTTAAGCAGTGACTCTCCCGAAGATGACAACCACCTCTCTCTCTCCTCCTCGCACCCCACCCTTCCCGGATATTTCCCCTACCGCGTTCCCCACCCCAACACCTCGCCAAGAAATGGAGGCGCGTGTCGTGGTAGCCCCAGCCACTGCAGGGGCTCTGAGACACGCATATTAGAGGCCTACCCACAACATAACTGTGTCTGCGGCCATGATGCCTTTCCCAGGTAGGCCCCCTCGTGTCTGGGTCAAGGGAAAGGGAGGGGATACCCCTGGTCGCACCATCAGTTTGGCGGGCACCAGCTGCTGCAACCCCAACCCCAATTCAACAGAAATATCTCCTGCTCACTGAAGGGGACACATCCGCGTTGCCTGAGCAGATCTTTACCTCTGTAGGAGGCCAAGGTGAACGGCTCACCCCTCCATTTCCCTCCCTTATGGGAACTACTGTTCCACACCCTCACCTTCTGGTGATCTAGTGAGAACCAGGGCCCCACCTTAGGAACCCTTGCTCTCTGCCTGCCTCCCCATTAAGGTAGCCAATTTTCTTCCACCCTCGCCCAGAAGCACTGGCCGGGTACTCCTCCTTCAAACCCCAGCAGGGAACCCAAGAGAGAACACCTAGTCACAACCCTATGTTGGGAAACTATGAAGGGTCCACCCCTTCAAGCGTTCTCCCACCCATACTCCTCCCCTCATTACCAGCTGCCTTTCTGGGCAGCTGTCCACGTCAGATAGAGGGGTCCCTTTCTTCCCAGGGCACTTGTAACTGCCTCTCTTGCTTTTTACACGTGCCCCCCCCACTGTGTTTTTTCTTGGGACTGTCTCACTACATTGATCGTGGACCTTTAGTGCTATTGCAGGTTATTCCCATGTGTGCTGATGGCACCTGGTAGTACTGTGGTTCCTTTTCAATTTTTGAGGACTCATTCACACCCACTGCCCGCCCACTGGCACGATAGACAGAGAGCTTATTTCCCTACAACATCCAACAATTTGGGGTTGTACTCCCCTTTTATTTGCCCTCTGGCTTCCCACCAGGGAGAAAACTTCATTTGGTTCTCTAACTCTGGAGTATCCTTGAGATGCGGCAGCTGCCACCCTGTAATGGTTTCACTTCCTAACTTATAGGAAGGAACCTCCCTTGGCGTCGGGGTTCTTCAAATATCCATGTATTAAAGAGTTTCTCCTTGGCAACCCTGGCATGACAGAGTGGTAGCGTTATCCCTCCGGGAAGTATTGTAGGTACTGAGACCACAACCTTACATGGCACTCCTTCGAATCTCTCAGTCATCGATGGGGTGACCAATGGTAGCAGGCGTTCTTTTCTCCAGCCCCTTTCTTCCTCCCTCACGCTCTAGTGAGAGCTCCTACAATGCAAACCCTGCAAGCTTATAGGCCCAGCGGGGTTTTTCCTGTGCATTCTTCTGCTCCCATGGGCCCTAGAAGGACCAACTCATCAGCACTGCCTCAGGCCACCTTGCTGTTGGTGACCTCACCAGAACCTCTCTCCTGCAAGAACCCGGTCCTGGTGCCTGTTCAGCTGAAAACATGCACTCCTGTATTACCCGGTTTATAGCTAGCATACCGTAGGCCTCTGTCCTGCTCAGCTCGACTCCGTATGCTGCTATTTAGTGTCCTGTGGTCTTCTCAGTTGTTCTCGAGCCCATCTTACAACCCTGTATCCTCACTCTCACTCGTTTTAACCAGACAGCTATGCTTGGTCGCAACCTAGATAAGGGGTATGGTCACCCCCTTACTACTTCCTGCGTACCCAGTAGTCGCCAGATCAGTCCATAACCACTTGGCTCCAGCTAAGCCTTTGGGTTATCAGTCTCTACCCTTTCTTTGTTCTTGTTCGAGACAGAACCAATATGGCTAGACTCACTTGTTAGCATTCAGGGTTCTCCTTCAAGTCCACATGGCAAGATCTATGACCAGACACTATAGTCTGCTGGGCATACTCCACATGCCCACCTATGCGGAACATCTAACGCAACTCATTATGTTTAGGTTGTGTTCTTTACTCCAGTTATGGTGACCTTGTTCCGACCTGCTTAAGCGTTATGCCTCGGTGGCTTTGGTCCTCGGTTGGCTGTCAGCTGTTGATTCTTCTGGGCCTGTCAAGGCCTGCTTGCCTCTTGACTCCAGTGAGCATCTTGTTGTAGGGCCTCTACCTTATGGGGCTTGTTGCTGTGCTGAAGGTGGAAAAACCAACCACCCACCGTCCATCAGCATGGCTAGTAGCCACCTATTACTGAATGCATCTGAGCAGCACTAGAAGAAAAACGGTGGGTTACTCACCAGTAACCATCCTTCTTCGAGATGGCCTGCTCAGATCCATTCGGGTCCCTCCTCTCCATCCCCGCTTCTGGAGTTGGCGACTCTAAGGAACTGAGGAGGGGTCGGGGAGGCAACCATATATATAGCCGCGGGTGGCACAAGGGGCGGTGGCCACCTCCCCTCTTCTGACAGGCTAGGACAAGTTTTTTCCAACCAATTCGATGCTCTGGCATGGAGACACCTATTCCTGAATGGCTCCGAGCAGCCCATCTCAGAGAAGGATGGTTACTAGTGGGTAACCCACCGTTTCTACTTTTATCCTGTGCCTCCCAAGAGCTGGCAGACTGAACCAAAGCAATAGCCCATGAATGCTAATATCTCATTTGCCATGGACCAGTGTTTTAGAAGACATACAATAATCCACTGAAATTTCATACTGAACCCAGCTGTTGGTCTGTTTATGCCCTGAAGCATCAGGATGCACAGCCCTTATCATTTTTATCTGCCTATAAGAACAGGAGATTCTTTTCAAGTTCAAATGTGTTTAATCCAGTTATAAATTTAATAAATACTGATTTTCTCTAGCATATAGTGATACCATCCTTAGTTTGATTGCCCTTCTCTGGACGCTTGTATTTCTTCTTTCTCTAATTTGAGATGAAGAAACCAAAGCCAAATGCAGTATTCAGCCTACAATCCATTTAAATGATGGTGTAATAACCATCATTTGCAGTCCTATAGAATCTTTCATTTGAGGATCTCAAAGCACTTTACAAAAGTAGATATTATTGTCCTTATTTTGAGAAGGAAGAAGAGGCACAGAGAGACCAAGTAACTTGTTCAAGATCCACAGAGCTAAACAAAAGGAGAGACCAGAACAGAAATCTTGGCCCAAATCCTAAACTGCTACAAACTAGCATTGCTCCAACTGAGGTTCTGACCCATGTTCTTTAGACTCCCAGTTCTCTGAGCTATCCACTAAACAATGGTGTTCTCTGTTTTATTCTCTATCTTTTCTTAATACAGCCTTAGTCACATCTTCAACTACCATGGTATGTTGATCAGGCATCTTAAGCTACCATCGCACGTTGATCAGGCATCTTCACTCAGCTGACCACAGTGAAGCCTAGGTCTTTTTTCTGACAGAATAAAACTAACTCAATCCATCAGTGCACAGGTGTGCACACTAACCTAGTGAGGTGGGCTTTAAACTAGGTTTGAGGGAGACCGGTGACCTAAGCCCACAGGTAAGTGAAAACCACGTAAGTGAAAACCAGGGTGACCTTAGGGAAGGGATTGAACTTGAGGGGGTCTGGATGTTAATGGCAGAGACAAAAGAATGACTAATTGGAAGGGGAGGGGAGGAAAAGCAGATCAGTATCTTAAATGTCTATATGCAAATACAAGGAGAATAGGGAATAACCAGGAACAACTTGAAATGCTTATAGCCAAACACAACTATGACATAGTTGGTATCACAGAGACTTCTTGGGATAATATGCATGACTGGAATATTAATATAGCAGACTACAGCTTGCTTAGAAAGGACAGGAAGGGAAGAAAGGGAGGTGGAGTTGCCTTGTTTATCAAAAATACATATACTTGGACTGAGGTTAGGATGGAAATAGAAGACAGACAGGCTGAAAATCTCTCAGTAAAAATAAAAGGAGTAAAAAACATGGGTGAGCTGATGGTAGGGGTCTACTATAGACTATCCAACCAAGAGGATGAAGTCAATGAAGCTTTTTTTCAGCAATTAACAAAATCATCCAAGGCACAGGACTTGGTGGTGACGGCAGGCTTAAATTACCCAGACATTGGGAAAATAACACAGAAAGGCACAGATTATCCAGTAAGTTCTTGGAATGCACTAAAAACAATTTTTCATTTCAAAAAGTGGAGAAAGCTACCAGGGAAAAGCCTATTCTCAATTTGATTTTGACAAACAGAAAGGAAGTGGTTGAGAATTTGAAAGTGGAAGGTTACTTAGGTAGAATTGATCATGAAATGATAGAGCTCATGATTCTTAGAAATGTTAGGAGAGAGAATACCAAAATAAAAACAACGGATTTTAGGAAGGCAGACTTTAGCACACTCAGGGAATTGATGGAAAGGTTGCCATGGGAAGAATGTCTAAGAGGAAGAACAACTAAAGTCAGTTTGCAGTTTTTCAAAGAGACATTATTAAGAGCACAAGAGCTAACCATTCCACAGCATAGGAAAGATAAGAAATATGGCAAGAGACCACCTTGGCTTAACCAAGAGATCTTCAATATTTTAAAAATAAAGAGTCCTACAAAAAGTGGAAATTACACTTTGACTTAGGTCAAATTACAAAGGAGGACTATAAGCAAATAACATAGTTATGTAGAGGAGAAATCTGGGACGCCAAGGCACAAACAGAGATCAAACTAGCTGAAGGCATAAAGGGTAACAAAAAAGACATTCTTCAAATACATCAGAAACAAGAGGAAAACCAAGGACAGTGTAGGACCCTTACTCAATAATGATGGTAAAACAATAAATGAAAATGTGGAAATGGCTGAAGAACTAAATAATTTCTTTGTTTCGATTATCACTGAGAAGGTTGGTGGAGATTGGACGTCTGATGTAGAGGAGGGCAATAGGAATGAGATAGGGTCAAAAGCTAGAACAGAAAAAAGAGCAAGTTAAAAACTACTTGGACAAACTGGATGTCTTCACGTCATGGGTGCCAGATGATATGCAGCTACTCCAAGAGCTGACTCAGGAGATATCCAAGCCATTAGCTATTATATTTGAAAAATCATGGAAGATGGGTAAGGTCTCAGAGGACTGGAAAAGGGCAAATATAGTGCCCATCTACAAAAAAGGAAATAAGAGCAATCCAGGGAATTATAGACCAGCCAGTTTAGCCTCTGTACTGGACAAAATAATAGAACAGATAATTAAGGAGTCAATTTGCCAACATCTAGAAGAGACTAAGGTGCTCAGGGCTAGTCAGTATAGATTTGTCAAAAACAAATCATGTCAAACCAACTTGATAGCTTTTTATGATGTGATGATGAGCCTTTTGGAAGGAGGGGAAGCAGTAGATGTGGTATATCTAGACCAGGGGTTGGCAACCCAAAAGATAAAAAGAGCCATTTTTAAAAATTCTTTCAATAACCAAGTGGTTTGAGAGCCGCAACAGGTGTCACCTGCTAGTTAAGAAACTGAATAACAAAACTGAGGTGCATATTGATTTTTTAATAATAAAAATGATGTTTACTGTTGCCAACAATTTATATATACAGTTTAACAATGTATGATGTGTTTTAATGACAGTTCCCTTTTTAAACAATTCAGCTTTTAGATCTTTACTGAAAACTAATTGACTGGTGACACATTGCAGAATGAAGGCTTTGTTGAAGTAAATCATCAATTTGAAGTTACTTTTAGTTAACATTTAGAAATACAAGTGAGCTCTAATTCTTGGGAGGGAACAGGGGAGAAGAGAGGGAGAACAACTGCCTTCAGTACTAGAAAAAATACAAAATGCCATGGCCCTACACACAAAGTTCTCATTTCATTTTAGCTTTGTCTATGTAATTCTTAAATTAATATTCAATGTTATATACACTGATTTTCAAAGAAACTCGAGGGCTCTCCCAAACAAAAAGTAATTAAAATATATTACTTATTAGATATAAAGAGGTCTTTGGGTACACAGAGAACTGAAACAAAGCATTTGGCAAGAATGCCAGTGCCCTGTCTCTGCCTTGGCCCAGAAGCAGATGTATAAGAGAAAGATGTCAGCAACACATTAGGAGACAGATGTGAGGTAATCTCCTCAACCAACCTCCAACAGATACAAATTGGATTGATCCTTGAAGCATGGAAGTTGAATATCTCCTCTTTAACAAATTCTTTTAGCATCAGCTATAACCTCTTCCGATTGTTATCCCTAAAAGTGTCCAATTTCATTAGAATCTTGCTCAAAAAATCTCACTAAATTTTCACTAAATACTCTTCCTTTAAACAGTTTCCATTTAAACAAAACAAAACAAAAATGGACAACCTGTGTTCAGCCAACATTGCCTTGTTTTTTCCACTCTTAGGTCACTTTCAATTTTTTCCACATAAACTCATTTTCCCTAACATAAGCTAAGTACACTACCAGAGCCAAGAGAAACCTTACCATAAGGAACACATGGCCCCAAAAATATTTTGAAGTTCAATAATAGTACAAAGATAATAGGAATGGAAAACTATGAATAAAGGTGAGCCTGAGAAATAAATTAAACAATCTTCATTAAAAGATTTTTCCATAATGGTTCTCTGATAGCCCTACAGTTTATAGACTTCTTCAAAGTAGAGCACTACTTTCTGTGCTTTCCAATTCTAAAGAATTAAAGGTTTGGATTCCACAAAACTCTGGCAACCAGAATAGCATTTAAAAATCCTCCCCAAAACAACAAACAGGGCACTAATCTTTGAAACTAGCAGAATGGGTTTTTTGTTTGTTGATTCTGTTCTGTTTTGTTTTTATATCTAACATTAGTTTATAAGACTAAGTGGCAGAAGAGTCAGGGAAAATTAAGCTAAGCAGTTTTACCTACTGCTTTTCTTCATTTTCTTCATTACCTCCCTTCCCCCCACCCCCCTTGGGCTGCCTTAAGGACTCCAGGGCTCCATGAAAAAGACTTTGCCCCCCCACACACACCTGAGGAACGGTGGGATACTTACCAGTAACCATCCTTCTTCAAGATAGGCTGCTCGCATACATTCAATATTAGGTGTCTACATGCCACAGCGCACAATTGGTCAGAAACTTTTTAGCCCTAGCCTGTCAGAGCAAGGTTGGCAGCCAACACCCCCTCCAGCCACTCCTGTGGCTATATATATGACCCCGACCTTGATCCTGCTCAGTCCCTTCTAGTCGCCAACTCTGAGTAGCAGGGACAGTGGGAGGGTCCTGAATGTGTGCCAGCAGGCCATCTCGAATAAGGATGGTTACTGGTAAGTAATCCACCGTTCTTCGAGCGCTGCTCACATCATTTAGTATTAGGTGACTACTAGCCATACTGTGGATGGTGGGTGGCATTGGGTTTTTTTTGCCTTCAGCATGGCTAACCCCCCAAAGGCAAACCCAAGGCATGGAAGGGTACCTGAACCGCAGGCTTTCCAGCCTACCTAAGGAGATGCACTGTTAACACTCAATTTGTTCTAAGAGAACACTACACAAGGGAATCAGTGAGAGGCTGTGTGTCATCCTGCCTTGGAGGCTTGAAGTATTGATACTGGGCCATCCTAATTTTCGTTGGATGCCCTCAGTGTTGAGTGTGGCTAAAACAATCAAGGAAGACAAAAGAGGTTCCACCTTTCATCTACCAACTGTGTGATGATTGACTATCACATCCCAGGGGATAAAGGGAAGAATAAACCCACCCTCTCCTCATTAGTGGGGTTTTGATATTTCAACATGTGACCATCTAGGCTGGTTCTACAGATCAAAGCACTGAAAGCGCAACAAGGATAGTATTTGTTGCGCAATCCCATTCTAGCGGACACAGTCCCAATTTGATGAGCGAGCCCCCTTTAATGGGTATTAGCTAACCAGGCAGGAGGGAAGCTAGTAGCAGCACAGTGCATGTCCTCAGAGCAGGTATGACTTCTGAGTCCCTTCAGCAAGAGGGGGAAGGGATGGTAAACGCAGACTCACCATTATTGCTGATTTGAAATTTGTGACCTCTAAATATTACTCTATTCGGACTCAGTTGAGATAGATCCCAGAATGGTCCCCCTCCAGGGAAGGTAGACTGTAGAGGGGAGCGGGCATGTGGGGGCCCACAAACATTTAGTGAGGAGGGGAAGGGTTCGAGCAGATGACCTATATCCATGTTCTGATAGCAAAAGGAAATTCTTTGTTTCAGGATGTCTTTTTGGTGGGTCCCAACCTAAGAAAAACCCAGCACTCGGAACAGGACGGGAACCTCAGGGCCAGCACGGTACGGTAAGCCCCGTAATCGCTGCTGTGCTGCAGGGGGGCACCAGAAGCCTGAGCACGGTTCCTGGGGAACCTCATGGATTGGGACTAGGATATGAAGGTAGTAAGGAGAAGGAGTAATGGTGTTTGTCCCAAGCCTTGTCAGTCATTAGCAATTTAGGGGCCAACTGCCCTAATTCTCTAGGCTTCTCTTACCCCGCTCAATAGATATGAGCAAGATTGGTAATAGGAAATAGAAGAGGGATGAAGTGCTATACCAGTAAGAGTCCCTACTGTCCTCTGTGGCAGGAGCTTAGGGTATGTGGCCCTTTATAATTAAACTGTGGGCCACCTGGGGGTCGCAGGGAGATGAGACCCAGAGGCTGTGGAGCTGCCCTACACCTGAGTAAGATTCAGAAGTTTGACTGAACCAGATAACATCTTGCAGTTTCTTGTGCAGGAACACTGTGGCTTTTCCCCGTATACCACTTGGTCCCCGTGTGTGTGTGTGTGTGTGTGTGTGTGTGTGTGTGTGTGTGTGTGTG
>ML681994.1:4536545-4561753 GCA_007922195.1 Podocnemis expansa | reverse complement strand
GTGTGTGTGTGTGTGTGTGTGTGTGTGTGTGTGTGTGTGTGTGTGTGTGCGCGCGCGCGCGCCCTCTGATATGGGGGAATCTACCCCTGGACTTACAGGCGGGGTGGATGCCTCTATTTACCTCTGATGAGAAAGCGCTGATGTGTTCTGCCACTTTTCCAACAGCCGAGGGTGTGGGGGGAGGAGGTAAGAACCGTTGAGGGTCCTACTTTTATGGGTGTGTGGGACAGTGGGGTAGGTACCACTGTGAAAAATTAGGCCTCTATCCAACAAAGAGGGGGAGGAACTTGCCTAAAAGCAAATCATGCGGTACATCGTCTGCTTCACTCGAGGACCTCAGTGGTGCATATCACCATGTGATGGGTTTGTCCCACCAGGTATGGGCTGTTGGGGTACACAGAATATGGATGGGTCCCTCATGTAGGCTGCCCATGAAGGTGCAGATGTCCTCCCATCTCTGAATGAAAGACTTCCTGCAATGTCCTGGTAAGCATTAGTTCTTTTATGGAGAACCAGGAAACCCCTAGCGGGGAAGTGGGAGGAGTAGACGTACTGTTCATTACCACTTGGGTGATGGTAGTTAATTCCCCTCTTGGCGGGCCAAGGCACTAACACACGCTGGCTTGGAAGGGTAAATGCTCAATGTGGTGTAGCATTGCTAAAAGGCCCAAAGGGTCATCCCAGCACAGGCCTACACAGGGGTCAAGGAACCCCGAGAGTTCTGTAAGAGGAAGCTGAGACAAGGGGAGGGAGAGGGGAAAGAGAGAGAGAAAACCCCATGGGAGGGCATCCCTATGGGGGCCCGATGGGACCATTGTTAGTGCCCCATGTTCCCTGTTTCCAGCTGTTAGATTTGTATGCAGTAGGGTAGGGAAGCCTCAAACTATTCCCCATTTCCTTCACAGGTAGGAGGAGGATTCTCTCCATGCCCACACAATGTATGAGTACCTCCCAGGGCAGGCCACCCTAGAAGTGTAGTGACAGGGCAGCTCAATCAAGTTGCAAAAATGGCTAGGGAAAGTTAAGGGGTTTTCTTGCCCCTTCTCTTGTATGTCTCAAGAGGTCCAGGTGATGAGACCCCTTGGTCTCCAACCATAGGGGTGGAGTTAGAAGTCTACTCCCTTGCTCAGCAATGTGGGGTTATCGAAACCCAGCCCTGGTGTGAATGAAAACAGGACTGCAATGAGTAAAGCAGATGCTAAGTCCAGCATGGAGAAATACATTTAAGCAGCTAAATGTTAAGTGAGTGCAGTACTCCAGCATGTGTCCAAGCTAACTCAGGCTCTAACATGAATGGTGTGGAGCGTGGGTGGAAGGACAGTGGTGAAGTGGTCTGAATGCCAAGTCCCAAAGAGTGTAATTCAGCTCTAGAGTGGTTGAGTTGGATACCAAAGGAAGAACTCTGAGTGCACTCAGATATCCTGGGCTTTAGCTTGAACAATGCTGGAGGAAAAGCCCTGGATGTATCGAGCGAAGGATTGTATAAGACCTCAGGAGAGAACAGGGGGTGATTTTGAATCAGATGCCAAGAATCAGGCCTGCAGGCCAGGAACCAGCAGCAGTTGAGAGAAAGAAAATGAGATGGGGCCCTGGAGCATGGAGAAATAGTGTAGTGTACCTCCATTGCCTTCTAAGCCAGGTCACTCCTCACTCCAACCTGGGGAAAAGGGTTTTCGGACCCCAGGTATAGCGCTCCTCCCCTTCTAACTGCGGATGGGGTCCCACCTAGGGCCTCTGCCTCTGATTTCTGAGGGATTGCTGGGATATAGGAGAGCATGTGGAACCTGAGGGGGTTAGCGTGTCAATAGGGGCCTCTTTGGCGTGGGGGCCCTGGCACTCTAATGGGAAGCCCCAGATGGTAGAAAAAAATCTTGAGGCCCTGGAGGGCTGATCTGGCCTCTCACTCAGCAGGGGAGTCCCCATTTGGCACCCCACCCGCCTGTGCTCATGCTGCTGCTGAGGGCTTGAGGAGTGACTGGGCACCTGTGGGGAGGCATGCCCAGTGATCTGAGGGTCAATCTGGGGTCCCTCACGCCGTGCAGCAGATGGTCTGTTGCCTTCACAAAGACTGTCCCTCAAAATAAAGGTCTTAGATAGCTTGCTGCATGTTTTGAGGCACACTTGCCTCTTGCAGTCACGCTGTGCATCTTGTAACAACAGCTGACACTACACCACAGCTTGCCATGTCTGAGGCATCACACGCTGCCAAGAGAGAGTCCTGGGGTGCTAGTGTGCCTTCTTCTATAAGAGAGTCATAGTCCTCCCTGTGTTCTCAGGGAAAGAGATCCCAGAATCTCCTCATGGACTCCCAGATCTCTAGCGTGTATCGTCCCCTTGGTGGCTCGTGATGTGGAGCTGGAAGGCAGAGGTTGAGTACTCCTTCCATCCCATAAGGTCCACCCCCTTGCCTCCCTGGAGCTCGGCAAGGGATCTGCGAAAGCATGGCTCCCATGACCTAAGGAGGCTTCCATTACCTGGGAGCTTGGTACCAGGTGATCAACCAAGAAGGGGAAACCCTCTGATGGGACCTGATATTTATGACCCGCTGTATCTGAGACCAGAGAAATCAAAGTGGGAGTCTGCCAGTGTACCCTGACAAGGTCATGCACACTAGGGTGCAACGGGACCGTAACTGTGTCCGGGGCAGACGTTAGCCCCGGATCAAATAGAGAGTCTTGATCCCCACTGGTGGGTTTGACCTCCAAACCCACATGCTCTGTTACCCGGCAAAGGAGGTCATAGTGGGCAGTAGTGTCCTTGCTGTAGGACCACAGTCTGGGATTTAAAGCTCTGTCAGGGATTTAAAGCTCTGTCAGGGATTGTGGGCAATGGTGGAGTGGTCCTGGGTCCTCTGGTACCACGGGAAGTTTCCTGCAAGGAAGCCTCCTGTGGTGGGGACCACTCATGAGGTCAGTATGGGAGGGGCCCGGTGCCAGTGATACCTCACAGGCCTGTCTGCCCCTGTGTGAGGAAGTTACCATCTCAGGGCTCGAGGAGCATGATGTTTCCCAGAGCTGAGGGGTCAGGCTTGTCCTGATACTGGCGTGAGAAAGGGCCAGGTTGGTCGGCACCAGTGATGAGGTGGCAGTACAGTGCCAGGGAGAAGGAGAGCATGCTCTGCAGTGCTTGGCTGTAGGGCCCTGACTGTTATTGACTGGCCCTTCAGAGGAGGAAGAGACTCTCTCTGACTGCAGTACTGGTGAACTCAGTACCGTTATGGGGATGGAGACTGGTGCCGCACCGGACCGGTCCATGTCCCCAAGAGGAAAGCTGGTTTTCCTCTCTGTTTCTGAGGCTTGGGAGGCGGAGGTGTAGGCAAAAGCGAGAGAGCTTGTGCAGCCTTAAAAGCCTCCCGTGTGAAGGGACCTTCATGACCTCCTGGCCCCAGTCCCAAGAATGGCCCAGTCGGGGAGAGCTGGAGCCGCACCTGCGCTTCGGCACTGAGGTGGAAGTTGAGTGCGTCATCTTGTGCTCCCGATGGGAGCAGCACCAAGAGGGCTCTAGTGCCGATCTGGCATGCAGTGCCGGCAGCTCCAATGATGACCTCAATTCTCCAGGAGTAGGCTGCCGTGCTTGCTCCCAGGCCAACACGTGGCGCCTCTGCTTCCTGTCTTTCAGGGTCCTTGGTTTACAGGACCAACAGATGGAGCAATCAGTAGTCTTGTGGGATTCACCCAGGCACTGTAGGCACTCCTCATGGCAGTCATCTCTCTGGAAAGCATTGCCGCAAGAAGCACAGGGTTTGAAGCCTGGCATTGCTGGCAGCGGTTGGGAGTGGTCTTCTGGCTCTGGGTTTGTACGCTCGGTAAGGGCAGCAATTTTCGGTGGAATGATGTCCACAAATACATCTTTGAAACTAAACTGGTGGCTCATACACATCAAAATAGACAGGCGCTTGCGAAAGGACAAGGAGCAGACTGTTTCAAAACTGTCACTGAGGGTGGAAAAAGGAACTGAGGAGGATCAGGGTCAGGGTCATATATATATATAGCCACAGGAGTGGCCGGACAGGGCTTTGGCCACTAACCTTGCTCTGAAAGGCTAGGGCTAAAAAGCTTCTGACTAATCGTGTGCTGTGGCACATAGCCACCTAATACTGAATGATGCAAGCAGTGCTGCTCAAAGAAGCTGCCCACCTGCTAAGAGGCAGCTTCAGCCCTGCAGCAGGAAACTTGGGGAAGCTTCCACCTGAGCATGTTTTATCCAGTCTCTAGCTCACCCACCCCTCACCACTCCTCTTCCAGGAATTCCCCTGGCTCACACTCTCTTACTTACCATATTGCAGTGCTGAGAGAATTCCCTATCCCAGCCAGGCAGACCAGGGAACTTGGAAGCCCTGATTACACCTAAGCTGGGGTCAGGCTCCCTATGTGCAGCTCAAGGGCTGGGAGAAGTGGGGGGTCACAGCCCCCAGCCTTGCCTTCCCCAACTCTTTCAGGACTAGAGGCAACTTTTTCAGCCTTCGCTGCTTCAGCAGGAACCCTGGAGGGGGCAGCCCCCTGCAGATTTAAAAAATCTCACTGGACTCAACATCAATCTGGCAATTCTGAGAGAATGGGAATCCCTCTGAGATTTTTCCAGCCAGGTAGATAAGGGAATTTAGAAACCCTCAGTGCAGCTGGGCTGGGGTGTGGGTTCCCTATGCTCAGCTCTAAGGGGCAAAGGAGGGGGATATAGCTCTCAGCCTTGCTTTCCCTTTTCCCCCTCCTTCAGGGCTGGAGGCAGCTTTCAGCCTCAGTGCAGTGGGAGGCCGGGGGCAGCACCCGCTCCCCCACTTCTAGCAGCCCATTCCAGGGAATCCAGGCCAGCCATTAGTGCAAAATTATGCCTGGCCCCAGGAATTTCTCACCTCCCTTAATTACCAAGTTATTCCTGAAGGAATCCCTCTTTCCCTTTCCTGATGGCTTGGAAGAGGACACAGCTGCCCTGAGGAGGATATTCACAGACATATCAGCAACATCTTCATCAGCCCCTGCACCCTGGGTCTGTATGCCACTGGGCTGCAGCTGGCTCCTGGCAGCCACCCTCCATTAAATATGCACCCAAGTCCCTTCTCTACTACTCCAGCCCAAACCCAGCTGCTGAGGCCCTCCCCTGCCCAGCACAGCACTTACCTGTCCTTAAACAGGGGAGTCTCCAGCTGTGAGCTGCCTCCCTCCCTGGTTGCTCCAAGCACCTGAGAGCAGGGCAGGGCAGGATATTTAAATATTCCCACTTTGGCCCCAGCTCTCAGTCAAGGAGCCATAAAGCAGTGGTTCCCAAAATTTTCTCTGCTGTGGCTAGGGTTACCAGATACCAAAGCATGGAAAGGAGGATGGGGAAGTATGAAAAGGAGGACATTGGAGGACACGTGCAAAAAATGTAGTATTAATGTAATATTCTTCTGTTTTCAGCGGGCCCTGGAATGCTTCCCCCTAAAAATAGGGTGTTCCAGGACATTCAAACATACTTGAACACCTATAAGTAAAAAGCCAGACAAAATCATGTATTTTAAAATGCCTGCCCAATGGAGGACATGAAGGTAAAAAGGAGGACACGTCCTTCTTTTGCCTGACATCTGGTACCTCTAGCTATGGCACACCTTGCTACTTTTAATTAATTCAAGGCACACCACCATATAGTTTCCAAATGAACACATGAATATTCATGAGCCAATGAGCCAATCCAGAGCTCTTTAAGTAGTTTTTCAAAAAATTTTGTGGCACGCCTGCTCAGACCTGACAGCACACCTGTGTGCCGTGGCACACTGGTTGGAAAACACTGATCTAGACTTTAGTAAAGCATTTGAGATGGTCTTACGTCACATTCTTATTAATAAACTGAGGAAGTACAAACTAGATGGAGCTACAGTAAGATGGGTGAAAAACTAGTTGGATAACCATTCCCAGAGAGTAGTTATCAATGGTTCACATTCAGTGTGGAAGGATGTAATGAGCAGGGGTGCCACAGGGATCTGTGCTGGGTCCAGTTTTGTTCAATATTTTTATCGATGACTTGGATGATGGCATAGAGAGCAAACTTATAAAGTTTGCAGATGATACCAAGCTGGGAGGGGTTGCAAGTGCTTTGAAGGATAGGATCACAATTCAAAATAAGTTGGATAAACTGGTGAAATGGTCTGAGAAAAATAGATTGAAATTCAATAAAAATAAGTGCCAAGTACTCCACTTAGGGTCGAACTCATTGCACACATACAAGATGGGCAATGACCACTTAGGAAGGAGTACTGCAGAAAGAGATCTGGGTGTAATAGTGGATCACAAGCTAAATATGAGTCAGCAGTGTAATACTTTTGCAAAAGAAGCAAACACCATTCTAGGGTGTATTAACAGGTGTACTGTGAGTAAGACACGAGGAGTGATTCTTCCACTCTACTGTGCACTGATTAGGCCTCAACTTCAGTACTGTGTCCAGTTTTGCGGGCCTCAGTTCAAAAAGGATGTGGAGAAACTGGAGAAAGTCCAAAAAAAAAAAGGGCAACAAAAATTATTAGAAGTCTGGAATATTTGACCTGTGAAGGAAGATTGAAAGAGCTGAGTTTGTTTAATCTAGAAAAAAGGAAACTGAGAGGGGATATGATAACAGTTTTCAAAAACCGAAAAGGTTGTTATGAGGAAGAAGGAGAAAAATCATTCTCCTAAATTACAGATAATAGAACAAGAAGCAACCAACTTAAATTACAGCAAGGGAGGTTCAGAAAAAATTCCTAACTGTCAGGGTGATTAGACACTGGAATAAGTTGCCTCAATAGGCTGTGGAATCTCCTACACTGGAGGTTTTGAAGAGCAGGTTAGACAAACACCTCTCAGGGATGGTTTAACAGGGGTACTTGATCCTGCCATGGGTGCAGGGAACAGGACTCGATGACTTGTCATGATCTCTTCTAGTTTCTGATTCTATGATTTTAAATTTTCCATCCCAACGTGCATTATTTTTTACCTGTCTCTCACACGACGCATGCTGGGCTACGATCCGTGTGACTTTTCTGTTCACTCTTGCCATGTAATTATATGGGTTGATGCAAAATATGCCATGCAAGGTTCCCTTTTGAATGCTCATAATGCATTCTGCCTTACTGTTATGGTATTATGCCTTCTGTAGCATTATGTATGTGTACAGATGTGAAACATGTTCCCAGGTATTTTTAGCTTGGGGGGGTAGGGTGTACAACATCGACTATCAGGGCTATCTCTCAGCGTGGAGGCTGAAGAGGTACAAGACAAAGACAATGCAAATGGAGCTCCCCAGCTCAGGCTGAACAAAGATCACCTAGAAGAGGAAGGAGAGGCGAAGGGAATTTGAAAAGGAACAAATAGTCATACAGGGAAGGGAAAGAGCTTTTTGCCAGAGAAACACCATCTTGGAAACATCTCCAACTTCAAGCAGGATCTGAGCCCTGCCTAGGGTTAGGGACCAATCAGCGTAAGCACCAATATCAGGAACCCTAGGAAAAGGATCCATCTGTGAAGAAAGCCTCAAGAAAGTACTGGCCCGGATTCACCACCTCTCTGAATCTTGTCTATGGTTTACACCTCTGCAAAGTGACTGCAAAGTGAACTTCAAATGCTATGCTACCACTCCCCGAAGGGAGAATGAGGCCCAAAAGTTTGTTTACACTGCACTCTGGATCTAGCTAGCTTGCTTAAAACAGCAAAGAAGGTGTGGCACCACAAGCTGACTGGGAGCCTGGACAGTTACTTGGGCAACTAACTCATGCTGCTGCAGCTTCACAGCTCTTTTTAACAAACTAGCTCATGTTCGCCCATGTGTGCCACAGAGAGGACATGACATGGGACCTGCTTCTAGCACCAGCAAAAGGTGCCTTGTTTTAGCTTGAGTGGCAGGAATCAGTTGAAAAGTGAAGGATTTGCTGATAATAATAAGCCAACTGCCTCTAGTTGAGAACTTAACATGATAGCCCATTACACTCAGAAGTACTGAGAGCTACTGTACATAAATAAACAAAATGCAAGTGGTCTTATCAAAAAGTTGCTTAGAGATTAGCTATTTCCAGGCATGGGGTCTAATACTGAAGAGTACTGAGTGTGCACATGATCTCTCCTTGACTTTATTTACAGCTGCAGGTACTCAGCACCTCTTAGATTCATATCTGACTAGGAGAATAGAATTTATCAGACCAGCTCAAACCATTGGATCATTAAGTCCAGTACCTGGTGGCCCATGATAATGTCCAAGAGAAAGGGGTAACCCATGCAGTTAGCCAGATGAATAATGTTGTATTGGGGTGGGGCAAGAGATTCTTTGTTCTTCAGAAATCACTATGGGTATGTCTACACTTAGAATTGAATTCAAATCGATGACAATCAATTTGAATTCAATTAAGTGCATGGCCACACTCGCTTTCATCAATTCAAACTGAGGAACTCCTTAGTTTGAATTGATGAAAGCTTACTTTGAAGTGGTCAAACTCCATTTGACTTCAAAGTCATGGTCAATTCGAACCCAGTAGTTCGAATTGAGGCAGTGTGGCCATGTCAATTCGAACTCACTGTTAATTCAAATTAACATGGGTTGACCTTAATCCCAGGGTGCATGACACCCTGGAAGGAAGACCAGCCCTCCAGCACCTGGGGCCAGCAGCCCCAAAGGTGCCTCCACCAACTCCCAGCCAGATCTGGCCAGGGGGCAATGGGGTTCCAGTCCTCTAGCTGGGGAAGGAACCCCCAGGTGCCACTTCAGCCCTGCTCGCCAGCATGGGGAAGGGATCCCCACGTGGGGCTGAAGCTGCACTCCCTGTGCTCAGGGACGGGATCCCCAGGAGTGGAGATGGGATCCCCAGGCATGGAGAGAAGGGATCACCAGGCATGGAGAGAAGGGATCCCTGCACGGGGCTGCAGCCCTGCTCCCTCAACGGGGAGAAGAGATGCCTGCACAGGGCTGCAGCCCTGCTCCCTGAGCTGGGGAAGGAACCCCCACACGTGGCTACAGCCACGCTAGCCACGCGGAAGACGGGGCCACCATGCACAGTTGGAGCTGTGCTCCCTGAGCATGGGGATGTGACCCCATGCATGACTGGAGCCCCACTGGCCATCTGCAGGGACTGGAGCTGCGCTCTCTAGGTGTGGGGACTGGAGCCCTGCTGGCTGTGCACGGGGACAGGACCTCCACGCACGGCCAGCGGGGCTTCAGCTGTACGGCAGGGATCCTGTCCCTGCACACAGCCAGCAGGGCTCCAGCTGCACGGCAGGGGCCCCTGTCCCCAGCGCGGCGCCAGACTAGCATGGGGATCCCTTCCACACATGGGGCAGTGCTGCTGGAGCCAGGCGAGGGAATCCCTTCTCCCCCCACCTGGCCAGGTGAAAACATCCCCTGCCAAGCTCTAGCCTTCTGAGCCTGGCATGGGGAAAAGCATCCCTTGCCCACCTCTAGCAGCATCGTGGCTAGAGCTCGGCAGGGGATGCGGTGGTGGCATGGCCCTTCTTGGGGGCCATGTTGCTACACTTCCCATGATGCCCCTCCTCTAATTCGAATTAGCAAGACCAGTCCATGGACATGCTAGTTCGTGTTGGAGTTTCTAGTGTGGCCATGTTAATTCGAATTGACTGAATTCAAACTAATAATTATTAGTTCGAATGGATACTTTTGAACTGAGTCAATTTGAATTAACACTCTAAGTGTAGACATAGCCTACATGCACTAAGGAGCCCAAAGCTGTAGTAATTGGACACACATTACAGAAAATAGTGAAAGATGCCCATAAAGTGAGCTTTTTCTCCTCCCTCCATCTTACTAGAGAATAGATCCAGGGGCCCAATCCATATATGATCCTTTACCTCCACCAGGAGGAGGGATGTAGGAGGCATGATTCTCACAATACACCCTAAAGGTGAAACTCATCAGACTATCTTATGGGAGAAAACCCAGGCTGTGTTTGAACTCTTTGGGGAGGTGGTATGGAAGGATGGACTTCCATTCATATGCTAGGGAAGATTTCTATGGTGATGAGATTTCATTTCCCCAATTGCAGGACTTCTCAAATACTGCCAGTGTGTGGACCATGCTTCCAACCAGAGGGTCTCCTTAGCATCATCCTTTCCATTCACAATTGCTCCAGGTTGCATCCCTTCCCACCATATAACATCCTGGTGGCAATTTCACAAACTGTTCATGTGGGGAAGAAAGTAAGTGCTCTCTTAGCAGTCTGTAATGGGACCTTGCAGCTGCGAACAAACAAGCAAGCCAGCCCTGTTGGGAGCCACCACCCTGCTGAGGGTTAGCTTGCATACATATACATAGAATAATAGAAATGTAGCCCTGAAAGGGACCTCTTCTAGCTCAGTCCCTGCTCAGAGGCTGAACCAAGTAAACCTAGACCATCCTTGAGAGGAGTTTGTCTATCCTGTTCTTAAAAACCTCCAGTGATGAGGATTCCACAACCTCCCCTGGAAACCTATTCCATGCTCTAGCTACCCTTATAGTTAGAAAGTTGTTCCTAATATGTAACCTCCATCTCCCTTGCTTCGAACTAAGGCTCTGTCTACACTTAGAAGGCTAGTTTGAATTAACTTAATTTGAACTAATTAATTCAAACTAATAATGATTAATTCAAATTAAGTTAATTTGAATTAACATGGCAACGCTAGAAAACCCTAATTGGAACTAGCATGTCCATGCCCAGGACCTGCTAGTTCGAATTAGGTAGGGGACGCTACTGCATAGGACAAAATCAAGCTGTGGCTAATTATAACTTAACATGGCTACATTGGGTTAATTCAAACTAATGAGTTCAAATTAACCACCGCTTTGAAATTAAACTAGGTTTTATAGCTTCGAAGTTAGCTTTCATCAATTTGAACTAAGGCACTCCTTAGTTTGAATTAATGAAAGCCTGTGTGGCCATGCATTTATTTACTTTGAATTGATCCTCATTAATTCAAATTAAATTGTAACTGTAGACATACCCTAAGGGAATTACATATTGTTCTACATTTGGTGGACATGGAAAACAATTGATCCCTATCCTCTTTATAACAGCCATTAACGTATTTGAAAACTATTATAAGTGCCATGACTCTTCTTTCTCAAGGCTAAACATGCCCGGGTTTTTTTTGCAGGGGGGAGGATGTGTGGGTGGAAGGGTTTTGTTTTGTTTATTTATTTTTTAACGTTTCCTCACAGGTCAGATTAGGGCATGTCGTGATCCTAATGTCTTTTCTCTAATTTGCACTTGCTGCCTTCATTTTGGAGAGTGTTGAAACGGAGTCAGTAGGAAAAAAACGGGGGTGTGAGTGGAAAAGATGACTGGTGCCAGTTAATGGATTCTTCCCCTGCCTATGGCTTAGTATCACCGACTCCCTTGCTTACACTGCAAAGTAGTAGAGCAGTTGCACTAACGCATACACACATTCCAAGCCTCCCCACTGCAAGCAATTATGATGCCACCAACTGCTAGGGAGCTTCCCACTGCCTGTCAACCAGCATCATTACAAGGATTTGAAGTTGCCTGTGCACAGCTTTATTCCTGTAAAAGGACCAAGCTGAATCAAATCCACTGATGGCATTTGCCAAAGGGGAAGGATAAGGTTGTTCCTCTCCAGCTATGAAAGCCCACCATAGAAAAAGTAGATACATATTTTCATTTCTGTATTTGAAGTTTGATGTCACAATAACACACTGCAGGGAGCCTTTTGCAAATAGTGTACACACAGGGATTAACTGTTCCAGAAGAGAGCTCCCATACATCCCCCTCTTGCTGCATCATATTGAGAGTGAAAGCATCAGGACTGGTTTAGCTAACCAAGGCAGGCATGAGGTGAAGTGATGCCACAGGCAGCATTCGGGGTGGTCCTGCAATTAATCCATGCTCTCATTTTTGTGTTTGTATGAATCTCTCTCAGCCACCCATGCACACACACAGGAAGCAGGCACTAGAAACCTGAGCTTTTGAGGTCTGCCCTGTTGAAGTCATTGGCAGTTTTGCTATTGATTTCATTGGGAATCAGATTAGTCCTTTAATTTCATTTGTAACTGTGGCCAGATACTATGCGAGTGGATTTCTCTCTCACATACACACAGAGTCATATAGCATATCTCATTTCTGATTATCAGTATTAAATTAACAGACATAGGGAGATGCCATGACATTCCCTGACTCTCCTCCATGGAGAGTCCTTGCTGATCTAAAAAAGTGTGGTCTGTGTCAACCGGAAAGAGCTAGAGATCCACTAACAGAAAAGCACACATTAGGAGACAGAACCTATGACTGAATGAGCAAGGAGGCTGAATTCACTTCTCTTCCTAGGAAAGATAAGAGCCATTCCTACAGTAAGACCTTGACTCCATTAGCACCTAGGCAATAAAACTTTTATTGTGCAGGACTGTGGAAATAAACCTCACCCACTGAGGGACATAAGTTTTGCCAGCATTGCGTCGGCGGGAGACGTTCTCCCACCAACACAGCAACTGATGCTGGTTTCAGTGGGTTTTATTGTGTCCGTGGGAGAGCTCTACAGAAGTACTGATACTACTGTGCTGCTGTAAGGTTTAGATGTAGACTTGCCTAAATGCATAGAGAACTAGGAATCCTGTGGGTGAACAGACTAAATCAGAAGCATGAAGCTCTCCTGCTTGCCCTGGGGCTGACATGGTTACTCCCATCCCTCCCACAGCCTCCTGAGTCTTTGTGTTCCACTTACCATACACCCAGCCAACACAGATGACTTCAAAAATGGCCAGAAACAACAGACATGTGCCACTGGCAGCATAATAATCAAACAGCTGGAAGATGTACATTCCACCCTGTGACAGACAGAGAAAAGGGGGATATGGATGTTTCAGCAAAAGGGAATGTGCAAGAGAAAATGACTCAGATGGGGTCTGATGAATACAGAAATAGGTTGAGGGGAAGGGGACTGCACACAGACCAAAGAGGTAAAGGAGAAGGGATCTCTCTCTAGGGCTGTCCACTCTGGGATATTAACTATGCTAGATACCATAATGCCCTAAGATGATCGCTGCGCATGGTGCCAGGATGATGTTTAATAAGTGGCTCATAGCATGATTTCAATGGCCACCAAGAAGTGGAGGGTGATGGGGAGTTAAATGCTGCTATGGACCATTCTTCCTGCCAAGTTTCTAGCACTGTTTCTGAATGGGATTTGGGGTGATGTAGAGCTTCAAGTGCAAGCCATTAGGTTTAGATCCAGACATGAACTCCCCTGAAGTTCAGGATATTTAGATGCCAGATTTTTCATTTGGATCCATCTCTACACATTACAAGAGTCCCAAGCACAGTTATGAGCCCCACAGGGATAACAGTCCTTGACTCTGTTGTGCAATGACAGTGCAAAGCCTGAGCCTATGTTCTGCTCCCAAGATAACTATTTGTACAGACTGACTCTCTATTATTCTCTCACATTTTCTTGAAAAGAGAAGAGTCCCTCCAATGAAAGAGAAGTGGAGCAGATACATTCTAAAATTATTCATCCCCTTGAATGGCTGCTGAAACACATGAAAAGCTTTCCTATTAATCCTACCAAACACTGGGCCAACTTTGTACAGGATTTAGGTTCTCTCTCTGTGATGGGCAATGTGTTAAAGCTGCAGGGACATTAAATCAGTCCTGATGTAGATTTCATCCAGTCCTTACTTAGGCAAAGCACTCATCACCTTCAGTGGGAGTTCTCCAATGTAAAATCTCAGCAAAGATCAGATGACTGATCTACTGTTCAGATGACTGTGGGAATGCCATCCAAAAGAGTTTAAGCGTTTTTTCAGAGAGGAAGATCCTGCTGTCTCCAGAGTTAGGGGAGCAGCTATCAGTGACTTCTTCCCTCTGGCTTAGTCTAGGTCAGGACCTGCTATCACCATCCTTGCTGCCCTCAGTCCAGTTTTCCACAGACAAAAGTCAATCAACCATGCTTTCTCCATTATGGCAGAGAGTGGCAGCATTCATCTCATGTGTAGCTCATCTATTTTTGACCTGAGAGCCATCAGGATGAGAGTTTGGATATAAACTAACTTTCAGGTGAACCTTTTCTGGTACTACACTATCTCTGAGACATACACTAGAGGAAGGCTCAGGTATACACTACAACAACCTCTCAACTGGCCCTATATAGGAAAGAAAAACTACTGGTTATTATATGCACCAGCTAATAAACTAAGTTAGATAGAGAGAGAATAAGAGACAGTGTGAAATACAAACTTTCTGCAGATAATACTGCTCTGACCAGTCCCTATCCCTCTCCCCTACCACATACTTTCCTTCTTACCTCAGTGACTAGCATCAAGCCAAGGAGGTAGCATATGACTGCAATCACCAGGATCAACAGCTCCCGGTGCCCTTTCTTCTGGAGCACCTCTGGGTACATGTCGACAATGGCCGTCACCAGGCTCTCAACACAGACAAACTGCAAAAGAATTCATGTAAGAAACCAAGGACCAAATGGCTCCCCTTTCGCATCCATCCTCTTTTCCACTTTTATTCGTCAACCCAGTCTGTCTTTCTCCCCTTTTTCATACATCTGAAGCATGAACAGCTTGGAAACAGGGAAGTGTAGCTGTGTCCACAGCTGCTGAGGACCTGATGAAGTGGAGTTATTCTTGGTGCAACATCAGGAACTGGGCACTCACGAGAAGCAACTAGAGCCACATCTGGAACTGAGTGAGATTATCAAAGGCCTTGAATCGGTGTTAGGGAGGATGGAGGTACAACAGAAATGTCACAGAGAACAGGGAGACAACTGGGGAACTGCACTACAGAAGCTGTAATCAAGAGACAAATAATGCGGCAGAACCAACCACTATGACAGAAAAAGAAGTTACTGCCAGGAAGCAGTTTCTCTGGAGCCAGAACATATGAGGGTACTGCAGCTAACAGGTCAGACATGCAATCAAGAACACTCAACAGGAGATGCCCTCAAACTACAACTACAGCTGGGCACCGTCAGGATACGAAGGGAGCCCTAGTGAGCTGAAAGAAGATTGACAAAAACTGTGTGGTAAAGTGCCCCATCATGAGGGATGATTGCTAGGCCCTAATGGTGGGCTTGGTGAGAAGGACAAAGAAATGCAGCTGCTGATTGTCACGGGGTTGTCAGAGACTTATACTGCAAGGTACAGGGGCTGCAGGACACTCTAACATCAGCTGACTGCCGAGATGTCCTGGCAAGCTCTAAAGATTATCATTTGGCAGTAACGTGGCTATGTGACAGGTGTTTCAGGTGGCTGCGAGGCACATGTCCATTTCCCACCCTGAGGGATAACCTACACCAAGCTCCCAAACATGTGAGAGATACCTTGGAGTTTGGAGGGAAGAGAAGGGTTGTTGGGTGGGAGAGATGGTGGGTTGTACCTGGCTGTCCAGTCCCAGGAAGATCAACGTCAGGAAGAATAGGCAGGACCAGAGCTGAGAGATGGGCATCATCGTTACAGCCTTTGGATATGCAATGAATGCTAAGCCAGGACCTGCCAGGATCAGATAGCTGAGTAAGAAAGAGATTTCCTCAACAAAACCACCACACAACATACAAACCAGTTTAATGTCCTGTTTTAAAAACTCAGCCTACCAAGACGTCTCTTCCCCAATTTGTCACCGACACAAATAGATAATGACAGCTGCTGACAGGAGAAGAGTAGCTGGTTTTGGACAGACAAATCAGGGATTTCAAAACAACAGGGAATACTACTCTAGTTCTGGACAATGGGATTAGAAACATCAGATAGCAAAGAATTACATGGTGGTCCTGGACAAGAGGGCAAAGCCTGGAGGTCCACAGAACAGGCAAAGCTTGTTCTGGACAACTGGACAGGGGTCACTGGCAATTACAGAGGAAGCAAAATTGATTCAAGGTAGCAGCACTGGTAACCTCATGAGTGGGCTTCATATTCAAAGGTGTCAATTCCTATAATGTCCACCCATGCTTTAAGTTTTGCTTTTGGCCCTGCCACAGACAGAGAGCACCTACCAGACTCAGCCACTTCTGAAATGGGCATTCCCTGTTCTCGTGCCATGAAGCCCAGCACGGAGAAAATAGCAAAGCCGGCCACAAAGCTGGTGGCACTATTCAGGAAACATAGCATAAAGCAGTCCCTGTTGGGGCAGAACAAAAGGGAGACAGAGAGACATCATTGTTTTCTTCTGCAGAATTTACTACTTTTGACAATTGTCTTTGTGCACCACTTCCTGAATGGGACATGAATCCCCGCACTGGGTTACCCTAACACTAGCCTTAAACTCTTCCAAAGGCCAGAGCCCAAAACAAAACTCAGCACCCGGCCCATGGCACTATGAGAACTATACAATTACAACAAGAAGAGAAAAATGACAGTGTGCCACAGTCACACCCTGTAAGCTATGAAGTCAATAGGGACTTGGTACAACAAGGAGCGACAGAAAATCATCATATGAGGGTAGAGAAATGGAACAAATATTGAGAGAAAACAAACAACAAGGAACTGAATCCAAATCCCCTGAAAGCAACAGAAAAGCTCCCATTGACTTCAATGGGCTGAGGATCAGATCTGAGATGAAGAGAGAGCTAGAAACAATAAGCACAGGATGAAAAAGAACCAGTCACACCAAGCAAACCTGTTGCTCTTTCTGATAGAATTAAAGCACGGAGGGTAAATGGAAGGTAACGATTTTAATTAGGAATTTGATACTGTGGGCCAGCTTTTCCTCTTCTTTAGGCCACTGTGAACCTGGTGTAATTCCTCTGAAATCAGGCCTGGGTAACTGAACTGAATTTGGCCCAAATGCAGCAATATCATGAAACACTTACAGTGCTCATAGAAATCCAGCAATGGTGACATCAGGAACCCATGTCCCCTCTCACCTCTGACTCAGAGGGAAGAGTACCAGCTACAGAGTCACCAAAGCCATTTCTAGTCTCGTATCCAGTCACTAAGCCATGCTTAGCTTGTCAGAACTGACAAGAACATGAGACAAAATGGCATCGACCCCACATTTGATTCTGAGCCAGTGCAGGCTATACCACCAGCTATATGTTGCTTCACTGGCTACATGTCCTTTCAGCTTGACACGAGGAGAGACAGATGCACAGGGTGCTCCTACCTGTAGCAGTTGCTATTGTACTTGTTGTAGCTGCCCAGAGCTGTCAGGCACCCCTGGCAGATAGCGTAAGAGAAGAAGATCTGCGTGCCTGCATCCATCCACACCTGGAACAGAAAAAGACAGCAATTTCCAGCTACAGCAAAGGAAATAAATAGTTAAGTCCTGTCAGGAAACACACACTTCATACCCTGTCAGAAGTGGAGAAATCCATATCAGGCAGAGAAGGGAAGAATCCCTATAGAGTGTGACCTGATTCTGCAAAAAACAGGTTGACTGTCCAAGGCTAGAGAACTGGAGTGAAGACTGGGAAGATTTTCCATCCAGACCCCCCAGGTTTCTCTCAAATATCCAAGGCAGAAAGAATTTGAGTGGGGAAAAGACTGTGGTTTTTGGCCCCAGGGTGTCTGTTGCATAATCTGTCCTTCACCAGGCTTCACCAGTCGGGGAGCATATTCCAAGAGGGACGTCATCATCCATAGAGCGATTCAGTGGGTTAGAAAAATTCCAAACACCATTCCTTTTTTCTAAGCTCAAGTGTCCGTAGAACTTACAAACAAGATGATAAGTGCTGTGCCATGTTATAAAGGCTGTACTAACACAAACTGGGTATCACCTCACTGAATGGGAGTGACAAAGCCAAGACTGTCTTACAAAGTCATCTCAAACAACTGCCAATGAAACTTCAGCTGACCCCACACCTGGTATTCCACATGAGATCGGAGGAAGATTAGGACAGTGGGAGCAACTAGAAGATGCTCTATTCCTAGTATGTCATCCCCACCATGGTTTCATTAACTCAGTTTCTCCTTTCATCTTACATCTGAAAAAGTGGGTTGGAGCACACGAAAGCTTATGCCCAAAGAAATCTGTTACTCTATAACAGGGGTGGCCAAACTTATGGAACTCAAGAGCTGCACAAGTCGATTATTAAATGTTTGAGAGCTGCACTGAGACATATAACCACATATTTTTACCTACTCCACAATTACTAAGCTTAAAATTCATTGCACACTTTAATTTTATCATAAAAATAGGGCAAATATTGATTCACTAATGTCAGATTCTAATAATTATTTAAGATTACCATGAAACTAGGCCTATACAGTAAAAATTTAGCTGTTGCTAGATGTAGAACACTACAGGCTTGTGGCAAGTTTTTTTTTTTAAATCTGGGCAGTAACTTGTCAATGCAGCAGGTAAAAGCTCTGAGATGCTGATCTCTAAGCATTGCACATTGTTTTGAATTTCATTGTGGAATATGATGCTTCACAGCAGTAAGTTGTGCCAAAAATTGAAAGTAATCTACCTTCAGTTTTAAACTTTTCTCCTTCGTATTTTCATTTCTTAGTATTCCATATCATCTTTAGGACTTGTAAAACATGATTTTATTTTAACAACAAGTAAGCTGCATTAGGGCCTATGAAAAAATCTAAACATGCTATGGCTTCTCTGACCATGTCACGCTTCTCTCCCCCAACCCCAGTTGCCGCTTCCCTGCCTTCTCTTAACACGCTGCTGCTTCTCTGCTCTCCCCAACCATGCCGCACCTCTGCCTCCCACCCCATCCTGGCACTTACCATGCCCCTGCTTCCCTGCCAATATTTCTGCCAGTAAACTTGTTCACTAAAATACTCATGGACAGTGAAGACAAAAGGTCTGAGGACTCAGACACAATTAATTTTAAAATGAGAGTAATAGTAAGGGAAAATACTGCTTTCGTCTTAATCCTGTGAAGAGATGCACACAGGGACACCTTTTCAACTATTCAGAATCATAACAGATCAATGAGAATTTAGGGGGACATAAAATGCAAGATCAGAGCCTGTTTCAGTAAGGTGCTTTGGAGTCCATGCACAGAAGATACTATGGAAAAAATCCCATTGAGTTTATTCAATTTGGGGTCAAGCCCTGTATAAATTCTAAATATCAATATTCGGATTTTTATAATACAAAGTAAAATCTTTATTGGTGAGAGATTTTTTCCAGAAAGTTTACAACACAGTTTTCTGTCCTCAGCCCTTCACAACAATTACTCTTGTCTAATGGGCTCAGATACCCATAGAGTCATTCATGAAGACTTCACTGAAATATAGATTTTGACTATATAACAAAAAAGAATTAATACATATTGAATGCTATTTAATCAGTAGAAATATAGTGCTGTTATTGAACTTTGCAGTGAATGTAAATTATCTTGGTAATTGACTTAGTTATATTAATTACAATTTTCTTATAAAATAAATGTGCTAGCAGTTCCTTCTGCAAACAGATGACATACTGATGTCTCAGGCACACTTATTCAATGGACTTAAGGAATTTTTTTTCTAAAGCCAGTTTTCTGTAGTGATGGTCTAGCCAAAGTCTAAATCCTTTTGCATCCTGAAAATGAACCATGATCCATAATAAGTACTTGTAACATTCTTTAAATAGAGGGGTTTTTTTTAATAGCCTTTTGACAATAGTCAGTGGTTCTGGATATAACACTTGCATCAATTTTCAGTCATTTCTGATTATTCTTATTTAATTCTCAGAATAGAAATACAAGAGAAATAATTTTGCATTATATTACAATATCTGGAAACGCCAGGTGATTTTTGAAAAAGCAGATTAATTTACAATTGCTTTTGAGGTTTAAATTGCTAATTATCATCTGTTATCTGTAGTTCATTGTAGACTTGTTCTTGATCAATTTATGTTAACAGTTTTAAAAATATTTACACAGAAAACAATATCAAAAAAGAAAAGTATTTAAAAAATCATGCACTGATGCAATTAAAGACTGTATCATTATACACACAGACAAGGCGGGTAGAAATTAATATTGTGAGGGTAAACTGTAGAATCTGGCAGTTACTTGCTCTGAGTGCTTGCCTTTCCCTGTGGGCTCCGACAATGCTGCCCCTCCCCTCCCGGCTCTTATCACGCTGCTTTTTTCTGCCAGTGAGGCTCTCACAAGGCCACCCCTCCCCGGTGGGCTCTCTCAATGCTGCCCCTCCCCTGCCCTCCCGTCCCCGCTCTGACCAGGCTGCTTTTTCCCTGCGGCTCTCACAGTGCTGCCCCTCCCCCCGCTCTGACCATGCTGCTTTTTCCTGCAGCTCTCACAAGGCTGCTCCTCCACTGCCAGCTCTCACCATGCCGCTGCTTCTCTGCTGTCCCCAACCACTTCAAATTTCTCACCCCTGTCTCCAGCCACATCGCCCTTCCCTCCTGCACTCTTCCAGGAGCCACAATTTTTCCTCAAAGAGCCGCATGCGGCTCACGAGCCGCAGTTTGGCCACGTCTGCTCTATAAGGTGCCACAGGACTCTCGTTTTTTCATTTCGTCTTTGCTGCTTTTGATGCGTGCCGAGTCTGTGGTTTATTTATGGTGTAGGCCTCTGGCTCCTCCTCCACATCACAGCTCTTTCTCTTACACAGTATGAGCAATAAAAGACAGGCTGCAGTGCTCAGCCTCTTCCATAAGTAAGAGAAGAGCTATAGTAAAAAGTTAACAGTCATGAAGGAAAAACCTATCCCATATCCTTGCTAAGCCCTCACCAATGCTCATCAGGTTTCCAAGTGGCAACAAATAAGCAGGCCTTCAAATATAGCCAGCCAGGCACTTCCATTTAAATTAACTGAGATCCCTGATGGATCCAGGCCTACACATACACAGAGGAAGCCCAAACACAACCACACCTTTATAATAAAGGTCCCACTTTCTCTATAGCAAGCTGGACCTAAATTCTGCAGCAAGGTGTCTGGCTCTTGTAGCATGCCCATGTGGCAGACTGGAAATTCCATAACAACTTCCTTTTGATTAGCAAAAGGAGATTTCTCAACAAATTAAATATGAATAAAATGCCCAGTCCCTCTGTTATTTTTATATTAAAATTCAGCTTATTTTACTCTGTTTTCATGATTTCAGCAAGCCACAGATTTTTATATTGACAGTGCATAACTGCATCTGACAGTCATCAGGAAGATGGAGGTTTTAGCAACTAGATAGGGAACAGTTGGGCCTTTTGCCATGTGGGGGCAGTTTGAGACTGTGAGGAAAGCACATGAGTTGGATCCTTGTGCTAAAATAATCAGCAATGAAATAATTATCATTTAAATACCCACCTTTAGATCTCAGAGTTAACGTCCCACTGGGATGTGTGGGACAATTCATGTTTCTCCAAACGGTGGGTTACTCACCAGTAGCCATCCTTCTTTGAGATGGGCTGCTTGGATCCCTTCAGTAATATGTGTCTCCATGCCGGAGCGCCGGATTGGTTGGAAAAACTTGTCTCTTGCCTGTCAGAAGAGGGGAGGCAGCCACCGCCCTTCATGCCACCCGTGGCTATATATATGGCCGCCTCCACACACCCTCCTCAGTTCCTTAGAGTCGCCAACTCCAGAAGCAGGGATGGAGGGGAGGGACCTGAATGGATCCGAACAGCCCATCTCGAAGAAGGATGGTTACTGGTGAGTAACCCACTGTTCTTCGAGCGCTGCTCGGATGCATTCAGTAATTGGTGACTACTAGCCATGCTGATGGATGGCGGGTGGAGTTGGTACTTCCACCTTCAGCACAGCAACAAGCCCTATAAGGCAGAGGCCCACAGCAAGATGCTCGCTGGAGTAAAGGGGCGAGCGGGCCTTGACGGCCCAGAAGAAACAAGAGCTGAGAGTCAACCCAGAACCAGGCAAGACTGAACCCACCAAGGCAAAATGCATAAGCAGGTCAGACAAGGTCACCTGAAGAAAAAGGGTACGCAACCTAACAAAATAGATTGCGTGAGTGCCCTGCATAGGAGGGAAAATGTGGAATGTAACCAGCCAACTACAATGTCTGGGCACAGGCCATGTCACGTGGGTTCAAAGGAGAACACTAAAGCTAGCAAAGGACACTAGCCATACGGGCGTGTCTCACACAAGAACAAAGAAAGGGAAGAAATAGAGCACCCGAAGGCTTTGCAGCAGCCACGTAGTCGTGGACTGATCTGGCGACTAGTGAGTATACAGGGAGAAGTAAGGGGATGACAATGCCCTGTGATAAGGTGAGCTCAGAGGGCTACAGAAGGGTGTGGCAGGGCAGGTATGTAAGCCCCAGGCTGCTGAAGGCTCTTTACCCTGGCTACAGAGAAAAGGGCTCTGCAGGCCAATTGGAGACACCTGGGCTCAATCAAGGGCTGGCCCAGGCCTATAAAGGCTGCTGCTGCCAGAAGGGGGTGGGGAGAGACTGAAGCTGCCTCTAGGACTGGAGTCACTCCCAGGCTGAGGAGGAAGGCTATCACCCTAACCCTTGCAGACAGACAGACAGACAGACAGACAGACCAACAGACAGACAGACAGACAGACAAAAACAAACAAACAGACAGACAGACAGAGAGGATAGAAGGAAGGATTGACAAGCACGCCCAGGGAAGTCCCACAGAAGACCTACCTGGGCTGGGGCAGATTGGCCTCTGGCCCATACCGCCAGGGGAGAGTTTGGGGCTGGCAAGACAGGCCCTTCCCCTCTCCCCTTCTGGGAGGAGCAATCTCTGCCACAGCCCTTTATCTAGGAAGCAGCCAAGCAGGCCATCTGGCTGAAAAAGAGAAATGAGAATACAGGTCATAAGATGGGCTTGAGGGTGACTGAGAAGACCACGAGACACTAAGCCACGGCATGCAGAGTCGAGTCAAGCAGGATGGGCCTACGGCATGCTAATTAACGACCTGGTATCATGGAAGCGTACATTTTCTGCCGAGCAGGCACCACAACCGAATTCCCGCAGGAGAGAGGTTCTGGGAAAGGTCACTCACAACAAGGTGGCCTGAGGCAGTGCTAACGATATGGTTCTACTAGGGACCGCAGGGCACTAGAATGTAGAGAAGGGCCCCGCTGGTCTAAGCTTGCAGGTTTCGCATCGTGAAGCTCTCACTAAGGCGTGAGGGGGAAGAACAGGGACAGAAGAGAACTCTTACTACCGTCTAGTCAGCCCCTCGGCGACTGAAAGAATGAAGAGCCAAGAAAGGCCACACACTCAGTACCTATAGTGCTTGCCAGAAGGATAACGTTACCACTTTACCATGCCAGGGCACCAAGGAGAAACTCTTCAATATATGGTGTAACAAAGCCAGGGCTGATGGTTATAGAAGGGTGACTAGGGGGGACAGTGGTCACGACTATCAGGGGGGAGAGGGGGCAGCTGTTCAACCAGGGACAGTCCCCCGGGGCCCGGCTGCTCGGTGTCCACAAGCGGAAACAGGACCCCGAGCGCTGCCGGGCAGGTGGAGCATTCCGGGGGCGTCCCTGGGGTAAGGTTGGGGATAGCAGGCGGTGGATGGGTTTGGGGGAAGGGAGGAGGCGGCAGAAGCAAATCGCCACCCAGATCGAGGCCCGCTGGGGGGGGGGATTATCCTCCCCCGAGACAACCGGGGTCAGATCCAGGGCCTCGATCTCCATGTAGATGGAGCCGAGCCCGCTCCCCGCCGCGATAGGCGCTGCCATAGCGGGCACTGGGGGGGCATCACCTCGGTGCCAGTGGTGGGCAGAGGTGGCGCAGGTGGCTCAGCGGCGGGGCGAGCGGCTCCCTCTGCGGCCTCCCTGGGGGAGGGATCTGGGAGGGCCTCCAGCAGAGGGGCAGCACTGCCCCACTGCACTGCTGCTTCCATAGCCTCAGCTGGGGCCTCCTGCTGGCCTTCATTGGGGGTCACACCGGAAGGCCCATCGGTTTCCATAGGTCCATTGTTGTTACTGGCCCCCCGTGATGGCTGTTGGGGGGCCTCCTCCCCACTCGGGAGGACCTGGACCTTCCGGCATTTACCGCCTTTCCCCGCCTTTCCCCAAGATGAGAACCCAGCCCTCCAAGGTGGTGGTGGAGGGCTGGCCAGCGGAGGGGGCAGAAGCAGGTGGCAAGGGCGAGGATGCCATGGGGGGAAGGGAGGAGGGCGGGACAGCAGGGGGACGGGAACCGTCCCCCTGGGGTGAGCCCTCTCCCTGCTGGGGTCCAGCCACCTCTTCCCCCCTCCAAGGGCCCAGGTGGCGTAGGGCCAGGGGGAGAAGGAGGAGGAGGGGCTGCTCCGGTGGCTGGAGACTCAGGGGCACCGGCAATGTCGCGGCCGGCGCCTGTTGCTGCCTCAGGGAGCCCGGTTGCTCCCTCTCCAGTGTGAGCCAGGGGCAGTCCCTCCGGACTTGCCCCTACACAGGAAGCACCGGGCTTCTCCCGAGGCATAATGAATCCTATACAGTGCCCCCCCCCAGAGCCACTCTGTCACGCGCCCCCGCTGGCGGCAGTTGGATTTGCACTTGCCGGCGGAAGGAGAGGACGTGACGGAGGATGGGGTCCTTACAGCCGAACAGGAGAGGGCTGATGGTAGAAATCGGCTTCCCCAGGGTGGAGAGAAGGGGAAGCAAGGCAGAGTTGGGGAGGAAGGGCGGGACAGAGGTGAGGACCACCCATACGCCCAGGTCCTCCAGGGGCTCTATAGGGACGTAGACGCCCCCCACCGCCAGGCCCTTCACCACCGCCTCCTGCGCGGCGGCCTCTGAGGACAGGAAGAACACGACCTTACCATACATTTTGGAGGCCGCCACGATCACTGAGGGCCCCACCACCCTCGCCATCACCCGCACGTAGGTCTCTACGTGCGGGAAGGCAGCCACCAGGAGGCAACGGACCCCGTGCCTCCTGGTTAAGGTGGTGAAGGGGCCCCGGCTGCCAGAGGTGGTAGGCAAGGAGGCGGCTCGGGCAGGTGGTGCGGCAGTGGGTGGAGTGATGGCAGCCACCTGGGCATACGTCTTGGGGGTGGGAACACCCCCAGAGCTGGTGGAGGGAATGGCAGGGGACGAGGGGGCCGCAGCCGATGACGCGGCTGCGGTGACGGCATGGCCCTTGCCTGCCCCCTTCTGCCAGCTTTTGCAGCCAGCTGAGGTGGTCGGGGCAGCAGCAGGGTTGGAGGCCCCTCCCGTGCCTGCCGCCACCGCTGGTGCCCCTAGGTTGGGGGCACCAATGGTGGCAGGAGCAGCAGCGGCGGTCGAAGGGATAGCCGCAGAGGTGCACGGGGGAGCAGGCGGAGGGAGAGGGGCAGAGGGGGCTGAGGAGTTCTCCATCTCCCCTCAGGTGGGAGGGGTCTGAGAAGGAGACCAGTAGTAGGGGTGGGAAAGGCTGGGGTGGGTGACTCGGGACAAAGGCTAGGGGAGGGGAAGACCGCTCCTCCCC
>ML681994.1:4463061-4521545 GCA_007922195.1 Podocnemis expansa | reverse complement strand
GGAGCAGCAGGGACTGGCTGGCTGGCAAGGTGGTCTTCTCAGATGGTCATATGAGGTCTTCTGTCACTCCCCCCACTCCC
Organism: Podocnemis expansa; assembly: GCA_007922195.1. Classification (NCBI taxonomy): domain Eukaryota; kingdom Metazoa; phylum Chordata; order Testudines; family Podocnemididae; genus Podocnemis; species Podocnemis expansa. The sequence goes on along the minus strand of ML681994.1, from coordinate 4,521,465 downwards.
CACAGAGGAGGGGAGTGGGTGGGAGGAGGCCAGCCAGCAGCAGCAGCAGCAGCAGCAGCGATGTGGAGGGTGCAGTAACAGCAGCAGCAGCAGCAGGTAGTGGTGGTGGTGGTGGCAGGAACAGGAGCAGGAGAAGCTGGGGCTGGGGCAGGCAAGGCTGGAGCAGGAGCAGGAGAAGGTGGAGGTGAAGCAGGGTCCAGGAGCCCCACAAGCAGCAGCAGCAGCAGTCCCTCTTCCTCCTCTTCTCCAGGAGAAGGGTGATTGAGGGTAGGTTGTCAGCCCCAGAATGCTGAAAGCCCTGTTCCCAGCAGGAGAAACAGCTGCAGGGCAATCAGAGACAGCTGAGCCCAATTAGGGGCTGCCCAGGCCCTATAAAAGCCACACCTCCTCTAGCACACAGAGGGGGGAAGAAGGATAGGAGTGAAAGGAAGCCTCAGAGGCTTGCCTGAGGCCTAGGAAGCGAAGAGGCTGGAGTGGCAGCACAGCGCAGGGAAAAGAAACCGCTCTCAGCAGCTACCAGAGCAGGCACACCCCTTCCCCTCCCCTTTCTACAAGGGGAAGGGGTACGCCAGAAGCCTTACCTAGAGGGCCCCCAGCCAGAGGGACTGGGAGCCTGCAACACCTGCCTGGGTTGGGAGACCCAACCAGGGGGCTGATTTACCCCAGGCCTGAGACGCCAGGGAGGATGGACGCTGTGCAGCAGTGGCAGACCAGTGCCCGGTCACAATAGACATTGAAGAACTCCGCTGCCAAGGAAGGTTCCTTCTTAAGCTAGAGAAAAGGACCGTAACAGGGTGGCAGCTGCCGCATTTGAAGGACACCCCAAGATCAGAGAACCCAATGAAGTTTTCTCCCCAGAGGGAGCCAGAGGGTGAATAAAAGGGTACACCCTCAAACTGTTACATGTTGTATAGAAATGTTTCTCTGTGTATCACGCCATCAGATGACAGTGGGTGTCAACGGGTCCTTGGAAATGAAAAGAGGGGGCCGCAGAACTGCCAGGCGCCACCAACGCGCATGGGGAGACCTGCAGTAGCACTAAGGGACTATGTGCGGTGAAGTGAGACGGTCCCACGGGAGGCAGGGCGGAAGAGGGAAGGTGGGAATGTGTCCTGCCAGGGAATAGGACTGTAGAACAAGAAGGTTATGCAAGTGCCCCCTGAAGTAGTGGGCCTTCTCTCTGATGTAGACAGCTGTCCAGAAGGCAGTGAATACTGAGGTGGGAAATATAGGTGGGAGGGCACTCGAGGGATAAACCCTTCGCAGTTTTCCAGCGTAAGGTCCTAGTAAGGTGTTCCCCCTCAGAGTTTAAAGGGGTGCCCCCAGCCGTGCTTTGGTGAGGTCAGGGGAGAGTGGGCTATCTCGAATAGGGTAGACCAAGGTGAGGGTTCCTGAAGTGGGCCCCTGGTTCCCACTAGATCACCAGAAGGTAGAGACGTGGAACTGTGCAAGGGTGGGAAAAGAGGAGGGGTGGGCTGTGCCTAGGGCCCGCGCAGGGGTAAGACCGCTCTAGGATACCTTCCCGATGAAAATGGCTATCCAGGTAGCTGTATTGCTACACAGATACATCCCCCCTCAGTGCGCAGGAGAGATTCCTGTCGAATGGTGGTTGGGGGTTGCAGCGCAGAAGACAGTGCAGCGACCAGGGGTGTCCCCTCCCCTTCCCCTGACCCGGATATGAGGGGCCTACCTGGGACACGAGTCATGACCACAGGCACAGTCCTTTTGCAAGTAGGCTTCGGATGTGCGCATCTCGGAGCCCCGCACCAGCTCGGCTACAACGTGATGGGCCTCCATCCTTCGGCGAGGAGTTAGGGTGGGGAATGCGTTGACGAATATTCAGGAAGGAAGGCATAGAAGAGGGGCAGTTTCCGTCCTCAGGGAAGTCACTGCTTAAGGGGTGAGGGGGTGGGGGTAGCTACAGTATTGGGGTACCGGCACCAGGGGTGGGCATCGTTGTATTGTCAGCCCCTGGCGTCCTGATCTACGTCTTGCTCCTGTGATGGGGAAGGGGAAGAACGATGAAGGACTGGGAAGTACCCACCGGACCTGCCCTCCCTAAAGAAAAAAAGGAGGGGGGGATGGGTCGTCTGTGGCAGTGATGCCCTAGGGACCCCTGCACCCTAAGGGTAAAGAGGGTGGCAGTGATCAGAGGGGCCCCTCCTTGTGGAAAGGGGAGGCAAAGGCCCAGTTCCTGCCATGAGTAAAGCAGGAAGGAAAAAGGGGCTGTCTCGCCGGGGGAAGGGGGGACCTAGGGGGGGGGGGGGGTCCGGGAGGGAGAAGTCTGAAATATTTGGCCTCTCCTTGAGGGTCCCAGGCTGTGCCTACCACAGAGGGTTTCAGGGGGCAACAGGACATCCCCCTCAAAGGGCAGGTCAAGAACTGCCTGCTGTGCGTTAGGAGGCGCTCTAGCCTCCCTAAGCCATGCTACCCTGCAGACGGTAACCACCAAGGCCATGGTGCAGGCAGCAGTGTCCACCACATCGTGGGCTGAGAGAAGGAGGTCTTGAGAGATTATGTTGCCTTCCTCTAGGAAGGCATCATACTCATCCCTGGCCTCAGGCAGAAGCATATTCCTAAATTTCCCAAGTGACTCCCAGACATCCAGCAAGTATCTGCTGGTTGTAGCCTGGTTGTTTGCCACTTGTAATTGGAAGGCCAATGAAGAATAGACCTTACGGCCTAACAGATCCAGCTCCCTAGTTTCCCTGGAGGGGAGGGACAGGGTCCCTGGGGGGCTCTCCAGCCCCCATTGCCATCTGGACCACATCCCTAGGGGGAATTGGGTGGCCAGTGAGCGAGGGGTAGGCCAACTCAGATACTCAATACTTCATGCACGCCATATCCGAAACTGGGGGGGGGGGGAAACAGAGCTTGGGCTCTGCCACCGGGAGTGTGCAAGGTCCCATATGCTCGGGTGGGGAGGGACTGCTAAGAGCGCCGTGGAGCCGAATGCCAGTCTGAATAGGGTATCGGGGGGGAAGACTCAAGGGCTCCACCTCCATACCTAAATGGGCCGTGGCCCAGCACAGCAGATCAAAGTGTGCTGAGAGGTTGCCCAAAAAAGACTCCGGTGCCGGGGACAGCATGGCACCAAGGGCCCACCGCAGAGGGGAGGGAGTTCCCTCAGAGAACCATTCTTGCAGCCAAAACTGGAAGGGTGATGGTGCCGATGTGTGGTGCCAGGCCCGTTTGGAGCCCCTAGAAGGTCCCTCTTCCGGGCTGGAGGCAGGGGAAGGGAATCGGGATTCCTGACCCTGTGCCGTCGGTGGAGTCGTGTCAGCCCCTGCTGGGGTGGAAGACGGGGGGCTGGACGGCGAGGGTGAGTGTCCCGGATGAACCCAGGCCTTCGAAATGAAGGCCGGTTTGCCCCTTCTGATTGGAAGTGGGGCAGGGGGAGTTGGGAGGAGCATCAGGGCTCATGCTGCCTCCACCGCTTCCAGGGTGGATGGGACAAGAAGCAACTCTGCATGAGTCACGGGCAAGTCCTCGCTAGGGGAGGGAAGACTGCTCGGGCGGGAAGATTCCCATTCTTCCGGTACCGGGGTCTGCAGTGCCGAGGGTGGAGTCAGCTGGTGCCAGGGTGAGGTCAGCAATGGTGAGGCCGGGCTATATCATGTCATCAGCACTGGAGATGATATGGCGCCATGCCGAGGCAAGCCCGGTGCCGGGCTGACTGAGGGCAAACTCGAACAGTGCTGAGGTGCCTGGTAGGAGCTGCGGTGCCGGAGTCGGCACTGAGGTGGTGCAGCGGCGGTGGCCACCAGTGGCATGGTGCTGCATAGGCTCTGGCGCCGAGCTGGGTCTTGGTGCCGGGCTCAAACCCGAAGCCTTGGGTGAAGGGTGTCGAACCTCCTCCAAGGCTAGGGCGCGGTGTCGCTGTTCCATCTCCTTAATCATTCGAGGTTTAAAGGAGAGACAGATGGAACACGCCGAGACCATGTGGTCTTTGCCCAGACACCTAAGGCACTTCCCATGGGCGCTGTCCCAGGGGAAGGCCTTGCCACACTCGGCACAGGGTTTAAACCCCAGCATCTTCAACGTGATCATAGAATCATAGGGTTGGAAGGGACCCCACGAGGTCATCTAGTCCAACCCCCTGCCAAAAAAAGCAGGACCACTCCCATTAGATCATCCCAGTCAGTGTTTTGTCCAGCTGGGCCTTGAACACCTCCAGAGATGGAGATTCCACCACCTCCCTAGGCAGCTTATTCCAATGCTTCACCACTCGCCTAGTAAGGAAGTTTCTCCTAATATCCAGCCTGGACCGCCCCAGCTGTAATTTGAAACCATTGCTTCTCGTTCTGCCCTCTGTTACTACCGAGAACAGTCGAGCTCCATCCTCCTTGGAGCAACCCTTCAAGTAGCTGAAGGTTGCTATCAAATCCCCCCTGAATCTTCTCTTCTGCAGGCTAAATAAGCCTAGTTCCTTCAGTCTTTCTTCATAGGGCTTGTGCTCCAGCCCTTTGATCATTTTTGTTGCCCTCCTCTGGACTCTCTCTAATTTGTCTATGTCCTTTTTGTAGTGGGGAGCCCAAAACTGAACACAGTATTCCAGATGTGGCCTCACTAGTGCAGAATAGAGGGGAATGATCACATCCCTCGATCTGCTGGCAACACTTCTTCGGATGCAGCCCAGTATGCCATTGGCCCTTCTGGCAGCAAGCGCACACTGCTGACTCATACCCAGCTTCCCATCCACCATGACTCCCAGGTCCTTTTCTCCAGTGCTGCTATTTAGCTGATCACTCCCCAGCCTGTAGCAGTACATGGGGTTTTTTCGTCCCAAGTGCAGGATTTTACACTTGTCCTTGTTGAACCTCATGAGATTCCTCTTGGCCCACTGCTCCAATTTGTCTATTTGTGATGTCCAATTTGTGATGTTCCGGCCCAGTGTTGGGGACTCTCACGGTGAAGTTAATCCACAAAGAGATGTGCCCCTCTGGACAGTGAATCGAAGGCGAAGAGACAGGCTGCTTGTGATTCGCAAGGAGTGGACGTTCCAGATCCAACGCGCAAGGCGGAAGAAATGAAACTGAGGAGGGGGCAGGGAGGTGGCCATATATATAGCCATGGGTAGCGCGAGGGGTGGTGGCCGCCTCCCCTCTTAGGATGGGCTAGGACAAGTTTTTCCGACCAATCCGGCGCTCCAGCATGGAGACACCTATTACTGAATGCATCCAAGCAGCGCTCAAAGAAGAACTATTGTTTCCCTTTCAGGCTTCCTGCAAACTAACACCGAATGCAAGTTACACACATTCAGGATTATCCCCTAAGTGACATGGCCTAAAAAGGTAGCATTTTTTAAATTAAAGCAAAGATTCTGGAGTACAATTCTGCAAAAAGATTCAAATTACACAGCAAATGCCAGAGATACAAAACATCAGAATAAATGGGCTCCTCTTTATAAAAACTGACTGCTCATAGCTTCTACGGTTACCTACAAACCTCCAGCAGTTTCTCTTACCCTAGGAAGTTGGCCTTGCTGAGGAAGCTCCAGCCTCTTTACACCCGTAAGACAGGCATATATTTAAAATGCACTGACAAATAGGCTGTTTGTGCTGGGGTAAGATTCCTCCATGAGCCTTTTCAAAGAGGTCTCAATATTTTGTAAAGAGAAGTTCAAACCACACCAGAGAAAATGAAGAGAGATTTTTCCCTCCCTCTTGTTAGTCATAATTTAACTTAAGATTCAACAAAACCATCTATCACACACTGAATATTTAATAGACGCTTCTGCATTTGCCAAGCCCCTAAATGGAAATGACCTAAGAAACCCATACAATTAAAATAGACTGACAAAAAGGCTATGTCTGTGCTATGTGAGATTCTCCATCAGCCGTTTTAAAGAGGCTTCAATATTTTGTCAGTCTCTAAGGGCTTGTCTATACAGACAGTGCGTACAAAGGAAGCCTTGCCTCTGCTGTACATCTGGAGAAGACACTCTATGCCAATGCGAGAGAGCTCTCCCATGTCCTGTTGGCATAATAAAATCACCTCCACAAAAAGCAGTAGTTATGTGAGCAGGAGAAGCTTTCCTGCCAAGAAAGCACTGTCCACACTGGTGTTTGTCAGTGCAACTCACGTCACTCAAAGGCAGCTAGGGAGGGGCACTGACACCCCTGAGTAACATAGGTTATGCTGACATAAACTGTAGTGTAGACATAGCTTTTGTTGGAATCTCTTCTCATCCATAGTCACGATTTAATCAATAAATCAATCAATCAAATCGCATCTCAGGTACCAAGCTGTATTCACTCACCTGTGGGTCTGCAAGCCTGGAAATATCTGGCTTGAGGTAGAACATTATTCCCTCAGAAGCACCAGGCAGCATGGCCCCTCGAATCAGCAAGACAAAAAGCATTAAGTAGGGAAATGTGGCCGTGAAGTAAACAACCTGGAAGCAGAGAGGATTAAAAGGTGATGTTGTCAGTGCCAGGGGTTAAAGTAAGGGGGAACACACTGGAATACTGTTCTGGGGCTCACCATTCTTAGGGGCCAGTGTTTTGGGGCCCCTAAAAATAGAACAATGTGGTGAAATGCTGCATTTCAGGACATTCTGCCTGTCCTTATGACCCCTGAGCAATTTTAAAAGCTCCAAAACTAGGGGAAGCTCCCTGCTGGTCAGAACACTGTCTTTTGGCCTGCAGGGACCTGCCCCAGGCTGGGAGTTTTTAAAATTCCTTCCCAGAGCATACTCTGAGCATGCTCAGGACGAGAGGAGAAGCCCGTAGCGTGGCCACTCCGGCAACCAGGTAAGGAGGGGGGAGCGGTTGGGGATAGTCAGGTAGCTGGCGGGTAAATGGTGTGAGGGAAGAAGGGGTCAGGCTGACTTGGGGTGGGGGGGAACCATGAGAGCCGGCAGGAGGGTTAGGGTAGGAAGACGGGGTTGGGATGAGGGAGTGGGGAGGTAGTTGTGAGGCTGAAGGGGGCTGGAGTGAAGATGTGGGAGGTGGGGGGTTAGGAGGGCTGGGGTGGGGACTTGGGAGCAAGGAGCTTAGGGAACAGGGATGGGGGCTGAGGAGGACATGGGAAAAGAGGGGTCTGATGTGGGCACTAGTGGACAAGGTTGGTGTGATGTGGATTTGAGGATGTGCTTCAAGTCTGAGGAAAAAGCTGATGGGGCTCAAAAATGCCTACCTGGCCTGAGGCCCGAACATACATAAAGGAGGCCTGGACAATACAGGATGGGGGCCCAGACATAGGAGGGTTCCAGGCCCTGTAAAATTATACTTTAAGCATTGCTTGTCACCCTATAAATTATACACCCAGAGCAAATCCCCTCACTTTATTATTAACGACACCTCAGTCTTTAAATCCCCAAAGCCTCTGCTTGCACTGAATTCTAATTAAAGATCATTAAAACATTTCACCTCATGTCCATGTTCTTCAAGAATGAACAGTGAATTTGAGGGGAGCAGGGGGGCAATTTGGGACACCATACAGAGGCCTGATTTTCTAAGAGTGTTTGCTCAGCACACTGAAGAATCAGTCTCCTTTAAGGCACCTCAATTTGAATCTGAGGCCCCCAAAACCTTGATGCATTTTTGCAGATCTTGACCATAGTTTTAGTAAAACACTCTCATCCTTTCTTTTGTGTGGGACGTGAAATGGACTGGTTTAAGGTAATTGTTGGAGCAAAATGAATAATTCATCGTTAACTAACTTTTTTAGCCCCTTTTTCTGCTTGTGGAATTGAATATCAGTGAGCAAGCTTCAATTTCCCTAAATGTATTCATTACTGAGATTCACTCAGATAATATCCTTTTGAATTTTTGGGTGCACTATGAGTTCATAGCACATATTCTAACATCAAGCTGTATTATTTGGCAGTGATTGGTCAAATAAGTCAAGGGGGACTATTTCTATCTGATGAGCATATAGGGACTGCTGGCACTGACTGGTACTGAAATTTGCCTCTGAAATTCACTTTTTGCGAGCATTTATGCAAGTAAACCAGATCCAACGTTTGAGGAAAGTAAATGAAAAAGGAACACAAATGTGGCCAAGGAGAATTAATTTTTTCAAAAATATACTCATTTGGCCTCTTCATATGAATTATTCTCCCAGTTCTAGAAACCATTAACACACTGGCACTGTACCTTTTAGTACTGACTATTACAAATAAACTTCCAGTCAAAAGTTAACTTCCTTTGATTATGAAGCTCTGCAGATGATTTTTTACACCTTGGCAAATATTAAACCAAAAAAAGTATGTTTTAAGAGGTTCTGTGAACTGTCTATTACTTGTTCAGAATATCCCAAAGCACAACTTTTTAGGAGAGTAAGAAAGAGAAGAACAGTTAAATTACTTGACAGTATTCTATCAGATTCATCTACTTTTAAAGTCAGAAGGGACCATTATCATCATCTGCCCTCGTAGGTAACAGAAGCTATAGAATTTTGCACTGCAATTTCTGCTTTAAGCCCATAACTTCTGACTCGGCTAGAACTTTTATTGTAGAAAAACATCTATTTTGATTTAAAGATTTTGAGTGATGGAAAATTCACCACATTCCTTGACAAATAGCACAGATGATTAATTACTCTCATAGTTAAACATTTGCACCTTATTTCTAGTCTGAATAGGTCTAGCTTCAGCTGCCAACCATGCGATCTTGTTATGACTTTGCAGGTATGTCCACTCAGTCTTTAAATCACAATAATGGTTATTATTTCGATTTAAAAGATTGCAGGTCCACACTACGTTTCCTTATATCAAGATAAGGAGCTCCTTATTTCACAATAAGGAAAGTCATTTTGATTTAATAAAACCTAGGATCATATCGAAATGACAGTTAAATTGAAACTATTATTTCAAAATAATGCTGTGTGGACTTGTTATTTTGATTTAACTGTTATTTTGATTTAACACTTTTGCCCTTCTCCTTCCCGGGGTGCTGTCCTTTTTCTACATATTGGGTGAGGGCATGGCCCTTCTAGGGGGCCATGTTGCCACCCATCCCATGGTGCCCCTCTCCTAAATTGAACTAGCAAGTCCTGTCTATGGACATGCTAGTTTGATTTGATCTGGTGGGGACCTGTAAAATCAATTTAACTTAAATCTATTTAATGATTCTTATTGCTATTTCATTAAATCAATATAAGACAAATTGATTTAACCAAGTAAATGTGGACATAGCCTGATAGATTAAGGAACCCTCTATAACCAGAAATATTCTGACCATGTAAGTACTTATGACTGGTCAAGTCACCTCGTAACATTCCCTTCGTTAAGCTAAACAGATTGAGCTTCTTTAGTCTCTCACTGCAAGTAGCATAGGTATAACTGGGAATTTGTTTACCAAAATATTTTTGCCCATTACAAAATGTGTATTTGTCTAAACCAAAACTTTTAATGGGAAATTTCAACCCAATTTTTTATGTATAAAAAGATTTAAAATTGCAAGCATGACAAATTCTGGCTTTTCAAGTTCTAAATAACTTTGAATTTAGAAAACTAACTAATTGAAGTTTTAAAAAAAGAAGCTGAAAACTTGTTGTAATAGAAATGAAACATTTCAACGTTATTGAAAGTATACATTTCAATCCACCAGAACCAAATCATTTTTGAGATTTTCTATTTATGAAAAATGTTAACATTTTGATGTTTGATCCTGATTCTGTATGGGAAAATTTTTTGAAATCTCAAAATTTTTCACAGGACAAGAAAACCATGTCCTGCGTAACTTTATTGGTAAGGCAGACTTCAGCAACATTCTTATAGCTTTTCTGAATCCTTTCCAATTTTTCAATATTGTTTTAAAGTATCTTTTGAAGCTCACATATTTATACTTCAGTATTTGATTTCTTTTTTTAAGAGAAAAGGATTAGAGAAGAGTATGAAGGAGACAGATCTTAAATGAATCATCTGTGTCTTCACACACATGCAGAGAGCAAGACAGGGCAGCTCACTAAATTTCCATTAAAGGCAAACAGTCTTGCAGGTTGCACACATTCCTAGCTGAGAGCTCAGCCAAGGAGCATAGTGGTAAAAGTTTATAAACATGGGAGATGAAGATAGCCTCAGCAGCTCATTGATGCAGAACTAAAGAGATGTATCCATTTTGAAGGATGCATCCCAATATCTGTACCAGAAAAAGTGAGAGAGATGAGAGCTTCAAATATGGAGAGAAAGCAAATAGTGAGAATTGCCTTTTAGGGAAGAAGACTTTGAAAAACACTTACCAGAGCTCCCCTTTCCTGCACACAAAAGCTGTAGGCCTGAGACTGGCTACAGCCTTCAGAGGAGTCAAGAACAATTCTTGTCATCCAAACTCACTACACAAACTGTTTACCAGCTCTGGGTCATCCTCCAATTCCACCTCCTTGTCAATGACTTCATCAGGGTTGAGTCCAGTGTCTGTAAGCCCTGCAGCTGCAGAGGTAACCAGGGGTGTCCTGGGGGTGGAGATAGGATCACTGCTGAGAATGACCTCCAGCTCCTTACAGAAGTAGAAGCTCTTTGGTTCTGCACCAGAGAAACTGTTTGCCTCCTTGGCTTTCTAGTAGCTTTGTCACAGCTCCTTGACTTTCATTCAGCACTGGGGCATGCCCCATTCATAGCCCTTCTCCACCATGGCACGAGAAATCTTTCCTTGGGTATTAAGGTTCCTTTACAGACTGCACAGCCCCAGGTGCCAGTCAGGTCCAACACCTCTGGTGTGCTCCTAGTGGAAGAGTGTTTGGTATGTGGAGCCACCATGGTCAGCTGGGAAGAGACAATGTGAGTTTGCCATGCTGACCAAACAGGAAGTGGACTTTAAAGGGGAGTGGCGAGTGAGTGCAGAGCAGCAAAGTTCAAACTGATGGCCAGAGCAGCCAGGATGAGCATTGAGAGACACTTCTGGAGACAGTTTACCATGACATAACCAAGTGCAATATCTATACTGACACCTTTTCAGTTTGAGCTAGGAGAAAAAAAAATGCTATATGCTTCTTGTCAAGGTGGTTTTACTTTGTTGATTAAACAGAGCAGTTTTGTTGGTAGGAAAGTGATTGCAGTGTGCACATCAGCTATTTTTTGTTGAAAAAACAAGCCTTAGTCAACAAAACAGATTAAGTGTAGATCAGACCTCAACAGGCTATTAAGCTATATGAAAGAATAGAGTAACATGGACAATGCTACCATACTATTATATAAACAAGCAGTATAGACTTAGCTAAAATACTGCATTACATTTTTATCATTGACACTGAAAAAGGATTCAAATGACTGTCAAGCTGCCCTGTAGTGACTCAAGAGCATGGACACTAATTTCAGGACAGACTGTTAGGAAACAGGAGCAATCCCCACATTAACTGACAGTTCTATACTTATATTTTACCAACCAGTTATTAACCGCAGGCGTTATAACAGCCTAAACATGGAGTTACAGAGAGACTCCTTGGATACGTCAATCTGTCTTGCCATTCAGATAAGCCCACCCTTCTAATAGATGATCGCTTACATCTCAGGTTATTCCCAGTCCCAAATGACTAATCACTTACCCCAGGTCAATTGCACAGCAAAAATCAATGCTTGTAGCCAATCCTAAAATAAAATATCTATATATTTATTATATTGGAAAAAAGTGTTATTTACAAGGTTAAAGTAGGAAAACATACAAATAAGACCCAGTCTTAACTTTAAAAAAAAAAAAAAAATAGAAACTTCTATAGTGAGTAACCACTATAAGTCCTTTAGGTCTGGCCCGGGCCAAGCACTGGCAATTTTTTATTTAGTAATCTTTGTCCTCTGAGTCTAAACAGCATAAAAATACTGTTCCTCCTTGTTATGGGGTTTTGTCTCTACCCGCTTCTGCTCTGAGTTGCAAACTTTGCTGATGAGAAGAATATACTTGTATGTCCACTCCTCACTGGGAGGATCAGGAGAGAGCAATTGACTTTTGTCTTCTGATAGTCCATCTAGTTTTCCTTGTGACAATGTCCAGTAGCAGGACATCACTCCTCCTACTGGAAACTAGTATTTCACACTAGTTAATGTTTCTCCTGTGTCTAGTGATTCATATATTTACAAAGGCATATAGTCTTGATGCTCAATTATGAACTTACAATATGGGATGAAGATGCTAGAAGTGAAATTAATGCAGGCAACAACTGACATGCATTCAATAATGCCTAAACAATAAGCACATCTTTCCAACTCTAATACCTATTTTGTCAATAGTAACACAAAGGTGAGCCAGACTGCTTCTAGCTACATATTTACCAGTAGGCCCAGCAAACAGCAATTCCGGCCCCAGGTTAGAACAGCCAATGCCCCTCTCCTCATCCCCAGAAAGGAACGACTGAGGTCTGAATGGGCTTCTGCCAGAAGTCTTTACTTTTTTATTATACACAATGCAGTTTTCCAAGTGGCAGAGAAGACAAACTTCTCTGATCTCTTGGATTCCCCAGAGAGATTAGTGAAGAATACAGGAAGCTGAGTAGCAGATGCCATCTCCTCAGCTTCCCAGGGACGTGGATAGCACATAATAAATAAGCTCAGCGCAGGAGCAGGACAGAGCGTGAGAGCAGCAAGGTCCTCAAGGAACACAGTGGAGAATAGAAGAATTCATATCTGTCCTCCCATCTGCCTGGACCCTCTTAAATCATCAGGCCCCTAGGCAATTACCCTTATTTCCCCTGTCAGCAGGCCTCCCTCAGGCATGCAGTCCTGTGCATAAGCTAGCATCTGGTTGGCCAGCATCATAAGGGCAACACAAAACAAGAAGAGGTACTGGACGAAGAAAATCCATAGATGGAGAAGTTAAAAAACAGGATTATTTAGGGCTGACCTAAACACAGATTTTGCCCCACTTGAACCATGTTGGTTTGGAAACAGGTGTGACTAAAATGTTACAAAATTGCTTCTACAGGTGCTGTTCGTGCCTGTAAATTTACAGGAAAGCGATAGCACCACAAGCATCTTTGAAATCATATAACTCCATCCACATTAGAGGGTTGTACTGCTTTAATTATGTCTGTTTCTAAAGCAATATATTACTAGCAGTACAAGACAGCATTGCGCAGGTCCTGGTGTAGAAAAGAGACTTGCAATGAAGCATGAAGGGGAGGGGAAACGAGGAAAAATACCATGCACTAAACATACCTATTTACTCTGACCTACAAGAGAGCTCTCAAAATTAAAAAGCTGCTAATTTGAAGTTGAAAAAGGGAAAAATTTTTATACCTCTTATAATTGTCTTGTTATACTTGCTGCTGCAAAGCATTTTCAAAATGTATACTGAGTGGATGAGTCTATACTGACACAGCAAATTCACAACTGTAAGTTAGATCTCTCCAGTTCAGTTGAGCTGTCAGTGAAGACCTGCTAAATCAATCAATTTGGAGTTTGACTCAGTAAATCCATCACTATAAGAAGACTAATGCTGAGTCAAAGGGACATCATTTCCATTCAACTCAACTCAGTGGTGCCACAGAATTAGAAAGTTGAAGGGAGAGATGCAAGTTATTTTACGTAGCTTGCGTATCTCCCTTTGACTGCCACTGAAAATGGTGGCAAGGGTAGGCAAGCCAGTTAAGACTCATGGAAGCCAGCATAAGAGCTGGAACTAAGGTGCGGAGGGAGGAAGTGGGAGGGGAAATTCTGCCACATCCCTGGGCTGGATTTACACATGTGTAAGTGAGCTCAGAATCTGGCTCTGCATCTGCAAACAGACTAACTAAGATATTAATTACAAACATTACTAATCCTCACTCTTCAGGGAGCAGTTCAGTTCAGGAACAAACTTCTCCTGCCGTGTCCTTTTTGTTTCACTACTGCACATTGGTTCACATGGTATCTATGGTACAAAGAGAGAGCCACCAGATTCCACTCTCATATAGATCAGTGTAAATCAAGAGAAACTCGTGAGGTTGCTAGCATTAGCATTACAGCACAGAATTAGGCGCTCTGTCTGCCTTTGTGTTAATAACTGTTTGGATCCAAATATGTTAAAGAAACAACTACTGCTCAGTTCCTAGGCTGGTTCTACCCGCTCACACAGGACACAAAGCCCCCTGCACATTCCAAAGTGACAGGTCTCTGCATTTCAACAAAAGAGGCTAACATTATTTCAGTGAGTCAGTGCAAGCCACATGAACTCACAACTAGATTGACCCTGCATTGCACTGGCATCTGTTCTTTGGAAAAAGTGCATACCTATGTTAGTGGCAGGACCCAACCACAGGAATATAATCTGCACCAGCTTCCTGCTTCAGCAAGGATCCTCTTGATCTGCAAGTCCTGATTCAAAAACAAAGCTCTCAATCTCAATGGGATGAGCTGGTAACAGCTCAGTGAATCTGTTCTTCAGCCAGGAAACAACGCAAAGCTCAATTCCTGTTCTCTCATGTAGGGTCAGGAGTGTATGACACACAGATATGGGTGGAAAGAACAAAGGCAGGCAAATGACATCGAGTTTAAAAGACAGACTTGGCTGAAGCCATGTCCTTCTGATGTATACATAATGATGATATCTGCAAGGTAAACAGGCGTGGAAAGGGCAGGAGCAGCCTTAGTGGCTGAGTAGGAGGCACAGAGAAAGTCAGAGACTATTGCTAGGGCACAGAAGTCACATCAAAAGTGAAAAGGATGCCCTGTGCAACATAAACTGAGATCTCAGGAGAGGCAAGAAAGTGAATAGCAATAACCTTACCTCACAAAGCTGGGATAAATATATACACGTTACTCACCGTCTACTCAGTCCCTGACACCCTCTCCGTTGGGTAACCAAGGGGAGAAGTCTTCTGCCTGAAACCACAACTGAGCTGCTTTCTACTGATCCAGGCCAGCATCTAGCTCCACACGTGCTTAATGAATGGCCAGGGATTAAAGGAACTATACTGCCAAGACAGTGATGAATCCAGATCAAAATTTTCCAGATTGCAACACCTCTGCATTTTGGAGTATCTGAAATCTGGAGCTGAATTTTGCAGCTGGGGCCCATCTCAGTTTCCAGAGTCTCTCGTGTGAGGCTGCTGCCATGGGGGCAGACTCAGAAGTCACTGATGGCCAAAGAAGCCAGAGCCTCCAGGTCTTCAAGATAAGAAAAGTGCCTCCTCAAGTTTTTTAGCAAGGTTCTAGAGGCACATATCCAAAGGGATAGCCGTGTTAGTCTAGTCCAGCAAAAAACAAAAAAACAAACAAACAAAAAAAGGAGTCATGTGGCACTTAAAGACTGACAGATTTATTTTTCACATGAGCTTTCATGGGAGAAAATCCCATGTCATCAGATGCTCCGAAGATGGGTGAACTTACAGAATGGAATGAAAATAAATGCAAGGGGGGGTAAAACATAGGATCAGGTCATACTGTAACAGCAAATCAGAGCAGTTGTTAGGTTCAAACCCTGACAAGCCTGAAGTCAAATAGTCTCTAAGTTAGGGCCAGCATTCTGACGTTCATGCCTCCGAATCTGGACCAAAAGGTGGGGGTTGATGGGTGGTGCAGTAGCCTCTGGTTCTACACTGTTCTAGACGGATATCTCCCAAACTTGCCTGTGCTTTAATAAGTCTGATCTCACCCGGAGTCAGATCAGGACACACATGGTCAGAGCCAGCCCTAGCTTCTGTAAGGCCCTATGCAGAGATAGAGATGTGCAATGTGGGGAAGGAAGACTTAAGCGAAAGTTGCCATAAGCCAGGGAAAGGCTTTGCCAGCTAGAGGAAGAATTGGGCCCCAGTGTTTCCCCTTCCAGCTGCAGAGGGCAAAGGGCCAAAAGACAGGGAAGATTATGGGTCATTGCTAAGAAGGCTGCTGACAGAGCCAGATGTGCCTATGCAAGAGCATGCTTGGTAGCCACTGAGGGTTAGCCCTGTTCTTGACAGCTGGAACAGTGCTTCAGGAGCCTTCTGCTGGGATGCTGCTATCTCAGGCTGTGTCCACACACAGTAACAGCAATACTTCCAGCAGATCAAAAGGAGCCCTGCCTGCTGTGTCCATGGAGTCTTTTACCTCATCCCTCTAGCCTGCAGCAAGTGCACAGAACCTAAACTCCTGGTCAGGTGCATTACAGTCAGGACAAGTGCATCCCCTGCTGACACATTTTCTGTTGGTAGCTATGAGACACACAATGCGAGAGCAGAACAGTCATGCTTTCAGGCTCTGTTACTCCCAGAACTAGGATAAAAGAGGGTGCTACAGACCAGGACTGAGCAGAATTGGCAGACATTTGTGTGACCCAGGACTGGAATATCAAGGAAGATTACAGTCACAACCATCAGAGCTGTGTAGGAGAAGCCAGCAGTGCACTCACCTACTTAAGCTAGGCTCTGCCCTGCCAGGGTTACAGCTCAGTTCATAGTAGGGAACGGCATTTCAGTGCAAGGAAAGAAGCACACAAAGCAACAACAGCTTTCAATTTCCCCAGCTAAAGTCAAAAGCTTTCTACCACGTGTCAAAAGCTGTTGACTGGAGAAACCATAGCAAAGACATTTCTGCTGGGATGGGCTGACTATCAAGCACTACATTAAAAGCTCTATTTATTCAAGGAGATCCAAAATATCTTTTATGAACTTTTGTATGATCTATTGCATGTACACTCACCCACAGCCCTGTGCAAGAACAATTATCCCACATGAACGTGCAGATGTGTACTCACAAACAGACCAGCACTCACCGACCAATACTTCCCAATACCATGCCACCTATAAATGGGAGCAACTCCTACAAAGTCACAGGAGTTAGAGCAGCTGAGGATCTGGCCGAGAGACAAACCTGTTGTTACTTGACCACTCACACCAGCACACAGACAAAGCTCGCTCTTTCTAGAGGAGTCTTTAGAGCAACACGTTCTCTCTTGCTATCTGTAAGGAATTCACAGCTGGAGCCAGGCAAAATTTTCCAAATGAATGGTTTTGCAGACAAAAACTATTCAGTCCACCTGAAAATAGTCAACAATTTAATACAAATTTGCTGAACATTTTTGGCCAGAAAGATAAAATTTCCAAGTTAGTTTCACAAAATGACCAGAGGAGGCAGAGGTGGGAGCACTTGATAACTTTCAGCCCACTACACTAACCTGGAAGCTGGGAAACCTACATCTGAATCCCCACACTGCAACAGGGATTTGAACCCAGCTCTGCCCTAACCAGCAGACTTGGCTCTTCTGGAGTGTCTCTCTCTCTCCAGTTCCCTGTTGAAACTGTTGGGCTTTGTATAAAATACTTGAGCAGTCATTAGGTCAATGGAGATAACTCAATAGACTGGAGGTGCGGGCATGCCCCTGGAATGTGAGCAATCCAGTTTCAAGTCCCTGGGTTAATAAATATTTAATGCCCTCACTACTGGACTAACATGTAGAAGGGGATAACTGCTTTCCTTCAACCCAACATAGACTTCTTTGGTTCATTGATATTTTCAAAAATGTTCAGATCCAGGTCAACCAAAACCAATTTTTCTCCCCAATACCAACAAACAAACAAAAAAAAAAATAAAAGCAGTCATTCACAGAGCCCCGTTCATGGTGCTTCCCCGTCCACAAGGAGCATCTAAGTAGGCCATTCCCCACCCTCCACCCTTGCCAGACAAAGTTCCTCTCAAAGATGGTGTGTGAAGAGAAGGAATTACTACACTTTGGTTACAGCAAATAAAATTCCTGCAGCCTGCCCCATTAGGGAGTCCTCACTCCCACTCCCTCATACACTGTCCCTATCCATCCCTGGTTTACTTCTCCACCACTGTCTGGTCCTCTCAGCGCAAGTCCTTCTCCTAGCCTGGAAGTGTCCTGCAGTCTCTGCCCATCCATTTTGCTACCTGGCCCATGCACTGCCTAACCCTAATGCTACCATCCTTCCTACTTATTTCCTGTCCTCTCCCACAGCTCGTTGCTTTCCACCCCTCTAGCAGATGGTGCCCATTTTCCTTTGCTATCCATCCACTTTTCCATGGAAAATCAATAAGGAAAGTTCCCTTCACTTCACACACTTTACTTTCTTCAGGTCCCTCTGTCTAGCCTGACAGCAGTAGGGGCTTCTCTCTGTCTCAGACTCCCTTACCCTTCCACCAAAACACTTCAGGCACCCCTGGATTCCAGCAACTAGGTCTGTTGAAATATTCATGACAACTGCAGGGTCACCACACAAGCAACAGTTAGAGGCTGTGGAGTCCCTTGCCTCCAGAGTTTGCTGCATGACATACAGACTTAGACAGACACATGAACAGAACAATTACCCAGCTCACCTGAATCCAGCTCACGTTTCTGCAGGCAGCACAGTACTGTCCCAGTGAGTCACTGGTGTCCAACAGGCAATCCTCAGAATGCAAGAAGAGGCAAGTCAAGGTGCCTACAACTCAGGGAGAGAGTGGGTTGGGAAAAAGATCCCTCCCTTCTTCCCTCTCTCCTCCTCTTCCATCATCAGATCACCCTGTCAAATTACTATCAAGTTCACTTGTGGGTGGAAACGTGGAGTGGAGGGGAGTGTGTGTGTGTGTGAGCAGTGGAAATTTCTCCTCAGCTCTTTCCCTATACTTTCCTCTCCACACCTTGAACTGTAATAAGAGGCACCAGCAAAGAGAAAAGGAGGGAAAGAGGCCATGCTAGCCAGAACTAAGGCCAGAAATCTGCAGGCGGTCTTTACAGCATTCAGTGGAACTAATCCAAGTCCCTTTACACTCACTGGAATGAGGCACGCTTCTCTCACACAATGTTTGACAAAGCCTAACCAGACTGCCTCTCATCCCCAGCTCTTTAAATTGCAGAATCCCCTTACAGTGCCCTGAAGCATGGACCGAATTGCCTCAGACTCCACCAGGAATGATTACACTAAATCCACTTTGGTGCTAGAGTTTAGCATGGAATAACAAGAGTGCAAAATCTAACTGTCAACCTGCAAAATGCAATGGAGGAACTTGAAGCTGTGTGAGAGGGAGAAATATTTTGATTCCACTGCACTCAAGGTGACCTATTGAAATGCCTGTGTTCTCCCACACACCGTTCACAACTTATGTAATTGTACTGTTGGCATGCCCCAAGCTTGTGTTTTGGCACATGCCCACTCTTGTTTTCCCATGATGCCACATCTTGCTTAAACAAACACTCCCAGTGTGTTTTTGCTTCTCTGCATATATCTTTGTATCTCTATCTGGAATGACTTCAGCAGGGCTCCTCACATGATCAGTTGCAGGACCCCAGATGCCAGTGCCTCCATTTTTCTCATTAGGATTCAGTATCCTCCTCTCTCTCTCTGAATTCCTCCTGCCCCGCTCCACCCCAACTTCCTACCACCTCCCTTGGCCAGCAGTACCATATAAAGAGACTTTAAAGCTGCTCTAACCCAGCAGCTGAGAATTCCTCCAGCTTGGGGGAAAGCTCCACACTTCCCCCTTCCAGTCCCAGGGTGGAGCCAGAGGGCAGATGTCTGGCTGGTGGAGAAAACCCTTCCACCTTTTGAACCCAGCATAAGTTAAGGAAATTACACAGGGAACCAAACTAGCCTACAGCACACATTGGACTCCAGGAAACATGAAGGTGCCCCCTGTGGCCAAACTCAGAACAGCCAGAGCTAAAGAAGAGGGGTATATTTCCAGTATGAAACATGAGCCTACTAGCCACTGTCAAAGCACTTTGTCAATAGCTGGGCTGACACAGCAGTAAAGTCCCCACCACCTGGATCCAGAAACAAGCCTATTCTTCTCTCATTTATGACGGGAGAGGCAGGCTCTATAAATCTCTAGTGGGGCTAGATTTAAAACATAACAGGCTTAGGTCCAAACATTAAGGGCTTATCTTAAAAGTGTACTGCTTTAAAACATGGCAATAAAGTGCAAGTGGCACAACCCACTCTAACATGGGCACAGTCATACTTGAATAAAAATGATGATATTGCTATTGCTTATTCCTGTATGGGAAAGGGGCTATAGCAACATTTATAGTGGTGGTAGAAAATGCTGATTAGACTAAACCAAAACAAATTCATTTTTCTATATTTTTATGGTAAATTATCAGACTGTTTTAAGTTTTATATACTCTAAAACCAAAATATTTAAATAAGAGCCAAACAAGATATTCTGGAATGTTTTGGTTTGGATGCTCACATCTCTCACAGCTATTGTTCCAGTTTCTCTGCAGACTCATTTGGACATTGGTTACATTCAATTCTCATTCTCAAGTTGAGAGGTGCCAATCTGGTGTATATGGTCATAGTGGCTGTTTCTGAGTTCTAGCTGAAAACACCTAGCAGCTATGGTGAAAAGTAAATCAGATACGAGTTTGCAGGGAGACTTGGTAGCAAAATAAACCCAATGCATTTTTGAGCTGCATACACAAATGAGTCAAGTCCTAGACTGCTATAGTCCTTCATATGGCTTCATAAAACCACATCTGGAACATTTAATTCAGGTCTAGTCACCCCATGAGGGTATATTGTCTTCTCCTCACTCATTCCATGGGCCAGAGAGAACCAAAACATGATCTCACTCTACCATTTATCTGAAGGTGCTGCTACCTGTACCATGCATGGTGATGTTTCCTGTGATAATTTACAAGTGGATTAAGATGGGAGGCGTGCGTGATTGGGTAAGAACTTTCCCTGTGCCATTGATGTCAGGAAGCCTCAGGTGCCCTTGTAGGCAGTCCCAACAAAAAGTCTAAGAACTGACTGAGCCACCTTAGAAGTGGTCCCTCCTGGTCAAGCATGAAGCAAACGAAAAGTGAGCAGTTTGAGAAGCCAAAGAACTGCTGCCCATGTTGTATGTGTTCCAGTGAAGGGAAGACTTCAATCTCTCAGGCTGCCCCCACCCCAGAGCCTTTTATGCTGGGGGGCTGTCCTTTGAAGGATCTTTTTATTGGGAACCCATTCTCAGTTTCCAGTATACACAACATGCCTGCCAGACATGGGTGATAAACTCCAGCTCTGCTAAGGGACTGTCCATTCATTGCTTGGATGCATTTGTTATTTTTAAATGACTGACAATGGTTCAGCAGTGTTCTGCTCCTCCCAGCTCTCTATTCACCTCTTGCCAGCTGGCAGGGCTCCTCTGCCTCCTATTATTTCTGCCTCTTTCTTCTTCAAGCAGGTGCACAGGCTTTAGTCAAACTACTTGGATCTATTTTTCACCCTTTTACATCCTTGTTTAGTTATGAGATATCTTTTAAATGATCCGCTTGGGACCTTTCCAAGGAACACCCTTTCTGGCACACAAGAGAGACACAGGGGGTGTGGAAGGGAGGGGCTGCCTACAGGAGGATTACAGACCTAGTCCAAAGACGCTATCAGTTCCCAGGATCTTCTCTCCTATAATGATGGTATCATCCCATCAAGGCCACAGAAATGATGCAGCCCCAACCCAGTGCCCAGGATCCCAGGAACCACTCTCTGCCCTCAGCTTCATGAACCCCCAGTGAATGGCAATGTTTCCATGTGTGGGCGGGCACTCGGTCTGCCCCAAGAGGAGGCTGCCCCCTGGTGAGCAAATTGGGGAGTTATTCACTCAAGTGGTTTGGTAATCCCACCCTTTGCCCAGAGGATGGGGTGGGTAGTTTGTTTTAGCCCCATGAGGAACAACTAGCAGTCTAGAGGCTGGTAAGACAGTTCGCCCGTAGCCCCGGGCCCTTACCGGGGCGTTCAGTCAACAAGACTCGTTGAAAACAGGGGTCCAATGAGGTTGGGGAATATTCGGGGTCGATGTCCCGAGGAAAGGGGAGAGGAGAAGGGAGGACACAGGCCCACCCTACTCCGTGTCCCAGCCCAGGGCCCTAACAGCGGCCAGACATCAAGTCAGGGGGTCAGCGGGGATCCAACCGCAACATGCTGACCCCAGTATGGGGTAGACTTCCCCTGGGCTACTGCCCTCCTCCTCTCCCATCACTACCTGATCTACGCCCTCTTCTGCAGCATTGGGGTACTCACTTAGGGGTACCAAGTAAAAGCCTTCCCAGGCATCTGGTGGCGGCAGGTCCGGAAGTTCTGGGGCGCCCATCATCTCCTCCGGAGGCAGTTCCAGCCGCTCGTCATGGCCGGGGGTGAGAGGTAGTTCCTCCAGGTCCTCTCCTGGGGAGGAGTCTTCGTCAGGGGGAGCCAGGGGCAGTTCCCCCAGGTCCTCTCCTGCAGGTGTGGGGGTCCATTCCTGCCATTCCGGGCCCTCATGGTAACCTGGGGGGTGCTGCGGTTCGGGCAGCCACAGCTAGTCCATCTCACGCGGCGGGGGGTCTTCCCAGGGGGCACCCGCCATGGGAGGCCCAAGCCAGCCATCCCCGCATAGGGCTGGAGGGAAGCAGGTACGCCCAGGTCTCCTCTGCCGGAGGAAGGGCTGAGGCTGCGGAGCCTGAGCGGAGGCATCCTCCTCCTCCAGCGGCCAGGGCTGGACTGAGCTCCCCAGCCTGGCTTTTATACTTCCTGCCCCGCCCCTTCCCTTCCTGTTTGAGTGGCAGTTCTGCGGGGGCAGCCATTTCAGCTCCTGTGGGGGCAGTCATCTTGCAGCCTCTTTACACCATGGTTACACAATAAAGCTGTTTCACCATCTCTAGTGATTTCACCACAAGTCTCATGAGCACATTATCTAGAGTCCCTTGCCTCCTAGAAGCATGGGAGCAAGAGAGACCCTCCAAACTGTCATTTTAAAAGTTTCTTGTGCTCCTGATCACAGAGAATGGCTTGGCCTGAGCACCCCCTAAATGTCCAGAAACCAGGATGCAAAGAAAGAGAACCCAGACTTTGCTACCCATAAAGTCTTGAGCTTTTGGGAGCCTGAGTCAGGATTTTCAAAGGTCTGGCAGGTGGGCAGACTGATAAAGCCTGGCCTCAGCTATTCCTCTCACTGTGACCACATGGACTTCATGCTCCTTAGCAAGGATAGTGCCCAGACCCTTCTGCTGCAAAGGCCTCCTGGCGGTTACAGCTACACTGTGAGCTGGAACTTGAAGAGACCAATTCAAGCCAGCTCTAATGGAGCCATCATGCTAAGTATGGAGTGTAGCCACAACAGCACAGACAACCACTGGGGCACTAGCTGCCCCGAGTACAGGCCTAGTGTCTTAAACGAGCACTTGTTCAGGGTGGCCAGGATCTCTGATGGATTGCATTGCTGTGGCTGCTTCTCTGCATTGAGCATGATAAGAGCTAGTTTGGCATGCCTTCTCCAGCTCAAAGTGCAGGTGTACACTAGCCTGAGATAAAAACAACTCTTCTAACTGTGTTTGCAGCATTAGGGCTTATAGACACTGGGCACCTTAAGGATGACACAGTCCCCCATGCCCTTGAGCAGCCCCAATGCACTGGCTAGCAGAGGTCACACACCATTCATCATGTTCAACAGTGCCCATAGACACCTGGAAGCCTCTCCTTAGCAATGATGGCAACTCCTAGAAGCCTCTCTCCTGGCCTGGCAAGCAAAGGTATTACCCCAGAGGTAGCAGGACACTCACAGAGGTCCTGACAATAAAGTCAATTTTCAGACAACACCCCTCATCCCAAAGCTGGCATCGCTCTTGATCCACCAGCAGACCAAATACTGGGGATGTGAAAAGTGGCTCTCAGATACCATTGATGCAATCGAGGAAGTTACTGCTCTGGAACAGCAAGTGCTGATCTAAGGGTATGTTTCTCCAAAATGTTCTTCAGCATATGTGCTGTCACAACCAAGTAGAGCTATCAAAGAACAGCATTAATGTCTTCCCACCATCTTTGCACCTTTGGATGGTAGAACATGGCTCACAAGACTCTCCACTGGTGATCTAAGATTCCCAATGCTCTTCTGCACCGACTTTCACCAACCCCTGGAATATTGCTCCATGAGTGAGGCACACTCGTGCACCCGTGGGGAAATGGATAGGCACAAATGCCTACATGTAGCCACCTTCACATAGACATGCATGCTCACACACAGGGAGGGAGACACACAAAGCATGTGTAAACACACACAAGAACACTCATAAGGGGAGGCAGCAGAACCTGGAGCTGGTGCAGGACATTATGAATTTCCAAACTGCAGTAGGAGGTAGACCAACAATCACCGAATGCTTACAGTAAGCCAAAATAACACCCATGGAGATCCTTCTGATATTGGGAACAGCACCGCACAGTAATGTTGCAGCCTCTTGTTATGTGCATGATGGTGCCTTTAAGAGAAAATGAAAAACAATTTAGCTTCCATTCCAGAAGGGAGCAGTAGTTCTCACTGAGAGCGAAGACGCAGCCAAAACCAGACAGCTATTTCTGGCAGCTGATAATCACCAAGGGGGAGCCCCGGAGGCTGTGCAGGGGCCCCGGAAAACCTAATGGAAAGAATTAGGTTGAGCTACTCACCATTCAAGGAAGCAGCGGATCAGAGACAGTGTTCTCTCTAAACTTCATATAGTAATAGATCTATCCTTCTCCACAGACACCAGTCTTACAGCTCAGTTTCCATAATGGACAGGGACCAGTTCCTACCCAAGAGTAAGATTGTCACCTTTTCTCTAGTTAAAGGAACTCCAGATTCTTCCCAAGGTATCACTGATGCAAGCCCTTGCGTATGGGGAGGAAAAGAGGGTCTCATATCTTTCCAGTGTTTACTGAAGCAATTCAGAATCTCGTAAGCCTCTTTTTTTCCTTAATATGCAAACCTCTAATTTTTAAGAACACATCAAAGACGACACATGGCTCTCCATGCTCATCCCCATCTCCCCAAACTAGCAGATTCACGTTTTCAGATTAAGTGGCAGATTTCAGACTTAAAGCGTGGAATATTTCAAGTCTTTGCATGCCTCTCAGCTAATGTAACATAAGAGTTGCTCCAGAGGGCACAAGAAGGAGTAATGGAAAGGTCCCATTAACATGCAGAAGGTCCTGGGTTCAATTCCCAGGGGTTTGGACTCGATGATCTCATGAGGTCCCTTCCAGCCCTATGATTTGATTTGATTTGATTTAATGGCAGCAAAGTTGGAGCAACGTGAGTGTTTGATAATTGCATGCACGGCAGTGAATCCTGCTGGATACTCCCATCTTGCTCCAGCCGGGAGACTCTTAAGTTGCCTTAGAGAAAAGCCATGCAAAGACTTCTTGAACTGGAGGTCTAAAGGGAGAATTTCCAGTATAATCAGTTCAGACAATCTCCTTTCTTAAGCATGGTACCTAGGGTAGATTCCCCTACGTACCAAGCTGGCCTTCTTGGATGCCAAGACTAGATCTTAAATTTGCATGTCTTGTTTTTCTTTTGTAATGGCCTGGTAACTGATTTCAGATCTATGTTGTAGCAGGAAGGCATGGCCCCCCTCCGAAATAGGCCAGAGGGTTCTGCCTGTCTGCAGGGGGCGGAGCCAGAGCCGGCCTGTCAATCAGGCCAGAAGCAGAAGGGCGGGGCGGGAGGTATAAAAAGGAAGGCAGCCAGCTCAGTCCAGTACAAGCCACTGAAGGGGAAGGATGTGTCTCTACCCTCCCCTGACCCTTGGCTGCCCTGTGGGGAAGCTGGGCTCTGGCCACCAGACCCAGGCCCGGATGTTTGTCAGGCCTGTGGCTGGGGACTGGGAGCTAACACCTCGGCCCTGGCCACCATAGGCCCACAGAGGGAGTCATTGGTGGAGAGGTATTTGGGCACCCCCGAGCCATTCCCCACCAGGGACCCTGAAGCGCTGCATCCCCTCTGTGACTTGGAGGAGCTGCCCTTGGCTGCTGAAGACCCCGAGCCGCTACTCACTTCATGTGACCTAGAGGAATTACTGTCGGCAGAGGAACTTGAGCAACTCCTTGACTTGCCACCACCCAATGAGATGGAGGGGTTCTACAATCTACTCCTGGGGGTCTACCCTGAGGAGCTGGCAGACGGGGTACAGCTAGAGCATGGGACCAGGGGTGACCCAGGGGAGTGCGGGACGCAACCCTCAGTGGGGAGCCACACCTTAGGGGCAGCGTGTTGTGGCCAGGACCCCGCTGAGCCTTGCGTCAAGGCCTCAACCCCCATAGGCCCCACCTCAGGGTTGGCGTGCTGCAGTCAGGACCGCACTGACTCCTGCACAGAGGCCTTAATCCCTATCGGTGACCTAGGTTGGGACACAGTGGAGCTGTGTGACCCAACACCTTCGTTGATTCCTACCCCTGCCCCTATTCCCCCCCTCGGGTCGAAACCCCAAGAGGCAGCATTGTATTTCCCCTCACCTTAGAGAATGAGATTGAGACTGTGAAACTTTTTGCCCTGCCAAGGGGCTAAAGACTTGGCGGTCCCACCCCATGAGGGGCTGGGGACCTGAACCAGCCACCCCTCCCCAGGAGGCTGGGCAGCTTGTTTACATATGTGCCCTTATCAAGAGTGCTCAAGTTTAACATGCCAGCTTCATCATTGGTTTGCCTTTTGGGGGAGACTTACAGTGGCTAGGATGTTGCATAAATGAGCTGATTTTTGTCATGTTTCCTAGTCAAAAGACTCTTTTGGTTAAGCAAACTGAACCAGAAACCCTAAGAATTCCCTCTTTGATTAAATACAAGCTCACTGGACTGTATACATCAGGTCATATTTGGAGGGGACTTAGAGATAACTAACAACAATAGGTAATATAAACTTGCACTTCTGAAGTGCCTTCCCCTTAAGGAAAATCCTACAGAGAAAATTAAACCCTCTACAGATTTTTTGGAACAATCCTACACAATTCAAGGGAGAATAATAGCTCTGCCTCAGCAGATTCCAAAGCAAGTAAACAGACTAAAAACCCAATGGAAAAAATCTTATCCCCTATTAAATTCCATTGTTTTTCAAAGCCATTTCTATAGAGCTGTACTAAATGCCTGTGGAATCCTATTGGTAACATCACTATTGAATTCTATGGGACTTTTCAGTAAGGGTTTTTCCATAGATTTCAAAGCTCCTTCAGATATTGAGTCTCATACTACCGCTGCAAGGTAGGGAAGCATTACTCTCTTTTGAGCACAAACATGGAAACTGAGGCACAGTTAGGTTACAAGACTTTTTTGAATCCTCACAGAAAAATCTATGAAAAAGCAAGCCACTGAACATAGATTACCTGATGTCCAGTGCTATGCCTTAACCACAAGATCAGACTGTCACCCACCTACTGGAACTGTAACAGGAGTCTTTTCAGAAATCCAAGTCATTGGCAAGGCCTTTAAAGGGCACTGTGCGGAGCTACAGAAGTCTAGCTCCAGGTCCCATACGCAAACAAAACTCTATAAATGAATCAAAATGCTCCATTTTTCCATGAGCAATTCTGGGAAACAGAAAATTGGCCATTTTCCTCTGCATGCCAGGAGTCAGGCCCACCTCTTGCTGGGAAGTTGCAGGTCTCTTCCTGACCTGAATCACCCAACTACAGTCAGAGGTCCCTGGCCTTGTTGCTAGCATCCTTCCACATTGTTGACTTCACAAGAGTCCTTCTGAACAGAAGATTTACTCAGCCCTTTGGAGTTTACCAGAGTTTCAGGGAAGAAGAGATCACCAAATCACCTGCGTCTGAGCTCCCCTATATCACATGCCATTGGATTTCACCCAGATACCCCTCCACGGAACCCAATGACTGTAGCTCAGCAAAAGCATTTCAACACACAGGAGGGTGCACTGCTGTGCACCAGAGGCAGAGAACAGCTGCTACCAAATTCCTGAAGCTCCTGAGATAGAGGGGACATGCTTACAGTCATGCCCAGATGATGTGTGCAGGCAATCCAAGCCCCATGGTGTAAAGGGCAAAACCCTTCCAGGGGTCCTGCCAACCTGAGCTGGGGAAAATCCCTTCCCAACCACAAATCCGACAATCAGTTTGACCCTGACTATGTGAGCAAGAATCAGCCAGGCACCCAGGGCCCTCAAATGGAGGAGGAAAAGGGTACACCAGGGGTCAGCAACCTTTGCCGCCCCCTCCCCCATGCCAGTCCTTCCTCTCCGATCCTCAGCTGGTACCAGTGGCCACTTCTACCACAAAAATGTGGTGGCTGCCTGAAAATTCATCAGCAGTCATAGTTGGAATTGGGGCTGGGGTGCTTCCCAGGCATGCCACAAAAAAGAAGCGGCTCCTTTCAAGGGTTCCTCCAGGCATGCTGCAGAAAGGAGCTGCTCGGTATGGTTCCTTTGGGGAGCATCACACGTCCAAGACAAGCCACTCCAGGGAGCTTATTTTGGTGTCACATGGAGGCACGCGCATGAGAGGACCCCTGGTATCCCAGCTGCACCCAAAGGAAGCCTCCCAGAGTGGCTTTTGGTGCCAGGAGAGGCAATTTCTGTGGTACTGCAGAGGGTGATTTGTGCTGCTCTAAATGGGCTCGGGTGCCACCATTGACACACGTGCTAGGGGGTGCCTACCCCTGAGGTACACTTTATGAGGGTCCAAAGGCCTTGTGGGGCCCAGCTCACGCTGTGACCACCATTGCCATGTGTGTGAGGAGGCCCATGTTACAAGTTTGTCCTGGCTCCAAAGAATTATGCTTGGGCCATGAAAGCACCTAAGTATACGTCTACACAGCTAAAATTCCACTGTGAAACACAGTAGCACAGGCTCCAGTAAGGGCTAGGAATGGCAGGTTACTGATATAACTGTCTTTAAGACGGGCTGCTTGCATACATTCATTTACAGGTATCTATGTGCTGCAGCACATGGTATCCGGAAAGTCTTTTAGCCCTAGCCTGTCAGGTCACGATCAGCGGCCAATGCCGCCTCTGTGCCACAACCACAGCTATATGTGTGACCGTGACCCTGACCCTCCCAGTCCCTTCTTTTCACCAGCTCCAGGTAGCATGGACAGAGGAAGAGATCCGAATGTATGTGAGCAGCCCATCTCGAAGGGATGGTTACATCAGTAACCCACCGTTCTTCTTCGAGTGCTGCTCACATCATTCAGTTAAAGGTGACTGCTAGCCATACCCAGTGTGGTGGGCAGAGTTACAGCTTACCCACGTTGAGTACGGCTCTGCCCAACAGGGCATCCTCTCTTGCCTATTGGACAATGGCATAGTGTGTCATGAAGGTATGCACTAATGACCACATAGCTGGTCTGCAGATCTTCTAAATCAGGACCTGAGCAAGGAAGGCCATTGATAAAGCCTTGGCTCTCATTGAGTGTGCCCTGACTTTCCCCAGGAGGAATGTACCTGACCTTCTGTAGCAGTCTTTAATACAGTTCACTATCCATTTGGATATACACTATGTTGTCACTTGGTGTCCTCTTTTTCACTCCGCAATTGCAACTAAGAATTAAGAAGTCTTGCAGAATGAGTGGGTGTGCTCAATGTACATGAAGTGTGCCCTTCTGACATCCAGTGTGTGCTGTCTCTGTTTCTCTGTGACCTGAGGGCTCAGGAAAAAACACTGGGAGATAAATTTCCTGGTTCAGGTGGAAAGGAAAGGCCACTTTCAGGAGGAATAATGGGTGCGGGCACAGTAGCACCTTAGTGAAGAACCTTGTGTACGGAGGCTCCAAGGAAAGGACCCTCAATTCTGAGACCCTTCTTGCCAAGGTTATGGCTCCTAAAAATGCCACCTTCCACAAGAGGACCAGCAATGTACATGAGTCCAAGGGTTCATAAGCTGGCTCCTTTAAGCGGTGAAGCACCACATTTAAGTCCCATTGTGTAGTAGGATCTCTGGTATGTGGGAAGATCCTTTCAATACCTTTCAGGAATTTAGTGGAGGTAGGGTGGGAGAAGACTGATACCCCCTCCACCTTATCGTGAAGGGCTGAGATAACCGTTAGGTGGACCCAGAGAGAGGGGGCTGAAAAATCCTTATCTTTGAGGTCCAGAAGGTAGTCAAGTATCAAATTAATGGGAGCCAACTTCAGTATTAGCTGCCTCCTCTTGGACCATAGGGCAAAGCGCCTCCACTTAGCTGTCTTAAGTGGCTCTAGTGAAGGGTCTCCTACTGCCTATCAGTACCCTCTTTACCCTTTCCAAGCAGAGTTTCTCAGATTCATTCAACCATGCAGTCTCCAGGCTATTAGGTGTAGTATTCTCAGGTTCGGATGCCATAAGCGACCCAAGTCCTGAGATAGCAGGTCTGCCCGGAAGGGAAGGCAGAACAGAGTGTCTCGACAGGTCCTGTACGATCAGGTACCCGTGTTGCCTGGGCCAGTCCTGAGCTATCAATATTATGTTCCCTAGGCCCCTTTTTATCTTTAAGAGGGCTCTGTATATCAGGAGAATTGGTGGGAACGCATACATTAGTGCCCCCCCATGGCACTAGAAAAGCATCCACAAGTGAGTCCTTCTCCTGACCCCTGAGGGAGCAGAAGGTGCAACACTTCCAATTCTGATGTGTCACAAAGAGGTCCGCCTGGGGTATACCCCACCAACTGACTATGTGGGACAGCATATCCCTGTGCAGAGACCATGCGTGATGTGACAGAAAGGTTCTACTCAGTGAGTCTGCTGTGCTGTTGCCCACCCCCAGAAGAAGTGCTGCTAGCGGGGTAAAGTTGTGGCTCAGGGCCAGTTGCCAGAGGCTGGCAGCTTCCATGCAAAGAGCCGGAGAACAAGCACTGCCTTGGTGATCTGTGTAAAATATGGTTGCTGTGTTGTCTGTTAAGATGTGGACTGTCTTTCCCCTTATCAAGTCCAGAAAGGTCCTGCAAGCTAGATGGATGGCTCTGAGCTCCTTCACGTTTATGTGTAGAACTTTGTCTTTCGGAGACCAGTTTCCTTGGGTTGAAAGACATTCCAAGATATGAGCTCCCCATCCCACGTCCGATGCATCGGTGATCAGAGTCACCGTAGGGTTCAAGGCCTCGAAGGGTCCCCCCCCCATGGCAGAGAATGGGTCCTGCCAGATTTCCAATGTTGTCAGGACCGTGTAGGGAACTGACAGTACCTTGCTCAGAGGATGTCTCTGTGGGTGGAAGGTCGTGGCCAGCAAGAGCTGAAGAGGCCTCATTCTCAGATGGGCTGTTCTTATCATGGAAGTAGAGGCCACCATGTGACCCAGGAGCTGAAGGCACTGTCTGGCCATGATGATGAAGGCATTCTGGAGCTCTGAAATGATGGTGCAAATGGACTCAAACCTTGATTGGGGCAGGGATGCATTCCCGTTTTTTGAGTGTAAGAGAGCACATATGAACTCTGTTCTCCAGGTTGGGGAGACTTTTGATTTTTCCTGGTTTACACACAGTCTCAGATACTCACACAGCTTTCTTTTGACTCTGACGCTGTGTTGAACTTGGTATTTTGACCTCCCCTTTGTTAACTAGTCATCAAGGTAGGGGTAGATCTTTACGCCCCGCCTTCGCAGGTGCACTGCCACTGCTGCCATGTATTTCGTGAGTACCCTGGGGGGCTAGGGATAGTCTGAATGGTAGTGATGTGAATTGGAAGCATCTTCCCCCCCACCAGGAATCTGAAAAATCTCCTGTGGTGGGGTCTTATCGCTATGTGAAAATAAGCATCCTTTAGATAGAGGGCTGTGAACCAGTCCCCATGGTCTAGAGCTGGGATGATCTGAGATAGGGAAACCATGTGATATTTTCTTTTCCTTATGTGCTTGTTTAGAGCCCTGAGGTCTAAGATTGGTCTCAGGTCACCATTTGGCTTGGGGACCAGGAAGTATTGGGAGTAGAATTCTTTTCCCCACTGCCTCCTTGGGACCTCTTCTATTGCCCCCAGGGAGAACAGCTTTTCACATTCCCTTTGCAGTAACAGATTAACCTCCGAGTTCCCGAGAGTGGAGTGAGGGGTGGTTTTCTGTCTCAGGGAATGAATTTGAATTGTATGGAGTATTCTTTTGATACTGTATTGAGTATCCAAAAGGCAGTTGTGATGCTGGCCCAGTAGTGTATGACGGGAGTTAGACAATTGCTGAGGACCAAGGGTTGGGTGGGGTGTGTGCAGCCCTCTAGCTGACCATCAAAAATGCTGCCTTTGGCTGGCAGCACATGAAGAACCAGTTCCCTGCCTGGTGGTCTGTGCGGGCTAGGATTCTGAACCTTTGCCCAACCTGATTTTCTCTCTGTCAAGGCTGGTGCTGAGAATATTGATAAGACCTCAGGCAAGCCCCTTGTGGTTGAGGTTGTTGCTGCAGCTGTTGGGGTTGCTGTTGTGTTTGTTGGGTTCTAAAGGAACACGTAGTTGTTTGGGGCATGTACATGACCATAGACTTTAGTGTGGCCCTGGAATCCTGAATCCCATGTGATTTGGAGTCTGTGGACTCTATGAAGATGTCAGGGCCTTCAAAAGGGACATCCTGAATCATTAATTGCATCTGCCGCAGAAGGCCAGACCCCTGCAGTCAGGCTGATCGCCACACTGCCACCGCAGAAGCTATATTGCGAGACACGGTATCTGATGTGTCCCTTGAGGTCATCAAGACATCACGGGAGGACAGCATGCCCTCCTCTACCATAGCCTCATAGTCCTGAAGGTATTCCCTGTGAACTACATCACAGAAACGTTCCATAGATTTCCGAACGTTGAATGCATATCTCCCCACGAGGGCATGACGGTTTGTAATACGCAGTTGGAGGACTGAGATGGAATAAACCTTCCTGCCAAAAAGGTCCAATTTGTTAGCCTCTTTGTTCTTGGGAGGGGAGCCTGGTTGGCCCTTTCTCTCCCTCTGCTTAACCACATCCACTACCAGGAAACCCAGGATGAAAAGGAAGGCAAATTTGTGGAAGCGTACATGATACCTCCGGTCAGCTGCCTTGGACGCAGGAGGGACAGAGGACGGGGTTTGCCAACATGCCCTCGTGATGCTGTACACCCCTTCGTGCAGGGGAACCGAAACCTTGGCTGGTTGGACTGTGTCTCCTACATCAAAGAGGGGATTACACTCCTCTCTGACGATCCCAAGATCCAAGCTCAAGTTCTCAGCCATTCACCTCAGCAAATCCTGCTGGGCCCAGGGATCATCCCTGTATGGCAGAGACCATTGATAGCTCACCTCATCTGGAGAAACTGAGAAGGGGATCAAGGAGCTGCTATGTCAAGCACCGGGATCAGGCTCCTCTTCTGAATCCTCTGAAGAGCAGGGGGGTCCTGGTTGAAGGCAGTCCTGAAGGTTGTGGGGATGCCAATCGTCATCACTTGGTGAGTCCATCCATCTGCTGATCCAGTCTCAGAGGGAGTGCAGAGTCAAGTCGTATTGCATCCGAGAACGGCCTCTCTCCCTTCTGGAGTCATTGGTGCTCCATCACGCACTCCGGGGTCAGCTGCACAATCTGAGCAGTGCCACGGGGATGAGAGATGATGATGATGTTGGTGCTAAGGGCGTCTGTGCCAACAAATGAGGGGATGAGTCCTCCTGGCATGGGGGAGTTGGGGAGCACTTATGGTGACATTTTTCCACAGGCTTCACGACTGTTGGAGTCAGCACCGAGGTCAATGGGGACTCGTTGTGCCAGGGTTCATCATGAGAAGAAGTGGAGGAAACAGACAGATCTCGCCCATCTGGAGCCTTGCGAGCACAGCACCAAGGGCTCGCATGAGGAATCAGGGAAGTAATGGTCCCCTTCCCCAGTGCCAAGCTCAGGTTGAGAGTCAGTACCATTCTCCAGTGCTGAGGCAGAGCCTGATGTTGACAGTGATGGTCTGCTCATAGAGACCATCCATTCATTGGATGAGAGGGCCAGCTTGCCCTTCTACCAGGTCAGTCTCTGCAGTGTGGGGAGCCAGCAGCTGGAGTAGTGCCTTTGCAGCAGTGACGGCTTCCAGGGTTGATGGCACCGGGAGGCACTTTGGTCCCTTCCTATGGAGCAGGGTTGTCGGAGGCAAGGTGGTACAGCACCGAGGGGGTACCGGGCAGATGCCAATTGCGGCTTTTTGTTAGCTGGAGAACGGCACCAGGTGGATTCCGGTGCTGACTTGGCATGCAATACCAGTAAGTCCTTAGGTGCATTGGGTGTGCTGGGTGCCGGTAGCAAAACCTGTTCATGAGCAATATTGCGTAGCTTTCACCCCCGGTCTCTGTGTGTCCTCCATTTAAAGGACTTGCACATGGAGCATTTTTCAACCAGGTGTGACTAAGCTAGGCATAGGAGGCACTGCTCGTGAGGATCGTTGACCAGAAACACCTTGCAGCAAGTAGCACAGGGCTTGAATCCTGGCATGAGGGGAAACCCACAAGGCTTGGTTTTAACGCAACAAAGACAGGCACTTGCTAAGCAGCAAGGGCGGGCTGTTCCAGTATCATTGCTGAGTGTGGAAAGAAGGAACTGGGAGGGTCAGGGTGCCATATATAGCTGCAGTCGGGACACGGAGGGGGCATTAGCCACTGACCCTGAGCTGACAGGCTAGGGCTAAAAGACTTTCCTGATACCATGCACTGCGGCACATAGACACCTGTAACCAAATGATGTGAGCAGCACTCGAAGAAGAACCTGCAGAACAACTCATGCTCCTGCTTCCTCACTGTGACGTTCACCTGTTTGAAGTAGATTATGGCTTATACAGGTGCATCTGCCCAAGCTGCAATCCCACCTCCAACCATACTGCATGCAGGTGTAGGCACCCTGTACTTTAGGGGCCTTTGAATTCAAGTAGGAGGTTAACATTTAAGCAGTTTCTATGTGCTGTAAGTTCTTCCACTGATAGACAACTCCCATGATTTCTTGGGAAAGGGAAAGAGACCCTTTCTGCTCCTTCAGGGAGTGCAGGGGGACAAGGGAGTCTCCACTGGGAGAGAGAGAAAGACATGGCTGCCTGGAAGCTGCTGGTGACCGCTCCTGTGGTGCCCGAGACTGCTTCTGGCCTTCCTAAGACTGCTGGAGGCTTACTTGAGCAGGGAGCTTCAGAGGTTGGTAGCTTACTCAGCCCCAAGCAGGATCTGAGCCTAGAGCTGGCCGAGCTAGATCTGCAGTGAGGGTGTGGTTGTCTGGCTCCCATCCAATTTGGAGCAGGACTTGTAAAGAAAGGGTGTCTGCTGAGAGACTGACTGGGCCCAAGGGGAGGCAGCATGACAGCCCCTTTGAAACAGGGCCAGGACTACAGACGTGGTTGGGCTCACTCTGGATCTTCAGCATGGTTCTGAGCAGATATGCTAGACCGGCAGAGTGCTGCCTCTTCTCCTTCATTAACCCTTCAAGCACGCCCATGCAAGCAAGGGGTCAGGTTTCTGAATTCGAGGAAGTGAATACTCTGTAGCTCGGGTAAAAGGGCTATGTAAACACCAGTTAGATAAGTTTCCTTTGAACTATTCTGTGTCTGTTCACTGATTTATTTACCTGCCCCTGTATATTTAAATTAGTAGTAATATTCAATTCTATTTGGTTATGATAAGTTTCTTTGTCAAGTAAAGGTTTGGTACATGCAATTTAGGTACCTTGAATGTATTGTATATATAATCAGTAAATTTGGATTAGACCGATCCCACAGATTATTCTTAGCCACATGGATTTAGTTCTGGAGACTCCCAAGGCACGCCACTGAGCATGTACAGGATCCAGCCAGGTGGAGACACCACCAAGTTTAATTTCCTGTAAAACAAAGGAACTGCCGCAGAGGAGTGGATAGAGGATTCCCACAATCCCAACATCACCACTGGGAAACTCAGGATCTCTTTGTCATCAAACTTAGGTGCCTGTGCACATGTGAGTGTTGCCTCCTCCCAGGTAACCCAAAGAGAAAAGGAGAGAGGGTTACACAGGCTTCTGTGTACCATCGTAAAGCACTGATGCATCCTGTCTAGTGTCTTTTCTTTGATTGGTCTTGTCCCCTGCAACAGCTTGTAGAAAGCCACAGCTGACATTCTTCCACAGGAAAGGGATTTTGATTACAATCCTGCACATTTCCTATAGTGCTAGCTCTGGCTATAACAGATCCACGTCAACACCTACGTCTCTGTGCTCTTTGTGGGGAGCTGGATCCTGTTGCTGAGCTGCAGTTCTTCCTTGAACCAATGCAATTTCCAGGATGTGAATCTGGCTGCCTTCAAAACTGTGAGCTTCTAAAGCCTCCAGCCTACTTAGCTTCAAATTCACCCATATTACGTGTTTTTGCAACAGTTGCTTTATTAGGATCAAGATCTGAAGTGGTGGGGCCACCTTGTGACTCCAGCAGCTATTGCACCTTTTTTGTTTGATTTTTGATTAAACATTCAATTGAGATATAGCCCTAGACCAGTGGTTCTCAAGTGTTTCTCTACCATGGCACACCTTGATACCTTCAAATTTTTCAAGGCACACCACCATTAAAAAACTCATGAATATTCAAATTAACTTAAATTACTTCTGAATATTCATGAACCATAGCACAGTGTTTTGGAAATGCTGCTATGTGGGGTAGTAGGGGTAGCAGAGCAGGGGTGGCAAACCAGGGGAGGTCAAGAGTCATCGGCAGTGGCAGGAGTGAGTGTGGGGAACACAGCAGGGCAGGGGTGGCAAAAGAGGACAAGGGCAGCCATGTGGGGAGCAGCACAAGGGTGGCAAGAGAGGATAGAGGAAGGGAGAACAAGAGGGGCTTTGTGGGGGGGAGAACCTGGGGAGTGGGAAGGTAGGGCAGGGGAGCATGGCACAGCACTCACTTCCCACTTCTCCACAGTGGCTCCCTGCCACCCTGGGCAAACCCTCATGCCATTGCTGCTCCCTCCCACCCCAGCAGGTCCCATCCTCCCCACCTCCAGCCCCCTGCTGCCAGTGATGGACCCTCCAGCCCCCAGCTATGCACACCCCCAATCAACCAGCTACTCCACAGCCCCAGCTACGCACCCTCTGCTACTCCAGTTCTCTCATTCCAACTATTCACTCCAGTCCTGAGCTACAGAAACTACCACCTGCCCCTAACACCATAGTACTGAACTACAAAGATAACCCGTTACCATAGTCCTAAGACCAACTCCCACTCAAAAAACAAACCTCGACACACCAACCCTCTGCCAATGCACTCCTGCTCTGGGAGTGCCTGCTATTTCACTCCTGAACCCTGTCACAATCTTGCCAGCCTTGCAGCAGCTGCTACCATCTTGGATTTCAGGGGCACAGGGTCTGAGCTCTCATTCCTTTGGATTTATCACCTCTGTTTAGGCTCTAATGAAGGAAGGGGTCTTGCTGTGTCCATCTTTGGGATGGCACTGTTATAGGTTGAATGTAAATACCACTCTTTATTGAAGATAGCTGTGAGAAACATTTAAGCTCCTCTATGAGCCAGGCAGCTGAAACAGCAGAGGCCTCCATCCAAAACACAAGCACATGCAAGGCGTTGATGTGGTGACCCTGGCTGAATCAGGGGGAACATTTACAATATTTTTCTACATCAATATGTCAAAATTATAATATTTCATATAACAGGCCATGTCAGTACCATCATAAAGGTTATAATCTGCTACAGATATTGTTCATGTGTATGTGTCATATTCGTATTGGAAGTTACAGATCCGATTGATGTATCCGTGTTTCAACCGTGTTGTGTTTCTGGGCAAAACCCCAAGCAGGATGGCTGCAGCACTAGCTGCTTGGTGGCCCATGAAGGAAACTCACAGGCTATGCTCCCTCTAAGCTGTGCATGTGTGCGCATGCACACAGGTTGTGAAACCTGCGCACACAACAAAATAGAGTGTGCACAAAAAAATTCAACAGTGCTAATATTTTTATGCTACTTTTAAGAAGGTGATTTCAAGTAGCATGTTTCAAATAAAGTTTTCTAATTTACAAAATCATTTCCATCCCCATATCAAAGTAAAATTTAGACATTATTTGCATCATACACACTTACTTCATTGCACTCACAAGTTTGACCACAGTCACTGGAGTGCGCACAAATTTGGACGCTGGTTCCAAAAATTTGCACAAAGGAAATTTTTTGTGCACACAGCCTATAAAAAATAAGAGAGAACACTGCTCACAGGTACAACAGTTCCAAGGAGAGAACCCAGGGGCTACTTCTAATGAGTCAGCAAGTCTTACTCACATGACCTGGACTCCATCTTATTCCTGCAAATTTCCACAAGTGGCATGGAAAAAGCCAAGGGCATTAAAGGCAGCTGCACCACATCCATAGGCTATATCTACATTGGGGAAGGGGGGGAAAGGCTCTTTTAAGTCTTTGTAACAAGGTTGACTTAAAATCAACCTTGTTAAGTCAACCTAAGGGTATGTCTGCACTGTCTCCAGTGTAGACATACACCATCCCCTGTCCCGCCTCTGGGTTCTCATCCTGCTCCAAGGGCCCAATCCAGCCCTCGCAGCTGCCAGTTGATAGGTGGGAGCCCGATCTGTCCCCAAGCTGCTTGCTGCAAGCAGCCAGAGGCTTGGAGCTGGCTCCTGCCATCACCAGCAGGTGGCTCAAAGCCCAATCTCGACCCAAACTGCTTGCCGCAATTGGCAGGCAGCAGCAGGAGCTGGCTGCGAGCCCCTTGCCACTTGCAGCAAGTGGCTTGGGACCGAATCGGGCTTCCACCTGCCTACCAGCGGCTGCTAGGGCCAGATTAGTCCCCTGGAGCCAGATCAGGACTCAGGCAAGGCCAGGGCAGGGCCCTGTAAAGTTGACTTAAGACTTAAGTTGACTTTCAGGGCAAGTGTTATTATGTCGACTTAAGCGAGTGCTTAACTTGACTTGACTTAATAAATTCTAAATTTGGCCAGGGAGTTCCCTAGGTTGACTTAAGGCAGGTTAAGTCAACCTAAGGTTCCAGTGTAGACATACCCATATTGTCTTCAGTCTTTTAGTCTTCACCTGCCTCTAGATAAACTCATCCACAGCTTAAGCTATGAATCAAAGCTCCATCGAGGAACTCAATGTACACCAGAGGGACTGTTCAAGCCTGCAAACTCCAGGGTTCTGCAGGAAACCTGACACGTAAGGACTTTCAAATCATTTGTATGTATGTGCTTGCTTTAATCATTTGGCACTTTAATCATTTAACACTTCTCTTATTATTTGTTTCTTTCCTTTTATAATAAACTTTGTTTTAGTTACTGAAGGATTGGCTGGCAGTGTCATATTTTTGGTAAGATCCAAACTCGCACTGATCTGATAATGTGACTGACCCTTTCTGAATCAGGACAACCCTTTTGATAAAAAGTATAGTTTATGTAACTTTTGTCTTTACTGGACCTAGTAGCTGATAGTGAGCCAGAGACCACAATGTAGTAAAGGGGGCTGTTTATATTTTGTTTTAGTTTCTTGATAATCAGCATGGGGGATCAAAAGCACTGTTTGTGGATGGTTGGGAAGGCTTGAATTCAATGTCACCCATCTGTGCTGAGAGAATCTAATCTCCTTTTATGGTGAAAATTTCCAGAGTAGTGGCCATGTTAAGTCTGTGTACAGCAAAAACGAGAGTTGTGTGTCACATTAAGGACTAACAGATTTCTTCAGGCCTAAGCTTTTGTGGGCACCAACCCACTTCATCAGATGCAACTTCTTATGTCTGAAGAAATCTGTGAGTCTTTTAAGGTGCCTCAGGACTCGCATTGTTTTTGTTCTCCTTTTGCAGCCTGCCCTGATCTTGGCATTTTGAGGTGGCTATCCTAGGCATGGATGAGTCACAGGTGGGTGGAGAGATTTTGCTGGATTTTGTTTTGAGAAGGTTTGTGAAAGAAAGGCTAAAAGCCAGAGAAGTGAAGAGAATCACAGAAAAGACAGAGTTTGGAAAAGCACTGGGAATGAGACCCTGAGAAAAACTAAGTATGAGTTTTGGAGCTAAGTGCTATCTGAGGGCTTGGAGCTGTGAGTAAATACATAATCTCCTCATTTTATTACTACTGTGTTCAGAGAAACGGGACTTTGTACATTCCTTGTAAACAGACAGGATTGCATTAAAGATACACGATTCCATCAGCAGTTTTGCATCATAAACTTGAATTTGGCTAAACACTTAAGTCAAAAAGAGGTAACAGTATATAATATTTCTCTGATTCTGGGAGATAAGTGAGAGGAAGTCATAACTAAATAGACATACTGCCCATTTGAACTTGGCTTCTTGGACTATCAAAAATGTCCATCATACCTGCCCAGTGAGGTCCTAGCAGATTAAATGTCATGTAGGTCTGTAAATAAGCAGCTCCTCTAAGAGCACTGACTCCAGACGCAGAGCAGAGAGTCCCTTCACAAAGAAAGCACAAGTGACAAAATGGAGGCAGAACTCTCAAGAGTGATAAGATCAAGGATTTAATGGAATGAATGGAGATGTCCTCTAAGTCCATACAGAAGAGCTTCTCTGACACTTTGATCTTCTCCACTACAGGACTGAGTCTTTCCTGTCCTGTTGGGGATGCTCTACTCTTTCAATCAGCTCTTCTGTGCACTCCCCAGGAAATGGTTAAGGTGCACTGCTGACTCCACGCTGTCCCTGGAGATCCTTCTTTGGCAGCCCTTACTGAATTCATCAAATCCTCCAGGAGAAGAAAGATCAGTTCATGAGTTCTTCCCCCCTTGGCAAATGCAGAACCCTGAAGTCATCTGTTGGCTAGAAGGGGTGTATCAAACAATCCAGGTGGCCATGGTGGCCCTAACATTGGGACTCAAGCTCCGTCAGCGTCAGCAAACCAGAGCTGGTGGAAGAAAGGGGGTCCTCTGCACCCACAGCGAAGGGCAAGTCCTCATCCGGGCAGACTAACTGGTGGACTCTCTGAAAGACACAGTCAGAGGGTGAAAAATCTGCAGGGACAGAGTCTGCTTACCCTCAGCCTCCTCTTCTCATGGCATTCTCACCTTCCATGCCAAACAGACCCTTTTCAAAGCAGTCTTCCAGCAATGTCAACATGGAGGGGAGAGACAGGGAAGAGTTTTATAATCACATCTGACTCTCTAGATGAAAGCAGAGCCATATGCTCCGTTTCAGTGCCCGGGGTACATTCCAATTGGAACACACTCCTTTGCAGTTAGCGTCGCTTGGGGCCGGTGCCGCAAAATGTGCTTTTTAATAGAGTGGCTCTATTGAGATGCTCCAGTGCGCCCAGGGCAAAGCCCCATTCTCCCTGCCCAGTTCCTGACACCTAGGGCTTCCCCCTGGGGATGCCAGTTCTGTAAGTCCAGGGATGCCCTAGAATAGCCCAGTTACGACACCCACACATAACAATTTAAACAACTATTGAAAAACCACTTGGGTTGTTTGAACAGTAGCTGAGAATCCCCTGGGCTTACAGGGGGCCCAGGTGCCAGGGAAGATTCCCTTCCATGTTCCTGACCAGGACTGTGAAACAGCCAAAACAAAGCCAGTATCCCCAGTATCAACCCCAGCTTTTACACATGATCCACACAGCCCATGCTTCCGAAGCAGACCTTAGGACCGACTGTCTCCCACAGAGCCTGAGAGCAGCAGTGCCCAGTCGTTGCTTCATCACAGTCAGGTCTACACACACCCAAAAGCTACACCTGGGCTGTGCAGAATGGCACCAATCCTGCCCCTATTGACATCAAGGGGTGTTTTGTCAATGGAAATGCCAGCAAAAAATTGGTGCTCTTCTCCACAGACTTGGAGACTACAGAGATTACAGGCCCCATTCTCCCTACAGTCCATCCATGTGCATTCCTTTAGGGACTGGAAAGTTAGTGAAGAAAACTCTGGGATCACCAATTGCAGGAGGTTTCTAAAGACACTTACAGCTTGTAGGAGTCCAAAAGAAAAACAGTGCATGTGAGATCAGCTCTGAGGCTGCTCTGTATTGCACCAAATGCTGCACAGGCACCTGGCTGCCTCAGAATACAAGAAGCAAAAAGGCGGCTTCAAGCGTCTATTGAGGACCCCATTCAAACAGTGAGATGGGGGGACTCAGAAGGGGCCTAGAGGCCCCAGCATACAGTTTAGCCTTCACTGTACACTAAGATCCATTGTCTCCCTAGGTCCGGCTTCATGCTTGAGATGAGGGCAACTCACAAGCTAGCTTGTAGACATCTGTGGGCTGGTTTGGCCTGGGGCCTGCACTTGGTCTCCTCCCACAAAGCTGTT
The DNA here is from genome assembly GCA_007922195.1 of Podocnemis expansa. Classification (NCBI taxonomy): domain Eukaryota; kingdom Metazoa; phylum Chordata; order Testudines; family Podocnemididae; genus Podocnemis; species Podocnemis expansa. The sequence continues at coordinate 4,479,757 of ML681994.1, read as the reverse complement.
TTCCTATGGCTTTTGACAACTGATAGAGAGCCAATAATGAGGCACGGGAGGGCAGCTAGCTCTGTGTAGCCCTCCAGCCAGTTTGAATTCAATAAAGCCACTAATTCTTTACAGTAATAGACTAAGCACCCATAAGTTCATTCTAGGATCCTGTTTATTAACCCACAATACGTCAATCACACCACAAGAAGCTGTCACTTCAGTATGCCAGTGACACATCAGCTCCTCTATGGCTCATACCCCACTCCAGAAGCAGGAGTCTCACCTTTCTTAGGGAGCCCTTGATCGTGGAGAGTTTGTAGACAATCCAGAGAGGGATGCAAACCATGGATGAGAGGGCCAGCAGCCAGCCCAGTGTGTCTCCCCACCAGGGATACACATACTTCTTGTTGTAGGTCAGAGGAGTATATTTAATCAGAGAAAACAGGAAGGTTGCCTAGAAAGTGGTGAAGCCAAGAACAGAGAAGGGGAAGAAGCAATGCCATTAGCTATGACCTCTCTTCTGACCTCACACACACAGCAGGACTTCCCTGAAACAGAGAGCACCAAAGTGGCAACTATCAAGAGCATCAGCCAGACTTACTTTGATGTTACTACCCCTTTAATTAGTGTTTGTTAGCTCAGCCTTGCAGGAGTCACTGGGGATCTTTTCCTTCCCCTAGTTATCTGCACACAGAGATGTTCCTGGTGATCAGATAGACCACACATACACATGCCAGGCAGGTTAGAATCTTTGGCTTCCAAATCACAGGCCACTTAAGCTAAAGCACTCTGCTCACTCAGTGCACATCTACATGGAGTATCAAGTCTCAGAGCCCAAATCTACAGATTCAGGCTTGTGCTACAGCTGTAGGAATAGATGGGTAGACTTTCAGGCTCCAGCCCAAATGCCTACAGTTATTCTTAGCATCATAACATGAGACTGAATCTGGAGACCCAGGCTTCAAGACACAGGTTTCTGCTGGCTGTGTGGCTGCACCACAGCTGACAGTAGCAATAGGGTTCTTACCATCTCTGGATCCATTGCTGCAGGACAAAGGTGAAGCCACACCGAGCCATTACAACCTTGCCTGCGCCATGGGACAGTGCCTAATACCAACTCCCTAAAGCCTCAAAACTGGGGTCACAGACTACCCATTTCTCCCACTTCAACCCCACTCTTCCCTGAGCCACTTCTCTCCCAGCCTCCGAGACCAACATCCTCCAAGCTCTCACCATGCAGATAGCTGGTGTGAAGAAGAGCCAGCAGTATTTGATGACAGGCCATGGCCGGTAACCAATCATGTCTTCAATGTTATCGTAAAAACGATCAGCACCTGAGGAATAGTGGGGAAGGAGACCCTGTTAATAAATGGGAACAAGAGTAATATGGTCTACATGGGCCAGAGAAAATACTGCCTGACAGGGAGACCCAGATGGAGAAGAGGGAGCTCAGAAATGGGGCATTACGAGTAAGCACATACAAGGGCAATTTGTCAGGCTAAAGATCTTCCTTGCTGTTGCTTCTCCAGCCAGTTCCCACAAGACACTGCTGTCAGGAAACTCCCACCAGTGAAGCCCCAGGCCACTGAAGTGAGGACATGTCACTTTACTGTCTGTAAAGGGTGCCAGTTTACCAAGAGGTTCTGTGGATCTGTAGCTCCTGGGGATAAACAGAGAGACCAGCCCCAGGATGGGGACAAAAGTCAATGCAGGGTCCCCTGCTGGCCACCAAGCCCTTACTCACCGTACACCCAGCCAATACAAAACGTCTCAAACATGGCAACAAAGAGCAGGCACATGCCACTGGCAGCGTAGTAATCAAAGAGCTGGAAGACGTACATCCCACCCTGGGAGGGGCCAAGCAGGGAGAAAAGAGGCAGAAGAAATCTAACTCAGGGACAGGTCAAAAGATTCATCTGGAGACAGAATCAACTCAGCTCTTTGGTACTTCCCTGCCCCACCTTCTCCCACCACAGCCTGATGATTGGCATCCCCCTTATATTCCCATCCTTGCCAAAACCCTTATCAGCACCAGGGATGACACAGGCCCATGCTGTAATCCACCCCCGGGAAAGAGGGCAGGGTCCCTCTCTCTGGTCTCTACCTCTGTGAGCATGACCAGTCCTATAAGATAGGAGAGGATTGAGATAATCAGGATGAGGGTCTCACGGTGGTTTTGCTTCCGGAAAACAGTGGGGTACATGTCAACAAGAGCTGTCACCAGGCTCTCCATGCCGACAAACTAAGAAAGGAGAATTCAAACACCATCAGCACACTAGTTTATGCTAGCTTTGCTTGCTGCTCTTCATTCCTCCACTGCCTCTTGCTCCCCTTCACTCTCAAGACAGGTTTCTCCCCCATGAGAGACTTGTACACATTCTTCATTTAGAACTAGCCCTAGCCATCCCATGGCTGTTCTGGGAATTTCCATAGGCCTCCTAGCCTTAATCCCATACTGAAGAGCATGTTGCTGAAAGAAGCTCATGGTCTTCCCTTCAGGCTTCAGCATCAAGACTCTAACATCCATACCTGTGTCATGCTGAGAGTTCTGACCAGGGGGTGCTACTAAAAATCACATTCCTGCCATGTCCAGCAGAGGATTTTGCTAGAACTAGCCTCACGGTGTGACACTGCTTGGCTTTAGAGAGTCATTTGTTTTCCATAATAATATTTCATATTTACAATAATCCATAATTGATATGCAATCTTTGGTACCAATGGAAAGGTTGTAATTGGCTAGGAATGATTCTATGGTTTATATGAAGGTGTTATATCTGTAGCAGAAGATGTGAATATGTTTATTATATCTGTATTTCAACCTATGTGATTATAGAAAACACCCAGACAGCATGCCTATAACTACTGTCTCCTTAATGGCCCATTAAAGGAGCTCACAGGGACAGCGGGCCCAGGGAGAAACATGCAGATCATGACTCATCCAGACTGAATATGTGACTCAACTCAAATCTGATTTTGCAAAGACTCTGCACAGGATGGGGAAGCACAGAGACCATAAGAGGCAGCAGCCCCAGGTCCATTTTGTCTTCAATTTCCAGCCAATACCCATCTCTGGAGCTATTCCTGTGTGACTGTATAAAGGACTGAGGCCCACTCAGGTGCCGAGGATCCCGGGCCCAGCCGCCCACGGCTGTGGCTGCCACTCTTGGCCCCAGCCCCAGCCCCGGCCCCGGCCCCGGCCGTGCATCCGGGGCCTACCCACCCATGGCCCTATCCCCAGCCAAGAATCCCGGGCCCAGCTGCCCGCAGCCAGGGCTGCCGCTCTTGGGCCCAGCCAGGCATCCGGTGCCCAGCCACCCACGGCCACTCCCGGCCCTGTCCCCAGCTGGGGCCGTGGCCTGCAGCCAGGGGGCAGGGCCTGGGCCGGTGCCCCTGGTCCTTCCCCGGGGCAGCAACACTCCTGGTGATTACCTTTGACCCTTTAACATCTCTCATTTTGTTTCTTTTCTTTATATATTAAACATTTAGTTATAGTTACTAAAGGATTGGCTGGAAGTGTGGTATTTTGCGTAAGATCCAAGCCTATATTGTTCTGGGTAATGTGACTAGACCTTTGGGGTCAGGAGAACCTATTTCTTTAAGAGACCCAGTGGCTAAGTGGGGACCAAAGGAGCCAATGTGCAATAAAGGGGGAGTGTGGTGTTTCTATTTTGTTATGCTTCATGATGACCAGTGTGGGGAATCAAAAGCATGTTTTGTTACTGACTGGAAGACTGGTTTAAGTGCCATCCATCAGTGTTGTGGGAGTCTGGGTCCCGGTTTTGCAGCTTGCCCAGATTTTTGCACATTCAGGAGGTTATCCCAGGAGGCCCAGGTCACACATGGTTCACAGGTTATCTGCTCAGAGCCCTGGCTGCACAGCCATGGAAGGGGCTGCAGCTATTCCCCATGCTGCCGGGGCTGGGTGGGAGGAGGCTCACAGTGAGCATGACTACACTATCATCATAGCACACAGAGACTTTGGCTGAGACTGGGGCCCTGCTATGATAGGCACCAAACAAAAAACATAGCGAGACAGCTCGTACACCAGAGAGTTTATATTCTAAATAAACAAGACAGGCAATGGAGGCATAAACAGCTGAAGTGACTGGCCTGAGGTCACACAGCAGGTCACTAGCAAAGCCAGGAGTAGAACAAAGTTCTCCTCAATTCTATTCAAGCACCCGAAATCCCAGTCAAGCATCATGTCCACTGAGTTTGTCTCCATGTCTAACCTCACACGAATGAGAGCTGGCTGGGTGAGGGGAACTACACTCTGTCACACATGGGAATGTCCTTTGTTACTTCAGAACACATACCCAGACTTTTCTTGCACCACCTGGCCATTTATCAAGTTGAATGTGTTGGTTGTCAGTTTGAAGGGAAGTTGGTGGCCGGTCTACCAAACAAGAGGAAGTACTTATGTCCTATCTGTGTGTCTTTACCTGGCTGTCCAGTCCCAGCAGAACAACCATCAGGAAGAAGCAGCAGGCCCAGAGTGGGGAGAAAGGCAGCATGACAACAGCTCGAGGGTATGCAATAAATGCCAGGCCAGGCCCTGTGAGAAGAGGGTCATTTATCATAGATGATAATGGCCAACTTTAGAAACCATCAGCAGCGCTGCCACCCCACCAATCAGTAAGGAAGAGGTCACCAAAACAGAATCAGAGAGTATGTCTACACTGACAGCAGCAAATTCACCATCACATTGACTTTTCTAGATAGATGGAGCAGTCAGTAAAGATATGCTCAGTCAATCCAGAACTCTAATTAATAAAACCACCCACTCAAGTGATGTAGAGCTGTGTCAACAGGAACACATTTCCCATTGGTGCAGTGCAGTGAAGACAGTTATGAAGAAGTCGATGAGAGTTACACAGGCTACAAGCTTGCATAACTCGTGTTGACTGCCAACAAATTTTGCTGGCATGTAGACTGGGCCAGAGAGCCTAGTGGTTCAGAACTGGTCTATGGTACCCAATCACCTACAAAAAAGACCCCCGCCCTTCAACAATGCATTCATGCCCATTACTAAAGACCAGCATTCAAGAAACAGAGGCTCCACTGCTAGGTGAGGAAGATCAGAGGGATCAGGCTACAGCTCTACTACCAGGAAAGGGGACAGACAAGCCACAGTGGACTAGGGGCTCCACCATCATGACTGGGGTTGAGAGCTGAACGAAACCCCTCCTCATATGAAAAGATTCCTATTGCCCATGCAGAGCAGGAACTCAGATATTAAGGTTTCATGCTAAAGATCTTCATATGGTAACCACCACAGGACTCAGTTAATATGCCTTAGAAGTGCTGAGTTGTCCCTGCAGGGATCTGAAACTGAGACTGTAATTAATCTAGTTTCATTGTGGTTCACCGTGCATTGTAGAGGGTCAACAGCTTTGGGACAACCTCAGTCATTCTGTTCTCTCCTCTGACCTCTTTATACAAGCTCCTCTCTCAGAGGCAATGCAGAAAAGGCATCCAGAGTCAGCATCAGGTGGCCAGAGATGGCCCCCAACACCAATAGCCCACTCTACCCTGCACCCTTCCTGCACACCAAGCCTACTCACCTGACTCAGCTACCTCAGAAATATGCACGCCTTGTTCCTGCGCCATAAAGCCCAAGATGGAAAAGATTGCAAAGCCAGCCACAAAACTCGTACCACTGTTCAAAAAACACAGTGCAATGCAGTCCCTGGGAAGGAGAAAAGACAAGCATCAGCATGGGGGAACTAGCCAGTCTATCAGACAAGACCATCAGCTTGCCAAGGAAGGGAGTGAAATGAATCAAAAACAAGCTTTAGCAAGGTGCAGCAGCTAATGAGATGAAAGCGTCCACATAGAGACATGCATCTATGTCTATATTAATCATCTCTATGCAGATGTTTGAGCAGATGTCTTGATAGTGAGAGGCTGTGGATTCATCTGGGGATAAAGACAGGTTATGTGCCTCTTCACATCATGACATTGATGCTGCTTCTTCATCCTGCACCCTGACAGGCTCATAATGTCACAAAGCCTGAAATAAACTCAGAACTCTTTATTTATTAACATCAACCTGTCTACCTCTATCTCAGGTACAGCTGGCCTCCAATGCCACAGAGTCTGTCCCTAACAATCTTTATTAATCCTCAACACCCATATGAAGTGGGCAGCCTTCCCATTTTATAAATGGGGAACAAAGATACTGAGTGACTTGCCTAAGGTCATACAGTGAGTCTGCAACAGACTACTAGGTAACTAGGGAACAGAACCTAGATTTCACATGTTCTAGACTAACACCCTCACCATTAGCCTATCCTACTTCTTGTACCAAATATCACACAGGATCAGACAAGTGACCCATCTATTCCATATCCTTATTCTAACCATGGTCAGTACTGGACACTCCAGAAGAAGGTGCAAGAAACTGCAAAGTGAGCCATGATAGGATGACCTGTCCATGTAGGAAGAGTCTTCCCGCCTATAAGTTAGTGATTGTCTGATATGCTGAAACATAAGAGTTTGTATCCTACCAAGTGACATTCCAGGATCTGCCAGAAGGCAATATGAGTGATGCAGTGCAAGGGCTGACCAAGTTTGCATTCTCTAGCTGCTACTGAATTTGTGTTGTGGAATTGTTTTATCTGTTCAGTGATTTTGTTAATAAAAGTACTTGTGATAAATGGCAATTGTTTCTCATGTGCATCTATGGTCTCTTATTTAATGATACCAACAATATTCCTCATGCAGTAGCCACCTGAAACCTGACTCTTTATTGACCACTGCAGTCTACCAGATTAATAAATAACACCAATGAATTCATCCATGCATCAATCAGGCTAAGACTGGATTTGCTTTTCAGATCCCCTGCACACTGAGTAGCATCTTCACTGAGCTATCCACAGTCATACCCAGTTGTTTTTCCAGAGACATTACAACTAATTTAGGACATACAAGGTGAGAGTAGTGCAAAACATTCATTTCTACATAAATTACTTTGCCTGTGTCAGCTCTGAACAACATCTACCTTTACGTTGCCCATTCACATGCCTTGCTTAGGTCCCACTGAAGGTCCTCATAATCTTGTCTAGTTTTGTCTGACCTAAATAATTTTGTTGCTACCCTCACTGCCCACCCCATTTTCCAAATCATTAGTGATTATCTGGAACAACATTGGTTCTGTGGAGGGATCTGTGCAGCACTGTGCTGCTGTTCTTTGCCATACTGAAAATTGACTGCTTATTCCTCTGCAGGCCCCAGACTGACAGAATGTAGGGCCGACCCTTGAGAAACAGAACTGTACCTCAGGAAGAGAGTGCCATGGAGGACTGGTACCAGAATAAAAAAAAAAAAAACTATTCATCTACCACAAAGCATCAGTAACAGAATGCGGTTACTACTGGACGTCTCTATGGCTTGTGTGGAACACCACAGCTTCCTACTTCTAAAGGCACATTCCATCTGAGGCTACCTGAGTTCTTTACATCCTTGCTACAAGATAGGCAGTTGTCATGGCCACCATTTGACAGGTAGGGATATGCAGACACAGAGATTGCCTGTGTTACCAACATCACACAACAAGTCAATAGCAGAGCCAGGAGAGTCCAGGTCTTCCTGTGCAGTGCCTCAACCCCAAATGTTTTGTTCCTTCCTCTCCAATCCTTCTTCCCCTCAAGTCAGATGGAAACTCCCAGAGTTGTCCATATCCCTACAACTGGAAGTGAACCTTATCTGAAGAAAAGAGACAAAGGCACCAGAGTGTGAACTCCTCAAAGCAAAGCCCCATGGTTTTTAGTTTTCAGAGAAGCCCCTTGCAAACATAAAGGAGCCACAAGAAATACAAACAAAATATATTTGAAGAAAAGAAACCCCCCCGTTGAAAGAGCAATCTACCTGTCAGAGATTACAGAAGGACTTGTTTGGTTATAAATGCAATACTCCAATTTTTCCCCCACTTTGTCTGGATGCTGCACTGAGGAATAAGCATCTAATGTGAAAACGACCTTGCTTTCACATTATTCCCCAACTGTGCACATCACAGGATTACAAGACAACTTGGCACAATTTTATAGGGTTGCCCATTTCTTGTCAAGGATAGCCCAAAGCTAACTAAACAAGCAAAAGGCAGGCTCCATGTTAGCAGTCACATTCAATGGCAAGACTGAATGTGGGTTCCAGGACTGGGAAGACTGGAGTCGCTGTAGGACAGGAGCGGGGGCAGTTGTGTGAGGGCCTGGGGCTGAAATAGTAAAGAGGTATGGACTGAATGGAATGACAGAGCTTCTGGGGGGAAGGACTCAAATCAAATGCCACCAGCAAATCACTTGTGTGTGATCTAAATCCACTCTTAAGCTTTTGTGAAAGGGGAGATTGATTCTGTTTAATGGCACCATAAGTAGACCCCTGCACAGAAACAAAGATGTGGAACCACATCCGATCCACATCCGCTCAGTGATAACATTAATCCGATCCAAAATCCGCATGCCAGGATTTAGCTGCATCTGTAACTGCAGCTGCAACCGAGCTTGGGCTCACATACGACTATTCAGCCTTTGATTGGTTCATTCCCCATATGGGTCCCATCCACTTTTTTCTTTCTTGTTTGTGGTTCGCATGCTGTGCTATCAATCAGATTTCTTTGCCCACCTATGAAATCTCTGATTGACAGCAATGGCTTGCCAACTGGAAGCAAGAAAAGGAAGAAGTGGGCAGGGGAATGAGCCAATCAAAGGCCAGCAGTGAGTCTCCAAGTCCCACCTTGAGACTCTGACTGGCTGGCAGATCACAATCTAGGATTGGCCAGAGTGCTTCCTGGTTCCCCTGCATGCTGCGGACACAGATCAGTGCAGCAGCTTCAGCAACGGATCGCAGTGTGATAAGGTAACAACAGAAGCTGCATCCATGAGTTGATCCACAGCAATGGGTCTGCAGTTATCCGCACCCGCACCCACGGATGTGGATACCCGCGGGTCTGCAGCGGATACCTGCGGATTTGCAGGGCTCTAACCATAAGCAGAATTCTCTACCAGAGCTTTTAAAGGCTTACAAAGTGAGGAAGCAGCAAGCTCATGGGGGAGAGAAGGATCTATCACCTATGAAGCAGCTGGGAAACTACTGAAGTTCCTCTGGGGACAGATCATGGAGGATTCAGTTTCAGAAACATGGCAGGAGAAAAAGGTTTTTAAGTAAAGCAGCAACTGGTAAGAGAGCTTTTCTGCCTCAAGAAGAAAGAGAGCAAGAAGCACCTCCTCAAACTCAACCTGGTCAGCTGTCTCCCTTAATAGATACGTCTGCTATCTGCAAGGACTCAATGGCATTCAGGGAGAAAAATGGATATTTGGAAGGTCCCTGAACAGTAGACTTTTCCACCCAATTACCTGTAACAGTTGTTATGGTATTTGTTGTAGCTACCCAAAGCTGTCAGGCACCCCAGACAAATGGCATACGAGAAGAAGATCTGTGTTCCCGCATCCATCCATACCTGCAAAGGGGAGACAAACAGCTGAAGAGGAGAAAAGGCCAGTGTGATGGGCAGATACCCAGATTCCAGAACATGAGGAAACACACAAGGCTCCAAAATCCAAAGGGCTGACCCAACCAGCTTGAAAAACAGTGAGAGTGAGAAAAATTAAACTGGGGGTAGGGAGGTTCAAATAAGCATGCTCTAGGAAGGAAGTTAGACACAGCTGGATTCTATAGTTGCATGAACAATATCTCATAAATCCTAGAGTGTGGTGGTCAAAACATCTATTGGTGTTTAGAGTCACATATGTGGGAATTCCATGGCCTTGTAAGAATCCTGATTTTTCCCTTAGCACAACCTACAAGACTATGACCACGAGAACTTTCCAAATAGTGAGAGGATGTCAAATACCACATAGAAGATTAGTATTTCTGGGGCTCAAGGAGATTCTTTGCTGTTACTCATTTAGAAGCTATTTCACACACATTTGGGCAGTTCTGATCCTATCCGCTAGAGGGCAGTGCTAACCATACATATTTGGGAATTCATTATATTATTTGGATCTGAGGCTTGATTTTAAGTTTCAAAAGTTTGAAAGCAAATTCATTTAAAAAGTTACAGTAAAGAGTTACTAAAAGAGGAAAGAGGAGTGCAATTTAAGTCCCTTTCACAATTCATAAGGGCCATCTGAACCACCCTATAAACACTATCAAGGACATGGAATCATAGAATCATAAAATAATAGGATTGGAAAGGACCTCATGAGGTCACCTAGTACAACTCCCTGCTAAAAGCAGGACCACTCCCACTAAATCAGCCCAGCCAGGGTTTTACCTAACCTAAATGTTTCCAAAGATGGAGATTCCACCACCTCCTTAAGTAACCCATTCAAATGCTTCACCACCTTCCTAGTGGTAAAGTTTTTTCCTAATATCCAACCCTCAGCTGCCTCAGCTGTAACTTGAAACCATTGCTCCTTGTTCTGCCCTCTGTTACCACTGAGAGCTGCCTAGCTTCTTCCTCTTTGAAGCACCCCTTCAAGTAGTTGAAGGTTGCTATCAAATCCCCCCTCAGTCTTCTCTTCTGCAGACTAAATAAGCCTTGTTCCTTCAGCCTCTCCTCATAAGTCATGTACTCCAATCCCCTAATCATTTTCATTGCCCTCTGCTGGACTCTAATTTGTCAACATCATTTCTGTAGTGTGGAGACCAAAACTAGACACAGTATTCCAGATGCTGCCTCATCAGTGCCAAATAGAGGGAAATAAATCACATCCCTCAATCTGCTGGCAACACTCCTACTAATACAGCCCAATATGCCACTGGTCCTTTTGACAACAAGAGCACCTTGTTGACTCGTATCCAGCTTCCCATCCACCATAACCCCACGGTCCTTTTCTACAGTGCTGCTACTTAGCCTATCGGTCCCCAGCCTGTAGCAGTACATAGGATTCTTCTGTCCTAAGTGTAGGATTTTGCACTTGTCCTTGTTGAACCTCATAAGATTTCACTTGGCCCAATGCCCCCATTTGTCCAGGTCTCCCTGAATCCTACTACTGCCCTCCAGCATGTTCACCATTCCCACCAGCTTGGCATTGTCCGCAAATTTACTGAGCATGCAATCTATCCCATCATCTAGATCATTAATGAAGATGTTGAACAGAACCAGCCCCAAGACTGACCCCTGGGGCACTCCGCCAGTTACTGGCTGCCAACTAGGCACTGAGCCATCGATCCCTACCCACTCGACCCGATGATCTAGCCAGCTTTCTATCCACTTTATGGTCCGTTCATCCAAACCATGCTTCCTTAACTTGCTGACAAGAATGCTGTGGGAAACCATATCAAAAGCTTTGCTAAAGTCAAGGTATATCACACTGACAGCTATTCCTGCATCCACCCATCCAGTCATCTCATCAGAGAAGGCAATCAGGTTGGTCAAGCATGATTTTCCCTTGCTGAATCCATGCTGACTGTTCCTGATCACTCTATTTTCCTCCCTGTACATCACGAGTTTTCAAAGATAATGGCTAGCGGCTCTGCAATCACATTGGCCAGCTCCCTCAGCACCCTTGGATGTAGTTCATCTGGCCCCATAGACTTGTGTACATGTAACTTCTCTAAGTAACCCCTAACCTGACCTTCCATCACCAAGAGCTGCTCTCCCATCTCTCCCTTCTGTGTTAGCCAGTGTAGTAGCCTGGGAGCTGACCCTGCCTGTGAAGACCAAGGCAAAAAAAGCATTGAGTACTTCAGACTTGTCTGCATCATTCGCCATGAGGATACCTGCCCCCTTCAGTTAGGGACCTACACCATCCCTGATTCTCTTTTTGTTACTGACATACTTATAGAACCCCTTCATATTATCCTTCACATCCCTTGCTAGCTGCAACTCCAATTGTCCTTTGGCCTTTCTGATTTTATCCCTACAGGCCCAAGCAATATCTTTATATGCCTCCCTTGCCAACTGTACAAGCTTCCACTTCTTGTAAGCTTCCTTTTGTGTTTCAGCTCACTGTAGAGCTAAGCCACACTGGCCACCTTCAATATTTGCTGTTTTTTCTGAACATCGGCATGGTATCTTCCTGTGCCCTTAGTAGGGGTTGTTTCAAATACAGCCAGGTCTCTTGGACATCTTTCCCCTTCAGATAAGCCTCCCAAGGGATCCTGCCCATCAGTTCCACAAGGGAGCCAAAATCTGATTATCTGAAGTCCAGGGTCTGTATTCTGCTTCTTTCCTTTCTTCCCTTGATCAGGATCCTGAACTCTACCATTTCAAGGTCACTGCTGCCCAGCTCAGAGGCGTAACTATGCATTTTGGCACGCGGGGTGCGTTCCGCTTGGAATGCATCCCTTACAGTGAGTGACGCCTGGTGCAAGCAGCATGGAACACGCCCATTGATAGAGTGGCTCAATAGACCCAACTGCCCTGGGTGCCCCGGAAAGTCCCATTTGCTTTCCCATAGATATGGCTCTGGCCCAGGTTGCCATTCACTTCCACTTCCCCAATCAATTCTTCTCTGTTCATGAGCAGCAGGTCAAGAGGTGCAAGGCCCCTAGTTGGTTCCTCCAGCATTTGCACCAGGAAGTTGTCCTCATGCTCTCCAAAAAAATCCTGGATTGTCTGTGCACTGCTGTATTGCTCTCCCAGCAAATGCCAGGGTAATTGACATCCCCCATGAGAACAAGGGTTCTTGTTCTGGAGACTTCTGCTGGTTGTCCAGAGAATGCTTCATCTACCTCCTCTTTCTGATCTGGTGGTCTATAGCAGAAACCCACCACAAAAATCACCCTTGTTGCACTCTCCTCTAAACTTAACTCAGAGACTTCCAACAGGCTTATCTCCACTTTCATAGTGGAGCTCCAAGCAGTCATAGAGCTCTTTTACATATAGTGCTACTTCTCCATCTCTTCTTCCCTGCCTGTCCTTCCTGAACAATTTATACCCATCCATGGCAGTGCTCCAGTCATGCAAGCTATCCCACTACCTCCCTGTTACTCCAATTACATCACAGTTCCTTGTCTCCCTTGTCTATGCCAGTACTACCAATTCTTCCTGCTTGTTTCCCAGGCTCCTCGCATTTGTATACAGGCACCAAAGATACCAGGCTGATTGCCCTACTTTCTGCTGCCAATTGTCTCTCCTGTTGCATATTCCTCCTTGGATTTTCTCGTGTTGTCCTCCTCCTCTACTCACCTCAGGTATTAGAGCTTCATTAGGACACCTAAAACACTGATTTGATTTCCCCACCCAGTGCTGACTAGACTCTTGTATCCCTTCTGTTACAGCCTCGGCTCCCCCCAGGTGCCATCCCTTCCCCCAGGTCCCTCTCATTGTGACTGGCCTGTGGGCTTCGGTTACCTCCCCCCTTCAAATCTAGTTTAAAGTCCTGCTCACTAGGTTAGCCAGTCTATGACCAAAAATGCTTTTCCCCTTCCTTGAGAGGTAGAGTCCATCTCTGCAAAACAGTCCTTCCTGGAACAGCACCCCATGGTTGAGGAAACCAAAGCCCTCCTAGTAACACCATCTTTGCGGCCAAGCGTTCACATCCCAGGATACATCTGTCTCTGCTCAGGCCACTGCCCTTGACTGAAATGATTGAAAAGAACACCAATTGCAAACCAAACTCCTTCACCCGTGCTCCCAGAGCCGTGTAGTCACTTTTGATCCACAGAAGGTCACATCTCACAGTATTGTTAGTACCCACATGGATGAGTAGCATGGGGTAGTATTCAGAGAGGTGGATGATTCTCAACAATCCCTCTATAATGTCTCAGATACGGGCCCCCTGGCAGGCAGCATATCTCCTGGGAGGCCATATCAGGGCAACAGATGGGTGCCTCCATCCCCCTCAGAAGAGAGTACCCAACCACCACTACCCTATGTTTCTTCCTGGATGTGGTGGTTGGGGTCCTCCCAGCCTCAGGGGTGCATGGTTCTCTTCCATGTCATCCCTTGTAGCCAGGGCCGTGTAACAATTTTTCATCACCATGGTGGGGGAGTTGGAGCAGGGATGGAGCACTGCCTGCTGCCAGAAGCAACTAGCTGCCAATGTCCTCCATGTGACAGAGACATCTGCTCCTTCCCCAATGGTGTAACAGCAGCAGTCCTCCGTAGTTGGGAAGTTTCTTCAGCCTTTGATGTCTCTTCATGAATGCTCACAAGGAATTCCTCATGGGCTCGGATGCTCCTAAGCCTAGCCACCTCCTACTCCTACTCTGTTCCCTGTAGGCTGCGCAGGTGAGTGGTCATGCAGCAGCTGACTCTCACCCACAAAGGAAACAGTGACCTCCATGCAGCTGGCAGCCCTACCTGGCCCTGGACACATTCCTCCCAGCGCCAGGCAGGGGATGGGGAATTCAAAATCTCCCACCCTGAGCATGTGCTTAGGGCAGGAGCAGCATTCGCTGCAGATAGCTCCCAGACTGGCAGTAGCCAGGTAAAGGAGAAGGGGCACCCTTAGGCTGGTTGTGGACAGGCAGCCGATGGTGGGGGGTCCACAGGGAAGGCCCAGGGATTGGGGAGCAAGCGGAGGGGCTAGGGAACAGATCGGGGCCCAGCAGCTGGCAGCCAGATGGAATAGTGAAAGGGTTGAGTCAGAGGGAGATGGTGTCCAGTGGGAAGGTTGGGGGAGGGTTGGCACAACTCAGCGCAGCGAGGAAAGCCTAGGGCCTGACTAGGACTCAGCCCCAGAGGGGGCAGGGGGTGTTAGGGAATTGATCGGGGCCCAAGCAGTCAGGTGGAATAGTGAAGGGGTTGGGTCTGGGACAGATGGTGCCTGGCATGCGGGTTGGCATGACTCAGCATGGCAGGGAAAGAACGCTTTAAAGTGCATTTGAGCTCAGAAAAGGATGTATTTGTGGCATGGTTGGGTTCTGTGTTTCTCTGATTTATATCATTCAGGTCACAAGTTAAAAATGATATATGCCTTTACAGCTAGCCCTGCAAATTTAATGTAGAATTTTAAAACCAGAGCTGGCTTGCTCTACTTAAATCTCTGTTGTCACTGATAATAGACTTCTGCAGGCCAAATTCTGTATATGACGCAGGAGCAATGTCATTGATCCAGGCTAGTACCTCTTATTGCTGTGTGGTTGCTGCTAAGCCAAAAATGACTTAAAAAAATTTACATTTACATATTAAGTCACCTGACTACTTAAAACAGTCAAGCTGCAGTAAGAGGGCTTTTTACATAACTTCTGGCTTTTACATCTTTTTAAGATAAACCTGTATATTGGCAGAGTAGCAACCATTTCAAGGAGATGCTGTAACAGTACTAGTAAAACTTTTCTTAGTTTTCCTGAACTGCTTAGATTGCTAAAAATGGAAATATTAACTTTTAATGCATATGTTTCAGCTAAGGAGACTAACCCAGTTGTCATTTCTGTTTTATTTCACTAATACAATGCTGCTACTTTTAGAATTCCAAACACTGTGTGGAAGCAAGGTGGCTGCAGTAACCGTTGGATCATTGGACCAACTCAGAGACAAGTTTTGAGTTTAATGCAGAGCTTTTCATGTAAGCTTGGCTATCTCTAACAGAAGTTAGTCCAATACAAGATACTATCTCATTCATTTTGCCTCTCTACACAAATGGAGTGGCTGGTATTGCTGTTTTCTCCCACTTCAAAAGCTTCTCTTCCACACAGCTCTAGGGGGCTGTAAGTTGGGGGAGAGGGCACCAGGGCTCCCTGCATCCAGGTCACTTCCCCACTTGGACTGTGTAAGGAGTGCAGTCACAGCACTTCTCGGGTGGAGAGTGACCTAGATGCAGGAAGCCTTGTTGTTACTGAAGGATCTTTTAATTGATGTGCGTGTTCGTGTGTGAGAGACAAAGAGACATGATTATTAACTTCAGAACCTTACAAGCTTTCATAAAAGGCCTTAACTGACCTTTTTATAGCACAACAACATTATATACAATCAGTTGATACAACTGTTTATTCTTTGGGGTTCAATGTTCCCTCTAAGACGATGAGGCAGCTGAGCAAGTTATGGATGCACTCGGGGAGCTGACGGGCAGCAGGGAAGGGACCTAGTGGGGGTTGGGGAACTGGGAGGGAGCTTGCTCAGCTGTATGCATAACTTGCTCAGCTGCATGCATAACTTGCTCAGCTGCATCATCAGCTTAGAGGAAACACTGCCTAACTGCTTCCTGAGAGATTCCACCAGAAGGCACCTTTCACACTGGCTGATCCCCCAGCCTGGTTATATGTGAGTGGAAAACGCAGGCTACAAAACATCTACATGTTCTAAAGAAGTCACATCATGTGTCTGTCAAAGCACCTTTAACCTAAAAGCTTACTTATACACAGATCACTGGAATCTCTCACATTCACTGTGAAGGTTACATTAGATAAGCTAAAGGAGAAGTTAATGAGAAAGGAAATGATACTTATTACTGATAACTCCTGTTTTATACCACCTTTCTCCTTCAGAACTCAGGGTGGCAGTGGAAAAAAAAAAGAGGATAGGAAGGAAAGCAACTTTACCTAGCTATATTACACAAGAATTCACAAAGGTTTTGTTTTTGTTTTTTGTTTGAAAGAGAGAGAGAGAGAGAGAGAGAGAGACAGAGACAGAGAGACAGAGACAGACAGAGGCAAAGAGAGGCAGAGAGAGGAAATGTATAGTTCAATAAGAAGAATTTACTTAGGCTAATTAGAATGTGGCCAAGACACTAAGCTAATGCAATTTCAAAAGGGATAGCCGTGTTAGTCTAGTCCAGTAAAAAAACAACAAGGAGTTGTGTGGCACTTTAAGACTAACAGATTT
>ML681994.1:4377767-4462961 GCA_007922195.1 Podocnemis expansa | reverse complement strand
AATGAAACTAAATGCATGGGGGTGTAAAACATAGGATCAGGTCATAACTGCTCTCATTTGCTGTTACTTTATGACCTGATCCTATGTTTTACACCCCCATGCATTTAGTTTCATTCCTTTCTGTAAGTTCACCCATCTTCGAAGCATCTGAGGAAGTGGGATCTTCTCCCATGAAAGCTCATGCAAAAAATAAATCTGTTAGTCTTAAAGTGCCACACAACTCCTTGTTGTTTTTTAAGCTAATGCACCCTTCCTGCCTGCTGCAAGAAGTGCTATGAATACAAGCTTTCAGGGCCCTAGTTTTTTAGAGCATGATCCAAAGACCCTTGAAGTCAATGGAAAGACTCTCACTGATCTCAGTGGGATCCAAATTAGACCATTCTCTCTCAGCAAAAAGCTCCATTTTCTCTCTCTCTTTTGTCCAAGTTCTTCAATGAACAGCAAGCAAGCCAAATGTAGAATTTCAGGATAGGTATTCAAATCACAGGAGCAGTTGAACTCTTCTGGTTCATCTATTTGTATTTTTCTTTCCAGGTTATTGTGTGTCACTGTTGATTTGATTCAATTGCTGTTGGTTGTTTGGTTTTGTCGTTTCTTTAAATTCTCATTCCCATGTCAATATTGCATGCACTATAATGGGATCCTCTAATCCCCTTCTCTGATATTTTCTAGAGGAAAATCTGTTTTAGCTCATTAGACAGCTGCATTAAAGCAGTAAAATCTGTAATGATGGTAGAAAAGCCAGAGCCCTTAGTTAAACTTTGTTTTGATTTCTGCCACAGACTGCTTGCCCTCTGTAAGGCAACCGGCCAAATTTCTCAATCCCTCGGCCATCAAACTCAACAGAGAGACTCCTAGTGATTTCATTGGGCTGGAGAGTCAGTTTTGAGACCTTTGATCTGTGAGACCAGATGGAACAAGAATGAAGTTTGACTGGAGATAGCAGGCATAGGGAGGGTTAAATATCAATCAAGCGCTCTCACTATTATGTAGGCTATTGTCTCTTGGCAATTTAAGGTGAATAGACCCCAGTTTAATCAGGTCAAGGTATGTCCACATGGTGAAAATCAGGAAAGCTCCTCCAAACTAATTTTCAAAGTGGATTAGTTAAACAGAATTTAACCTGTGTGGATGCTCTTATTCAAAACTGAAGTGCCCTTAATTTAATTTAGTTTGTGAATTGAATTAAAATAAACTGAATTAAGGGGTTTAAATGTGATTTAACTAATCTACTTTACAATCACAATTTTGGTTAATTTGGATTGATCTTCTAGAGTGCCTCCATGTGGACAAGCCCATAGTATTTTATTTTGGTTGCTCAGTGTTAAGAGTTTTGGTTATCATCAGACCTCAGTTTGACCCACAAAGTCACCGTATTTGTTGTATATTTTAACAATCCATCCAGCCAACAAAACTGCTGACTGCATAGAAAAGAGAGTGTCACCTGCATATTAGACAGTCCATTCACCTATTCCCACCCAAGATAGTGTCTCCCAAAGCTGGAACAAACAAACAAGGGGCCTCATTGCCCTTATTAAGTGCAAATGGTGAGATGTGGGGCGGGGAGAGGGGACGAAAAAGAGAGAGAGAATGTTCCCTACCAAAAGGGATTGCTTTAACCAAAACACTTTGTGTTGAAATCAAAGCATATAAAACTTAAGCTTGGCCTATGAGACAGGGACATATCTATTTGCCCTAAGGGTCTACCCCTTCACCAAACAAATAAGTGTTAATATTATTCCATCATATAACAATCTGTACATATAGGGATCTACTATAAATATGACAATCAGAGTGAACACCAACTCAGATTATAGATTTCTACATTGATCATTTTACAATGACAATCTGTTTCTTCAGTCAGGAACATTCCTTCCCAGCCTCATTTGTTAGAAACCAGGTCTTCTTGTCCACTCTGAGCAACAGCAAAAACATCAGTCAGGCTGTTTGGGGCCTATATGTTTTTTTTAATTTGGGTCATGACTAACTATCACAAAAGGTCATAAATACCCGGGATTTCTTTGTCAGACCTGGAGAAGAAATTTTTTGATGACTGAAATAATGTATTTTTCCGAAGACTTTGTGAGAGGGAAAACTGAGCACAATGAGTAGTTGCAGGAGAAAGGTTTTGTTTTTAAAGTACCCCCCCCATCTGTGTAATTCAGCAATAAATATTGTTTTTTCAGCATAGCCCTGCTCAGGTGTAGAAGGGCATCTCTTGTGATGAACTCAAGCTCTTTTTACCTGTGCAAGAGATTCAGAGAACTTGAACTAACACAAATGGAGGGGAGTCAGGGGGCTGGTACCATACTCGTATTTCATTGCTTATCCTTGCCTAAACTCTGATTGACTCAGCTCTCAAATTATGAATATTTCTGACCTCATCCACCATGGAAACTCTCCAGCTGATGGAATAACACTGAAGTTAATATATCCAAAACATTTAAAAACAATCATGCATCTGATGAAGTGGGTTCAAGCCCACAAAAGCTTATGCTTGAAGAAATCTGTTAGTCTATATGGTGCCACAGGACTCGCGTTGTTTTTGCTGTACACAGATTAACACAGTTACCCATCTGGAAATTTAAAAACATTTAAGGTTGTCTTGTTTAATAAAAATAAATGTTATATGCCATTTTCTATGTAGTTAAATTCTGATTATCATCCAACTACAGCTCAAGACAAATAATGAGTAAAATGTTAATTATATGGTAAATAAGAAATATATCATTCACCATTTTCTAACCTGCTAAAAATTGAGAATAAAAATCTGAAAAATATTAAGCTGTTAATTCCTTAAATAAATGTATATAGGTATAGTGTACTCTCCTAGATAGCAAAAAGATATACCAAATCTAGTGTAAATCACCATGATTTATGGCGTTTACAACTAAATAATGGTAAGATCAGCAATGAGAATGCACCTGCCTTTAGAAAATAACTGTAGTACAAATGGAATAGCTGCTTAACATGGTTGATTTAAATTGAGGCTTTCCACTTCATTTAAAATCAATCAACTAAGAGAGCCTGATTGCTGGTGAATGAGAGCTCTTTGCAGCCAATTTAAAAAGCTGTAGCTCTTCGTTGAACCTCATTCCCAATAAGGGCGGTACAGTTTATCTGGGTGCTTAAAATTCATCACCGCCCTGCCCTGCTGGATATTAATTTGATTAGTGAAGGCAGTCTTCAAAGCTGTCCAATTTATTTAATTTATAATTCATTTTCCTCCTTATGTTTTATTTGTTCCTGTTCACCAAATTAACCTCCTACTCTTTGTTTTTAACTTAAACCGCCAATACCCAAGATGCAGTTAGCCAAAAAGGTTATAGCCTGTTAGAGGACACTTTCCCTCTTAGTTATCCCAGCCATATTTGATTTTAGGATGAGTCCTGAAATTTAATAATATTTTGCACTGAATCAGCTCTTTCCTTTGGAATATCTCAACGCATTTTACAAATAACGGAAAATGGTGTCTCAGCGTAAAATGCAATTACAATTCAATGCAGAGGTAACCCCCTCTTGGAATTGCCAACTCCCTGGAACTCTGGTTTGAGTCTCTAGTGGGTCCTGTTCAATGGACTACAACAATAGCTACCAGAGCCTTCTGCCAGCACAACGATGGCCATGGTTGGAGAAGGGATGCTGGGCAAAGTGACGAAGGCCAAGGCTTTGAGGTGACACCGATTATTCTCTATTTCAGGTGCTTGGCTGGTTCTTGTCCACATACTCAGGGTCTAACTGATGGCCAGATGTGGGGCCAGGAAGGAATTTCCCCAGGTCAGCTTGGAAGTGACCTTGGAGTGTTTCTGACTTCCGCTATCACATATGGGTCACTTGCCAGGATTTCTGGGTATATCCCATAAATTATTTCACTGCCATATGCAGCACACACTAATAAATAAGCTGAGAACCACTGGACTAGAGGATCCAGTGACCTCTTCTGGCTTTGAATTCCATGGCTATAGCCTATGTCTACACTGATGGCATTGTGTAATACAGACACTGCACAAACCCCTAGCACAGGTACAAACAGCTGAGGAGATAGTGAGGCACAGTTTAGATGAGCAGAGTAAAGACACAACAGAATCTTAGGGTATATCGCCAGAAGTGTCCAACCTTTTTAGGTGAGAGACCACATTTCAATTCTTTTCTCAGTGGGGGGGCGGAGGCATAAGAAAATTTTTGGTAGATAAGACATACAAATTGATCTTATTAATAAACTTTAATAAAATAATGTTTAGTGTGACGTTTGGCATTGCTTTTTCTTGCACTGAGTACAGAGGACAAGGGGGAAAGGCAGAGCATGGGGAGCAAGGCAGGACAGGGGAGGGGCTGTAGCTGTGCTGTGTGCAGGGTGGGAAAATGACTAGGGTTCCAGCCAGCCCCAGCTCCCAGGGTCTTGTGGCAGCACTTTGCAGGCCAGATGAAGGCACTTGGTAGGCCAAAGTCTGGCCCCCAGGCTGGACAAGCCTGCCCTACATGAATCTCCATATAACCAAGCAATGCCTCCATGTTTGTGCTGCTATTTTTAGTCTACTGCTGGAACCTTGCCTTGTGTCCACACTGCAAAATGACAGGGCAGGCTTGGATCAAAGTCACAATGGGCCTCAGACTCTGACCCATCCCTTAGCAGGATCCTAGGACATAGGTCTTGAGTGCTTACTGAGTCAGATTGATTTGTGTGTGGACAGGACAGCTTGGGCTCAAACCTGAGTCAGAACCTAGGCTTAGCGTGCAGTGTAGACTTACCCTTCAGGGCCAAGATTCCCAGGGATAGTCAGCCCTGTTTAATTAGCCTTGCCACATCTGTGTTGAGTGTAGAGGACATCCAACAGTTACAAATTGGCTGTGGCAGGGACCAGTTGAGCTGGGCTGTGGCTAGAGAGCTGAGACACAGATGTGGAACTAACTCCTGTAGGGACCCCTGGAAGAAGGGTCCAGGGTGGAAGTCCCGGGGCCAGTCATCCACACAAGGAACAAGAAGCTGAAGGAGAACCCAGAAGAGATGAGAGGCTCAAGCCCCAAGAGGGTTGGAAAATGTTTTTGTTGCATTTAATTGTGTTTGTTCCAGTGGGAGGGCCCAGAGAGAAGTCCTAGGGCCTGCTCCTCCACTAAATTAGAGTGCAATTCTTTGGAAAAACTTTGCTGCTGTTAAAGGGACTTCAGTGATACCAACTTGAAGGATGACCAGTTACAGCTGGCTTTGGACACCTGAGAAAGAAACTGAACTTCCAGGTGACATAGCTGGGGGATGAGGCTAGGCCACAGGAGGTCCAGTCAGAAGCAAACAAGAGGAAGCTGCAGAGACCATAGGGAAGGCCCAGGAATCCTTGACCCAGGCACATGGGTTGCCAGCCAATGAATCGCTCCAGCGCCTGGGGGCTCTCTCTGGGGTGGAACCCTAAAATATGATACAAAACCACTTGCCTGAATTGGCAACATTTCTTGTGAGCTAGTGAATTTGCTTTATTGACATAGTTTGAAACACAGGAAGTTCTCCTGGTGACAGCCGTGTAGTGGCTAGCACCTCTGCTTAACATGCAGAAGGTCCTGGGTTCAATTCCCAGGTGGTTGGACTCGATGATCTCACAAGGTCCCTTCCAGCCCTATGATTTGATTTGAAAGCCGGCTGTCTCAGTCAGAAGGATGTGAAAGTTCTAAGTAAGGGGCAAGCGGAGAGCATCTTATTTCCCAAGGTGCCACATGCAAATGTCTGCAGGTCTCTAATCTGCTCAGTTCATGGATTCCAGAGTAGGAACATTGCCCACACCCCTCTGCATGGTCTTCCTAAATGCCTTTCCAACAGCAGCCCCAGTCCCCTTCCTGGGCTACAATAAAAGGTTTTAGACCATCAAAATGAAAGATATAGTGAGACGCTGACCACTGATGTGGCCCTGTTACCCCCTCCCACACAGCTATAGTTTCTCTCTGTCCCCTTTCCTGTAGCTTCCCAGTTCACTCTGCAGAATTGCTTTGCTCACATGTTCTGCTTGGCTCTCCTCCTGTAACTTTCTTTCACCTCTTCTTCCTTGTTGCTTTTCCTGTTGCAAACAGCTGTAAACATCCAGAGGCCACACATGTCCTGTGGGCTCCAAAGCAGAAGCAGGAAGAGTAAGAGTGTACCATCAGCTGCTACCCAGCTTCACCTTGCCCTGCACATAGTAGTGGCTCACATGTATGCTCATTGTACAGCTCATGCTGAGAGGCCTAGAAAGTCTGCATGAAATCTGTTTGGCTGCCACTATACCACAAGACAGACTGACAGCATGATATATCTGTCCCAGTTGGATGATTGAAATTTTATAAATACAGCAGAAAAGCAAACAGCCTTGTTTCCCCACAAATCTCTGTCTTTGGTGCATATGGAGATTTTCCCCTTTCCTCAAATGTTTGTGGGAACCAAAGCCTGCTTGCTCCCATGTTCATACAAAGGAAATGGCTTAGGCATGGACAGAGAGGACAGTTTCCAGGAGCTAGAGTGCCTGGATCTAAATACTCCTTTGCAGAAAGGCCTGTTGGGTGGAAGATGGGGCTTGGGTTCTATTCCTGATCACCACTGACTCAGTGCAAGATGCTAAACAAGCCTCTTAGGTCCAAATTTGCAAGTAGGGCCTCTGATTTTTGAGAGCCACCCAGAGCTCAACTTCCCAAGGAGTTCAGTTAATTAATATTTATGTTGTTTATATTAAGCACAGCACCCAAATGCCCCACTTGAGCTCTGGGCCCCAGTGCGCCAACAGCTGTACAAACACATAGGAAGACACAGCCCCCCTTCCCAAAGAAGATACAGCTGAAGGGCTAGAGCACAGCCTTTGAGCACAGCCCTGAGCAAACGGTGGTGTGCAATACAACACTGAGGAATAGAAATGGGGGGAATCATGCCATTTCACCCCTCCTTCTCTGAAAACCAGCCAGGGGTGTCTCAAGGCAAGCCAGAGATGGGATCAGAGCTTGGGAGGTCCTGTTTCCCAGACCGAAGCTTCATTCCAGCCTGTGACACCTTGCAGAAAGGCCCAACAGTCATTTGTCTTCTGGACAACACACTGCCTCACTCCACCCTCCCCTTGTCTCTCTAACATCTCAGAACCCACCCAACTACAACAGTGCTGCATTTGATAAGATACCTATTTCACAGTGCACGCAGAGCAATGAGGGCTCTTTGCTGCTGAACTCTCCAACTATGGAGCTAAACAAAAGACACAGTTTTCCCTTTCCTGCTCTTTAAACCCCACAAGAAAGCAAATATGTTTTTGTCTAAATCTGCAAAGCACAGCTGCTTGTGCACAGGAGGTAGGAGGAGGGAGTCCACTCCCCGCTCCTTGTTTACCCAGCCCAGGATGCCTCTCTTTTCCTTGTCCCCCTCCCACTGTTTGATGACTTAAAAAGACTTCCCTAATTGTTTCTTGCATGTCATCACCATGGACAAACTCAGCGTGGGGGTGCAGCCACAGGCTGAGTGACCTGGCCAATCCCAGTTCCACCAGCTGGGAAAAGGGGCAGGTCAAGAGAGATGGTAGGGAGGGAGCACCAAGATAAACACAGCTGGACACCCTTCCACTAGAATACCACTCTGAGGTCCAAAAACAAGAAGAGAGGGGGAGCTCTGGAAATGCAGGTCACAAAAGCAAGGCAGTAGGAGGAAGTATCATCCTTTTATCATATGGGCCATCACACCTGTAGGTAACAGGAAAGAACCTGGGGATGCAAAGCAAGACAGCGAGTAGAGGCTGAGTGCATTCAGGTAGCAACTCTTAAACCCTCCAGTATACTTGCAGATCAGGCTCATTTCACTGCCTACATGGATGGCTACGGATAAAAGCATGGAGTGCTGCATCTACGTGGGAGCCGAGATAAAGGGGCCAGATAGACACGTGCTCAAGGATACTAGCAGACATAGGCATGAACACAAGAGAGCAGAACATCAAGTAAACAAACATCTATGCATACGTCCACACCTCAGTGCTCTGCCCTCCATGAGTGAGGTAAGGAGGCAAAAATACAAACACACCCACCAGTATTCTCTCTCTTTCTCGGAAACAGAAAGGCGGCAGGACAGTCGACAACCAAACAAGAATGTACAGAGTCAGTTAAAGGCTTGCTGGGAAAAATAAATAAGAGGAACAAATAATATTTAGCTGAATCCAACCATGCTCCCCCTTGCCGTGAAGCACTGAGGCTCCCCTAGCAGGGACAGCAACAACAGAGTGAGGACAAGGGGACTAGCTGGGGCTTTCCCTTAATCCAGAGGTAAGTAAGGGGATATAAATCCCTTTCCTGCCACACATACAAGCCTCTATACTTCCCTGCTCTCCCAGCCATGTAGGTCAGACAGAACTCTAAGGAGTCACCATCCCTTTCCCTCACCCCAGCAGTTGACTGGGGATGAGCAACAACTTCTTTCCCAGACCTTTGTCCGTCACAGCGATGGCAGCATCAGGCACGTTCTGTAATAAACCATGCAGATGCCCCCTGCCTCTTAACTGGCCACATTCTCTGACCTCCCTCCACCCCTCTCCATCCACCAGCTGGAGCTTCCCTAAGGTACTCTAATCTCTCTTCCCAGCCCCAGGTTATCTCCACTGTCACAGCCTCTGGAATCTCTCCACTGATCCATGCAATGCAGCTGGCAGAGACGGGCGTGGGCAGAAGGTGCAAGGAAGAAATGAGACAGGCCTCACTATTTTGAGGAAGGATAGTGCCTGGGAGCCTTCGGATAACAGAAGCTAAGTAAGATTTTGGTGTGTAAGATCAATGCTATTTCTAACAGCCCAGAAACAGCAGATGTTTAAAAACAAAGCAGAAATAGGCAGCATTATCAAACATGAATGAGAGAGAAAGATATACACAGAACAGGTCTTTATTTTAAAGTGGGGGGGAGCCATTTAATAAAGTAAATTGAGGTTATTTTAAAAAGAAATAAAAGAGAAATAGAAGGATATTTAAAGGAAGCAAATGCATCAGAACCAGGAAGTTGCACAAATTGGCCCCAATCTGCCATGTGTGAAGCTCTCCGGGTCTGGAAAAGCACTGACATACATGCTTTACTTTAAGCCCAAGCAGTTGCACTGAAATCAGTGGAACAAACTTCTCTTGGGACGAAGTGCTTCCTGAATCAGGGCCAGGCCTGAGCTCATTGTTAGCCTCCATAACTACTACTGTTATGTTCACCAACCCTCCTGTTTGTCACACTTGTTTGTTGCATCTTGTCTCAGATTAATCCCCTGGCCTGCTTGCATGCTTGAGGACAGACATTTTAGTGTCTCATCATTTGCCATGAGACGCTAGAAAACTCTTAAGTTCTCATGGGGGTCTCAGTGCAGAATCAGGGGAACAGACCACCAGCTCTTCTGTTCACGCATATTGTCTTTCTGTGAGTCTGTACAATGCCTAGCACATAAGAACCCCAAAAACCAATGGAGACCTTTCAGCACTACTGTGCATGGTGCATTAGCTCCTGTATAAGGAGAATGAGTGACTACTTGCTAAAGGGCCAAAGAGAATAAGAGAACCTTTTAGAAATGCCAGTGGGAAACCAACACTGGCCCACAAGTTCTCAAACTGCAGTCTCTGGAACCCTTGCCATTGCTAACTGACCCTCCTTCTTCCATTCACCTGCTAAATCACATGAAAGATGACTCAACTAGATTCCTTGCTATTGAGGCTAGAGGGGTCTACTTCCATGATCTAGTTTGTCCTCCTTTGTAACACAACCTGAATTTTCTAACTTCAGCTTGAAGCACTGGATCTCATTATGCCTTTCTCTAATAGATTACATCAGAAATTTCCCAGTATTAATTTTTCATATGACTAGATACTGTAGTTTGCCACAGAGTTGTTATGGGATTTTGACTAGGAAGAGAGGTGGCAGTTTTATCAGTATGTGCCCTTGAGGCACTCTGTATACTGAAACAGACCTCCTGCTATGAAAAAATGAGACCTTCTGGGTTAGAGAGAATATAGGATCAGTAATAAAGAAGGAGGAAGATCAAATTAAGGCCACCCCAAAAAATAGCTGGGATACTAAACTCCCATCCTAGAATCTAATTTGTCATTAGACCTGGTCAAATAATTCCAAATGAATCATTTGTTTCATGGATTTTACCTCTTCCTGCTTGCATTATCCCCCGTGGGCAAATGAAGATTTTCTCAGCGTTCTTTATGACCAAAATTCTTTGTGGCGTTATTTTGATGACTAGAATCTGGTCACTAGCTTGCCCACAAGTAGTGCATTATATTTGGCATTTTAAATATAAACATTTAGCAAAAGGAGAACTTAGGCACACAGAGATTTCAGGGATTTTCATAGATCCGTACAATTTAAGCCCAGCCCATCCTCTTATATAACACAGGCCGGAGAATTTCAAAATCTGGCCCGAGGTCACTGAGCAAGTCAACAGTAGAATCAGTCACACACCTTAGGTTTTCTAAATACCAATATGATGACCTGGTTACTGTACCATGCCTCAGTTGTGTACTTTCCTTTGTATCACTCAAAATAACAGCCCTACCTCCTTAGCAATGATGCCGTTCAAACATGTGTAATTGGATATCATCTCTCTCTCTCTCCTCGTGTAACATTTGCCCTTCACTTAGAATCAGTGAGGAGTCTGCTTGTGAGGATCAGATTGAAATGGTTGTGTTTTATTTTCTATAACGCTTTCCCAGACAGGGAAGAATCTTGCAGCCAATAGACAGCAGGTTAAAAATTAGACACACTTTGCAGGAGTAGCCTTTAGAGCCAATTAGGGTCCACCTGGACATCAAAATGACTAGCAGGAATCATGCTGTCCTTGCAAAGCAGAGGTTGTGCTCTGACACAGGGCAGACTTGGGACACTGACCAATCCATCTCCTTATGGGAAAGTCTTCCAGAATGTAATTAAAACTTACTGCCTTGGAGTTCAGTTCTACAGCATGATTAGCTCAATAGAAAGGTGATCATTAACTGCTGAATTTTTCCTAACTGAGAAACATCAGACATGAAATGATGAACTTCTAACAAGTGCATGGAAACAACCTCTCCACCTCCTGGACTTCATCCATACTAAGTTCTATGGGACTTTCTCCTACAGAAGTTTACTTTTCATTTCCATACTAATTTCCATCAGGGAAGTCCAAAGTGCTTTATTATTATTAAAAGTATGATTAATAGATATACCTAAATGAGTTAGGAGTCACTGTCTTTCACTTGTATTTTACTGCTAAATCCTAGTCTACACTAGAAAGCATTTGCCTGTATAGTTATAGTGTAGGTACAGTTTATTACAGCCAAATAATGGCTTTTTGTGGTATAACTCATACTAGATCCCTAAAAATAATATCTATACCAGCAAAACGGCTTTTCTGCTTCTATAATGGGGCTGATACTATGGCTTTTACTGGTGTAAAAGTATCCAAAAAATCACCCCCTAGCCAGCATTATTGACCTGGCACAAGTTTCCAGTGTGCATCTGGCCTCAGTCACTTAGGAGGGAAGTTTTCAAAGAAGCCTAAGTCTTGCAGCATCCTTTCCACAAGGAAAGTGACTATGGCCCCCTTTGAACTGATGTGTGAACAGAGAGAGAAGCACCACTGTTTTCAAACTTGGATGCCTGAATGTAGGCTTCAAAAGGTAAAAGTGGCCTAATTTTCAGAGATGCAGAGCTGTTCCAGCTCCTACTGATTTTAGCAGGGTTTGAGTGTGCTCATTGACAGAAAAGTCAGGTCAGTTTTCACTTAGATGCACAAGTCCACATGCTGGCACTTAATTTCAGGCACCCAGGTTTGAAAATTCCAGAGGAGTAACCACGTTAGTCTGTGTACAGCAAAAACAGCGAGAGTCCTGTGGCACCTTATAGACTAATAGATTTCTTCAGGCATAAGCTTTCATAGGCTCCAACCCACTTCATCATGAAAGCTTATGACCGAAGAAATCTGTTAGTCTGTAAGGTGCCACACGACTCTCCCAGATTTGAAAATGTTAGTCTAAATGACCTGCCAAAGGTCACAGAGCATCAATGGCAGAATCAAGCACAGATTCCAATTCCCTGATTGGTAGCACCAGATAATCCTGCCACACATGCAAAGAAATACATTCGCAACACACAGCAAGATCCTAACACACTGCTCTACAGCCTGGCCTTCTCGGGCCTTCCCCACTGCACACTATGTATTCATGCAGCTGTACTCAAAAGAAAGGGCTTGGGCTAGATTGGAAGGGGTTAAAGGGGTTACGAAGGGTTTTGCTGACCTATTTTCCAGGCAGGCACCCTTTAATCTCTTTGGAAACACCTTCGCACAAAGGCTGGTACAATAGCTCAGCTGGAGCCAAGATTTAATACGGAGGAACTTGTCCTGAAGAGATTAAAAATGGCAATTGGGCACTGAACCTTCAGTCAAACTGGCAAAAATTTCTAATCAAGGAAAAGCGGAAAGAGGAAAACAAGGAAGATGGGGAGGAGGATGTTTAGTAGATTGATACTACAACCGCATTCCTTCCACCCACACTCAGGGGCGGGGGAGGACAGATGGCCTCCTCTCTGCCTCCAGTGATATTATTTATGACAGCATCTGATGAAAAACTAAGAGTTCCTAAATCTCTGTAGCCCTGGGGCCTCCAGACACCATCAATCTGACCCCTGAGAGGGACAGAGTTCTATGAGGAGTGTCTCCAGAAAAGAGATAGTTGGCTGGTTTCGCCAAGCAGCTAAGATTAGTGGTATCACAGCCTCTCTTATCTACTAATAGCATCAGTCCAGGAGGAAACAAACTTCGGGATTTTAGGAACTCTGCTGACGGAAATCTGATGGTGTCACCTGAATACTCTAGTGAATGTCAATGTGCATTATATTCCCAGGGGAAACGCAATAGGAGAAGGCTACAGAAGACAAGTGATAGCAGGGGCAGAAAAAGTGTAAGGGATGGAGCAGAGAGAGAGACAAAAGGAGAAAGAACATGGGAAAAGGAGAAGATAAAAGAAGGGTCAGGGGAGAAAAGGAACTGGATTGGGGAGAAAGAGAGAGAACTACAAACACATGCACACACCCAAACAGCTCAGCCCGAGTCCTCCTTCCATCTTACCTGAGGGTCCATGAGACGAGTGATGTCGGGGTAAAGGTAGAACAGGATCCCCTGGAAAGCCCCAGGCAGAGAGATTCCCCTGATCAGCAGAACTATCAGCATGAGATATGGGAATGTGGCAGTGAAATACACCACCTGGCAGGAGAACAAAACAGAGCAAGTATGAGAGGGCTGCCTGAGAAAATGACCAGAAACCTGGCTAACACAAACAAAACAGTGCAAGAGGAAATTAAAAGGCAAGGGTGAGACAGAGTCAGCAATATAGGAGCAGGGTTGTAAAGCTTCACGTCTTCTTTAAGGCAGAGTAGAAAGGAATTCACTTTTACTGAGCATTTAGTAAGGTCACAATGTGGCCATTACATTTACAACTAGAAACTCGCTCTTAAGTTTTGTCGGTGATCTAAGCACCAGACTTGGGCTGGCTCCATTAAAGTCAACATAGTTCCATTGGTCTACAACAGCTGAGAGTCTGGCCTCTTATTTCCATCTGCTCATTCTAACAGGAAAGCAAAGGAATGAGTGATACAGAGTCAGTCTCTTCCTAGGTAGGAGTTGTCCAGGAGGGCATAATCTAAAACTAACAAGATGGATATGAACAACAGCCACTTGTCTTGACTCCCTTCATGAAGAGACAGTCCTAGGGATAGCACTATGACCCGTCCATGCACAGGATAGCCCACTTAAAAATGCCTAGGTTAGGTTGCTAAAAGAGCAGATTCTCCCAGAATTGGTGGTTAACACTGAAGTTAGATTCCCCGACCAGTCACAAACAGTGCTCCTAATTTCACATACGGGTTATCGCAAAGCTACAGCAAGAAATATACAACCTCCTTTATTCCCTTTACCAAAACGTTCTTCTGATTCCCAAAGGATCAGCTATATTATCAGGTCAATATCAGTTTGGATTTAATACAAAATACCACACTGCCAGCCAATCCTTTAGTAACTAAAGCTAACGGTTTATTATAGAAGGGAAGAAACAAAAAGAGATGTGGGCAAAGCAACCTGATACACATAAATGGCTTCAATGTCCATATATATAAGATTCTGACCAAAACTGTGGAATTTGCAGGCTTGTACAGTTCCTCTGGTGTACATCCAGTACCTGAATGGGTTTCAGTACTTTGTGTCAAAGCTTCAGATGTAGAGTAGTTGTTTCAGAGGCAGATAGGAAGAAGGAATAAAGACATGATGAGGATGGTGCAGCTGCATTTTATACTTTCTGTCATAATGCTTATAATTCCATTGTCCCAAAGGAAGCTACACAGAATGTAGCATGGAAAAACCTCAGAGTTCCCTGTCCATAAACATGTTCCTACATGGCCTGGTGACTTATATGGTGTATCCCCAAGATTCTTTCACTGGACTCATTGTAAAGCTGAGTTCCCTAGATAGGCCATTATGCAAGCTTAATGCTCCTGCCATCCTATCTAGGTTGTCACCTAGAAACACAGCCAAGTTTGAAATATGAGTATACTATGCATATTAAGAATTTAGGCAAAACTGATAAATACATATAAACATATTTATTGATTTTAGCACATCATAACTGTTCCCTCATTATCTTGCATAGCATATCCTAGAATCTAGGACCTACACAATATTTGTTGCAATGCTATAATGTTAGCATCAGTAATGTTAAAATGGTCATTTGTAATCCAGACAGTATCCCGATCACCAGAAAATCATTAATAAAACTAAGAATTTGTTTTATTATTTAATGTGAATGTAACCTAGCAGCAAAGAATAGACTTTTCTACTCTTTATTGAAGTAATACAGCCATGCACTTGGTGTCTGGATGTCCATTTAAATGGTGACGTTACATCAAAAACCTTGAAGTCTAACATTTTCCTGGGCTCTGCTTTTCAGACAGACCTGATAACAAATCGGCTCATAGGTGAGCATTTGTGCCATTCCAGAGGGCAATATTTTTCCTGCCCCTGTGTACAGTAGTTCTTAAGTTGTGATTTCATGTGGAGAAACCTGATGGGTGTGTCCATAGTAGTTTCTGCTCTGCTGAGCTCCAAATAGATCTTAAAGCAAGGATACAGTCAGCAAGTGTAGAGAACTCAGTGGTTTTATGGCAGCTGAAGCAAACCATAATTTTAATGTTCACACCCATTCAGGGTGTGAGTCTGATAACAGTCATTCAATATCTGCCTGTTTAAGAGCAAGGAGCTTCCAGTGGTCATCATCTTGTCTCCCTTGTGCTGAAGCCCCAGCACTGGGACTAGCTGCTGGCATTTGGCCAAGACTCTCTGCTTCATGATTCAACTCTTCCTACATAAAGAGCAATGCTGAAGCAACATCCCATCAACAGCAGGACCAAGTGACTGAGAGCTTCTGGCATGGGTGTTATAATACTCAGGTAGTCCAAAATAGGCTCCTTACCACGATGTTTTGTTTGATGCCTCATGTGTCTTACTATTTGACCTAACTGCATTTATGAATAAAGTGGACTTCCTCAAACATGTTTGAAAGCCCTTATTTTGGCAAAGTAGCTGCATTCCTTTGATAAATAGTGAAATCCAATGTCCCAGCTAATCCTTCCAGGACTTCTAGGTCTTGCAACTATAACCTAGGTTATCAGGGTACTTTGAGGATTGTTCAGACAAACTGCCATAGTAATTCACAACCACGATTTACTGTAGTCAATCCTGTTCCACATAAATAAGTTGCTGCCCGTGGGTGGACATGATTTCGTTGGCATTTCATGTAATATCACAGATTTTCTCACATTAACTATGTGCTTCCCAATGCACATCAGATATCTTGAAACAAGTTAGTTAACACACATTAGGCCAAAAGAATACAGCAAAATTTCTGTTTAGATTTTTTCATTGCCACGTGCTTAGTGAGATTTCACCTCAGCATATTTAATCTGAATGTAATGAGATAACCGTTCATTCAGCTTTAAAAATTATGCCACAGAACAGTGAAACTTCATCTAAGTGATGCCTGTATTGCATGATGATGATGCTGTGAAATTATTTTCTTACAAAAATCTCCCCATCCATCCAGGATTACTTGGTCCATTTGTTTATCCTTCCATCTCAGTTGCCTCTGATCTTCTCCTGACTGTTTGCTGGAAGATCCTGTGTACCTGCATACAAACTGCAAAATTTGTCATGGCACAAGTAGTGAGGTCAGCAATGGGTGTGTATTTTCCTGGGAAATACACAAGTTTAGCCATTACCTATCTACAACTGAAGATTCTGTCTGTAACCTGAACTGATATGAGCAGTTTAGTAGTTAGATTCAACTGTAACATATGCTTGCATACACTGATAGAGAGGACTGTACTCAAATACAATCATATGCATACATATTTTCCATTCATGAATGATGTTTCTCTGATGGCATTAAGGACTGTGTCATATAACAGTGGCTAGCCTTCCTAGAACGGTGCTAAATCAATTTCTTCTTAGACCTATCTGCTTAGAGTTTGGTTAGGATCTCGGTAGGCAAAATACTACATCCACTTTGTTTATTAGAATAAACAATAATTTGTATTACAGTGGTGCCTGGAGGCTCTAGTCTGCAACTGGGTCCCCATCATGCTAGGCATTCTACACACAAACATTATGAAGCGAGAGTCCCTGCCAGCTCACAATATAACAATGTTCTTCCTATTCCACAAAAACAATGAGTGTCCTTTGGCACCTTCTAGACTAACAGATTTCTTCAGGCATAAGCTTTCATGGGCTCCAACCCATGTCATCAGATGCATAAGGTGCCACAGGACTCTCATTGTTTCTGCTGTACGTAGACTAACATGGCTACCCTTCCTATTCTGCCTTATTTCTCATACAAGAAATACCCTCCTTTCTGCAAGACTGAGTGGCAGTTCCACGTCCTCTACCACAATGACATCAACTGTCTCTAGATTCATATTCTCTGCCATGAAACAATGTCCAAAACATTATGCTGGAATGCAGCTCATGTTTTTTTCTAGGTCAGGCACACATCTTTTTTTCTGTTCCCTTTAAAGTAGGGGTGGGTAGAAAGATTTGTAGGGTGTCCTCCCTTTGAACAAGGAAATACCAGAATGTCACTGATCACGACTACATCTCCACTGAATACTTCACATCTCATCAGCCTTGCACTGTATTTCACCTTATGCTCCAATTGTGCCACCAACGTAAATGAAGGACTCCGTATCGACAAAAACATGTGACCTTTAGTATTGACGGTTCAGGAAGTTTACTTGTCTGGCACTCTGATCTTGCATCTGAGAAAAAATATGTCTTCAAACATTGATAAAGGTTTTATCACTCATTGAAGATCTTGAGGATTGATTCAGGCTCCATATTTGCCTATTGAGGGCTTCTATGCAACACAAAGCAAGTAATTCCTGCCTGTAGATTTTCATTTTAATGGTTATCCTTATATTTACCATGTGATCTACTACTAGATTCAGCTGATCACAGAATGCAGGTGATATCTTTCTTGGTCCACAGAGGTGTGGGATGAGGCTGCAAGTGTAAGAGAAAAGGAAATGTTCAATGGTAATAGCCCATCTGCTTTGGTGCTTACTGGGGGAATATCAGGCTTTCCTTTCCCATTTGGATCTAGAGATAGCATCAGCTTCATAAGTTCTAGAGCAAACATGATTCCAGGCTCATAAACTGGTGCTGCCCAAGTGCCCACAACAGATGATTCAGACTTCACTGTGGTAGTTTTATATCTCCTTTGTCACTTGCATGGGGCTTTGTCTGTCAAGCTTTAATGCTTGCAAGTGTCTGTAGTAAAACTGGTGGTCTGAAT
The DNA here is from genome assembly GCA_007922195.1 of Podocnemis expansa. Classification (NCBI taxonomy): domain Eukaryota; kingdom Metazoa; phylum Chordata; order Testudines; family Podocnemididae; genus Podocnemis; species Podocnemis expansa. The sequence goes on along the minus strand of ML681994.1, from coordinate 4,445,135 downwards.
TTGGAGAATGTTTTCTCTGGAATAAGACAAGCTCGTATCCACAAATGTGAACTTGGCTCAGGCATAATCTTTTTATTTCTTGAGCTTTGTTAGCGCTAACCATATCACTAGAAACCTTGCTGGGATCAGAAACATTGTTCTGTCAGATGCTGGTCAATAATGTTCATGGCTGTGAGTCACATGCTTCTGCAAAGTGATTCCATCTGTGAAAATTTCTTTATTAATGTTTCTTCCCCGGTATATGTACAGAGTTTTCAGTGTCTTTGGCATGATGTCATGGTTGATGACATGTATGATGCCACTTCTGCTGCACTTAGTAATGCAATTGCGGATCACACTTTGTCCCTTTCTTTTGGCAACAGGTAACTCCCCAGTAAAGGCAAATCCTTTCCCCTTAAATGGGCTTGCATTCAGCCAGTCATTGTTTTATGCTGGGTTTCTCTACGCTGATCAGTGTAGCTGCATATATGTCTTTTTCTAGGGAAAGCATAGCTCCTTCATTTAGAAGTCTTTCTCTGACAAAAGGGGTCTGTGCCAAAAAAATTACTCTCATCAATTTTTTGTTAAAATCCTTTGGCATTTTATCATGTAATTTATATTTAGCATTTTGATAGCAGCCTTCCACTACCTGAAGGGGAGTTCCAGGGAGGATGTAAGTGAGCTGTTCGCAGTGATGGCAGATGACAGAGCAAGAAGCTATGGTCTCAATTTGCAATGGGGGGAGGTCAAAGCTGGATATGAGGAAACACTTTTTCACTAGGATGGTGGTGAAGCACTGGAATGGGCTACCTAGGATGGTGGTGTAATCAAAGCCATCCTGGGGGGGCGGGGTGGGGCCTGGGGCAATTGGCCCATTGGGGTCCACGCGCTGCCCCCCTGTGCTGGGGGGGATGGAGCGGGCTGGCCCAGAGGCTGGCTCTTCATTCCCACCCGTCCCCTGAAGCAACCACTCTGACACTGGGGGAGGAGAAAGTTGGTCCAGAGGCTGGGCCCTGATCTCCTGCCCCGCCTCTGGGCCAGTCCTCCCCGCCCCCAGGGCGGAACAGCTGGCCGAGGGAGGGGTGAGAGAGCAGAGACCAGCCTCTGGGCTGGCCTGCTCTGCCCTGGGCCAGCTGTTCCTCATCCCGGGGGCTGGGCAGGCTGGCCCTGAGCAGAGGCTGGTTATGTGCTCCCCCCTGCTACTGCCTTCAACTCCTCACTGAAGGCGCAGGGAGGGAGCAGGGAATAGCACATTCATGGGGAGCACTGATGTGGGCCCCGCGCTGCTCTGCTCACAGCAGGACAGCGCAGGGCCCATGTAATCACAGGGCCAGCGGTGATTGCCCCTCTCGCCTCCCGCTAAGGACCGCCCTGGGTTTAATTTCTATCCTTATGGGTTTTAAGGCCTGGCATGACAAAGTGCTGGCTGGGATCATTTAGCGAGTTTGGTCCTGCTTTGAGCAGGGGGTTGGACCAAATGATGTCCCAAGATCCCTTCCAACCCTCATCTTCTATGATTCTACAATCAATTGGGTTTGCCTACGGCATAGCACAGGCGTCTCAAATATGCAGCCCCTAAAGCTATTTCCTGCATCCCGTAACAACATTATTGTTACTGATATTTGCAATATCGTTGTGTGAAAAGGTTTCAGTAGTGCTGCCCTCGGGTTAACTTGCTAGTCCTTATGTGGCCCTGTACTAGTCTTCATGCAGCCCTCATGGTGATTTGAGTTTGAGACCCCTTGCGTAGCACATGGTCCGTAAATTAGTGCCTTACCATCACGTCTGTTGATATTATCATGTTATAGATGCCTCTGCCTTCTTTCACCATGCCACAGCAGTAACTAACTGCCTTTTTCTTCTTTACCTTCAACTCCGCAGGAACCAGAAAAGATCAGTAAAACAAGCAAGGAGTCCTGTGGCACAGATTCACATGCAGTCTGATTTCCATTACTCCAGCTCTCCTACCCCCTCAAATTCTTAAGATGTTTGCCAAATTCTGAAGCCATCATGAGCTCAGGAAAGCCACTCACACCCATGCTCTCATTCTTGGCCAATGGATTCAGTCAGCTCTAACACCCTATAACAGTTACATTTTGTTTAAAGTGCACAATGGAGATGCCATTGATCACTAAAACCTTTTTACCTCTCTCTGCTCTTGCTGACTCCAAACATGAATCTGACCGGGAATGGTTCGGGGAGTAGAGAGAGGTGGTAGAAACTAACAAATGACTGCAGCATCTTGCATAAAAAAAGATAAGGAAGCAGGAATGTGATGGAGTCAGGAAGGCAGGGACACAGCAGGACAGAAGCAGACTACTTTTTCCCAGAAGAGAATGAGTAAGAAAGAAATTGCAGGGAATCATGGAAGTACAGCTAAGGGGAGCAGAATGGTTAATTGAGACGCCTTTACTGTTGTGGAAGGAAGAGGAGTAAATGCAGAAAGGTGTTGGTCTTGTTGCTTTTCAAACAGGACTGAATTAAGCCTTATTTCCTTTTAGAAGGCAACAGCTCCTCGTAACTCCTGCCCCTCTGTCACATTTGTTAAAGGACCCTGCAGTATGCTACCTCTGATGGGCCCTGGTCATGCTAGTACATCTACGTGTCCACTTCCCCAATAAGTTATTTGCAGGCATAGTGACCAAGTCACTCCATGTCTCATTGGATGGAGACTGATTCATAGATTCCAAGGTCAGAAGGGACTACTGTGATCAACTAGACTGACCTCACATATAAAACAGGCCACAGAACTTCCCCAAGTTAAATTCCTGGATCAAAGCTTTTACAAAAACAACCAATCTTTCCTTTAAGAATATCAGCCATAGAGAATCCATCACAACCCTTGGTAAATTGTTCCAGTTATTGATTACCTTCATTATTCAATATTGACCTGTTAATTACAGTCTGAATTTTGTCTGGCTTCACCTTCCTGCTATCGAATCATGTTTCCCTGCTAAACTAAGGGGCTCTTTATCAACTATTTATTCCCCATGTAGGTAGGTATATAGCTAATCAAAACAATCTTTAACCTTCTCTTTGTTAAGTTCAATAAATTGAGCTTTGAGTCTTAATATATCACCATATGGTGTGTTTTAAAATACTTTGATCATACTCGTGGCTCTTATCTGCAATCGCTCCAACGTATTAGCATCTCTGTGAATTGCAGAAACCAAAACTGAACACAGTATTCCAGCAGATGCTAAATACAGACGTAAAAGAACCTTTCTATTCCAACTCAAGATTGCTTTTTTAATGTGTCCAAGGATCATATTAGTCATTTTAGTCACAGCACTGCACTGGTACCTCATCTTCAGCTGATTATCCACTACAATCCCAAAATCCTTTAAAAGTCACTGCTTCCCAGGATACAGCTCTGATCCTGTACCCACACTCTTTTTGTTCCATGTTATGCATTTTAATTTAGCTGGATTAAATGACATAGTTTGCTTAGATCCTATTTATCAAGCAATCCAGATCACTTTGTATAAGTCGCCTGGCTTCTTCGTTTACCACACCTCCAATCCATGTCTCCTCTGCTAACTATTAGTGATTATTTGATTTTCTTTCAGTTCATTGAAAAGTACATTAAATAGCATAGAGTTAAGGACTGATTTCTGCACGACTACACTAGAAACGCACCTACTTGATGATGACTTCTCCTTTACAGTTAAATTTTGAGACTCAGCAGGTAGCCTGGTTTTAGTCCACTGAATGTGTGCCCTATTAGCTTTATAGAGGCAAGGTGCATGAGGTAATATATTTTATTGGGCCAGCTTCTGTTGGTGAGAGAGACAAGCTTTTGAGCCCCCTAGAGCTTCTCTTTGAAGAAGTGGCAGCAGCAGCAGCTCTGTGGGGCTTAAAAGCTTTTCTCTCTCACCAACAGAAGTTTCTCCAACAAAAAGATATTACCTCACCCACCTTTTCTCTCTTATATCCTGGGACTGACATGGCTACAACTGCACTGCATGTAAACTATCTGTTGTTTTAGGTTTTTTTAATCAAAATTTCATGCAAAAAGTCAAACACTTGGGACGTTCTTGGATTAGTGGTGTTTCAGACTGAATTACTAGTGAGCTATTTGCCATTCAGAAAGCACCATAGATGAGCAAGTCAATGATGTCTGAATGGAAAAGAGTAGGCTTGGGCTGTGTTAGTTCAGGAGTAAATTCACTAGCATCTGCCCCGCCCTGCCCCAGTCAAATCAAAACAGCTGTAAAGATTCAAACACTGGGGAACAGCATACAGAAGGAGATGAGGTCAGATCATCTGTTGTAATGAGAGATTGGATTTTTCTCTTACTACAACAGGTGATCTGACCTCATCTCCCTCTGTATGCTGTTCCCCAGTGTTTGAATTTTTACAGCTGGTTTGATTTGTTGTTACGGTGTGACCTATTCCTATGACTTACACTTCCCTGCATTTATTTCCTACCATTCTGTAAATTCCCCCCATCTTCAAAGCATCTGATGAAGGGGGATTTTCTCCCACAAAAGCTCATGCAAAAAATAAATTTGTTAGTCTAAGTGCCACAGGACTCCTTGTTTGTTTGTTTGTTTTGGCCCTTGTGAGGTAGCCTCTCTTGAAGACTTTGACAGAGGGCAAGTGTAACCTTTGCTCCTTGAGAACCTGGCCTGAAGGAGCAGGAATGTGGGGGAGATCAGTGAGCCAGCGCTGTGGACGTTTAAAAGAAGAAGGGGTGCCTGGGTTTTCCAGGGTGATGAGGTAACTAGGGGTGGTGAAGGGAGTCCTCTTTGGGGTAGGTATCCAGGGAGAGCTGCTCCTTTTGGGATCCAAATTTGTGGAAACTCACCTCCCAATGCTTCCATCTCCTGCAAATCAATTTACAGAGTTCAGTTTACAAATCTCTTTAGGAGATGTGCCCCACTGGGCTTGCTCACCTCTAGTGCAGATTCCTAGCTCTCTCTGGGGCTAGGAGAGCTAGGTTTCATCCCAGGAGCTGCAGCACCTTGAACTTCAATAAAAACAGAGGCCAGACCTAAGCCAAGTACTCACCTTGCCTGTGGACTTGACTCCTTTCCAAATGCAGAAGTAGCAGATGATCCAGGCAAGTAGGAGGCAAAGAGCCAGCTCCCAGCGCAGGCTCCCTACATGCTCTATGCCATCAGATATCTTTAACACTCTCCTCCTGCGGGGGTCAAACAGACAAACATTCAGTCTTATTAAATTCTGTCCTTAGATTCTGAATGACCAGCCAGTTCTCAAGGTTGCCTGGGGGATGCCTTGCAGCTTAGGTAAAACAAACCCTTACCCTTCATTGTGTACTTCAGGAAAGGGCAGAGGACAGTCCTCAGTGACAGGTTGCACTGTCAGAAGCAAAAGGCTGGTGGGCCAGGATGCCAGTGCACAGAACAGGAGACATGGGTTCTATCTTCAGCTCTAGCACTGGCCTGCTTATGCAGGACACTTCACCTTAGTTCCCTCTACTCCACTTTGGTCTATTTAGACTGCCAAGTCTTTGGGGCAGGAAACCTCTCAATACAGGAATGTACAGCACCTCGCACATCATGACCTCTGATCTCAGCTGGTGCCAAAACTAATGGAAATGACAACAATGTTTGCCTATCCCTTGGAAGCACTTTAAGCTTTGAAGTAACTGCTGTTCTGGCATCTATTACAAAGGCTTCTACATGAGGGTCACTCTCAGCTAATTCCTCTCAACCTCCTAGGAGCCACCCATTAGGTAGGATGGCAAATTGCCGGGCTCATGCAAATATTCCTTCAGGAGTCAAAGCCACAAGGCAGCATATTCCAAGACCAGGACTGACAAAACTATTGAATAATGGGGATCCCTGAGGATGCTACTAAATACCAGCCTCCCATACTACAGCCTCTGCTACTCTTTCCTAGTTGTACTGCCCTTGCAGTTGGAGAATGGGTGTTGCACCCTTCTCCCACACCACTGTCTTCATACCCAGAGTTCAGAGGATGAAATCCTCATGCATTCCACAGTCCCACTACCTAGTGTTGGGCCATGCAGTACCCTAGAGCCCCAGCAATTACAGGGAGGTGCCCTCTTCTATTGCATCATTCAACTGTAAAAGATGCACCTCTTGGGGTGCCTGTAGTCCAAGATGGGTGATGGTCCCCCCTTGAACAGCCCCACACAAAGGCTACATCTCACAGAGTCCAGGGAAAGCCCCCCTTCCCATTCTGGTATTTATTTATTTACCTACTGCCAGCTACATGGATGCCTCCTCTGTGCATGCAGCAGTGAATGGCATGAGGATGCACAGTGTAAGACGACCCTGCCAAGGTCCAACAGCGCAAAAGTAACAGAGCCTTGTACTGTATAATTGGAGGGGCAGCACATACAGCTCAGTGGAGCCCCGGACGGGGAGACAATACTTTATAGAGTTGCATCTTTCAAGTCAGCTTTTACCTTCTTCTTCTTCCCCTACCCTGTTTCCCAGCCAGAGGGAGCAGGGGCTGCTTCTCTTTTGCACCAGGGATTGTGACTGAGGAGGTGGAACAATGGAAATTTCCTTTCCCCTGTGCTGTTGTCCCAGTAACAGTGAATTGTTCAAAACATTGATTTTAATGTCAGCCTCTTAGCTGCCAGCCACAGGCAGAGCAGACCAAGAAACACCAGCCCGGCATCTCACGCCTTACCCAGGGCAGTCGGAGAGAAGCCACAGGTGAGGGAGATAAACATGAATGGGATAAACAAGGAGAGTTAGTAAAAGGCAGCATACAAAGGCACAGACACTATGGCTGTAATTAACATTATCTGCTTATTAACGACACACCTGCCAGCCAGGAAGGGATCTGCTGCACACCAACACAGGTTCAAGAGGTCAGAATCACTGCCCTGTGTTCAGCTGGGCATGCCACAGATTACTGTTCAACAGTGCACAGCAGCACTGGGACAAGAAGGGAGCCATATTACATCTAACTCAGTGAGGGGAATTTAGGGCAGCAGAAGGGAGTTTACTCACACTAAAATTAAGCCAAAATGCTACCTCTAACTATCCTCCTCCTCTCACAATGGGATGTGCAATCTTCAGTGATCACAAGCTCTTGTTTTTCCATCTTATATGAATGTCACCACCCTTCAGAGGCCAGAAGCCCATGGGCAGTGTGCTGGGCTGAGTACTGACTCCAAAGGAGAGTCCCACCTGCTGAATCACCAACATTGAGTCCTGCAGCACTTCAGGGTTTCTTGAAGGCTGCCCCCAAATTCACATAGCCAGAAGGTCCAACCTTGCAAGATATGACAGGATTAGAGGAAAAAAGTGGTTTGGATGTTGCCCTGTGGATGTTCATTGACCCCACCCCACTTCCAGCTGTTCTGCCAATGTTTTCCCATGTGCCAAGTGTGATGCCCGCTGCTTTAAAGAATCATGTATTATTACTTTTCATATTAATTTCATATTTGCAGTTATCCATGTTTGATATGTTATGTTTGGTACCAATGGAAACATCATAATCGGCTAGGAATGATTCTATGGTTTATATGAAGGTGTCATATCTGTAGTAAAGTTAGGAATATGTTTGTTCTATTTGTGTGTCAGGATATTTGATTCTAGGACATGCTCCAGACTGGATGTCTACAAACTGTTGTCTCCTTAATGACCCATTCATCAAGCTCACAAGTACAGTGGGCCCAGGGAAAAACCTATTGAGCCACTGGGACCTGCCCAGGTGACAACTCCATTTTGATTTGCAATAACTACATACAGCAGGGGGAAGGTCAGAGGTGATAAAAGGGAGCAGCCCCATCTCCATTTTGTCTTCAATCTCCAGTCTGCAACCATCATCATCCCTGGAACTATTCTTCTGCAACTGAACAAAGGGCTGATGCCCATCCAGGTGCTGGGAGTCTACCGGTGGAATTGGACTAACCTGCAAACTCCAGATTCTTCAAGGACTTGCTTTTTATGGACTCTAAATCAGTGGTTCCCAACCTGGGGGGGGGCTGCAGATGGCTGCAGGGGATCCGCAGATAGGCTGGGAGCTGGCGCTGGCTGCCATGGGGGTCTCTGGTTGCCATGGAAACCCAGGCTTCTAGCCAGCAGGGAGCTTCCCCCAGGCAGGGAGTTTTTAAAACTCCCACCATGCCTGAGCATGCAGAGCATGCTCAGGAAGAGCAGCCTGCAGGGGTGGCCAGGTGAAGCAGTGCCAATGGCCAGGTAAGGGGGGAGGAAGGGGACACAGGGGGGCTAAGGACAGGAAACCAGCGGGGGTAGGAAAGAAGAGGCTGGAGGCTGGGGAACACGGGGCAGGGAGCCATGGCTGCAGCAACCTCTGCTCCCTGGCAGGGGGAGGGGGCAATGGCGGCTCCCCCGCTAGAAGGGGCCATGGCTGTGGCAGTTCCGCTGGCAGTGACAGGGGCCCATAGCCTCAGCAGCCCCCGTTCCCTAGCAGGGGAGCAGTTTAGGCCAAATTCTGTCGGAGGCAGTGTCACGGCCCCTAGTGGGGCCGCAATTTTTTTTTTTTTTTTTTTACACTCTCAAAGGGGTCCCCGCCCTTAAAAAGGTTGGGAACCCTGGCTCTAAATCATTTGTATGTATGAGATTCACTTTGACCATTTAACATCTCTGATTTTGTTTCTCTTTTCTTTTTATATTAAACCTTTACTTTTAGTTACTAGAGGGTTGGCTGGCAACCTGGTATTTTGGGCAACATCTAAGCCTAAAGGCTATTGTTCTGGATGAGGTGGCTGGTCCTTTGGAGTCAGGAGAAGCTATTTCTTGGTGGGGACCATAGGAGATGATGTGCACAATAAAGGGGGTTGTTTCTATTGTGTTATGCTTTGAGACAACCAGTGTGGGGAATCAGAAGCATATTTTGTTACTGACTGGGAGAAGCTTAAGTGCCACCCATCAGAGTTTTGGGAGTCTGGCTCCTGGTTTTGCCACATTCAGGAGGTTACCCCAGGAGACCTGAGTTATACCTAACATCTTTATACTGGCCCTGAATGAATTATCTTGGTAATTTCATCAAGTAACCCCAAGGCCAATTCAGCTTCTCTCTAGAGTAAAAACAAAGACCAAGTTCATCTGTGGTGTAACTCCACTGATGTCCTCCTTGAACTCCACTATGTCAACTGAGTGTTTGCCCAGGATGAAGTTGATTCAGTGGGTCAAGAAGAGATTTAGACTGAAAATCTGTGACCAAGTCTGGCTACACTGAGAAGGGAGACAAGCATAGAGAGTGATACTGAGCAAGTTGAAGAGAAAGAGAAGGAAGAGAATACTAGTCATCTTGTAACAAAAAGAGTGAGGGAAGAGAACAGACATAGGTAGAGATCGTGAGGAGAGAATGATTAACAAAGAATGACTAGGACCAGAGGCAGGAGAAAGAACAGTGAAAGTGAGATCTGTTCACAGAAAGCTGCTTCTAACTTCATTTACTCCTGTGCCACCCTCTCTGAAGTCAGTGAGATTGCGTAGGTGTGAGGACATCATTTGGTTCAGACAGCAGGAAAGACAAGGAATATATAAATAAGACAAGACACCAGATTCTCCTCTTTCATACTCCTGTGTGAAGCCTAACACACTCCACTGACCTCAGAGTGAAGTGACTCTAAATTAACGAACCTGTAATCAAGAGCAGAATTTGGCCCATGTTGTTCTCCAACACACTTCCCAGTTTGTGGTATTCTGAAAAACCTGAAATGGATGTACCAGGAATTGCCTAGCATGGCTCAGGGTCACCACTGGGGGACTGAAACCGTCAGAGAGATCAGAGAAACATGAGCTTTTCACTTACTCCCAGAACTCGATGACAGGGGAGGTGGCATTTTCAGTCGTCTGGTTCAGAGAGGCATTTGCCTTCTGGAACTCCACGCAGTTCCCTGCAGGACAGGCCCAAGAGAGAGAACATAAACTGGGAAAACAGAGCCCTGGGAAATGCTTCAGAGACCGTTTTCCACCCAGCAGCACAACATTCAATGGGAGACAAATATTCTAAAATTCTTATTCTTACTCAGAATGAGATGGTCCTTCTAGGACAGGGCTGGGGTCACACTGGCTAGGCAGTGTTGAGGAGAAAATATGGAATGGATAGAAAGGGGATCCCTCTGAGATCCATTGCTGGAGCACTGTTGGTGAGCCTGTATAACACCAGCTGCTTTATTGCATGGATCAGTCATAGTGACAAAATGGAGTTAATGGGAGCCGTAAGCATCTGGCATTTTTAGGGCTTTTCCTAGAAGAGACCCAGCTTATCAAACAAAAGCGAGCCTCTTCTCACACAGTAGCAGCAGGACTGATGCTGTGTCATAGTATGGCAATAAACTGGGCCTTTTCCCCACTCATGCCAGCCTTGGCTCTTCCCCCACAATAGGTTCAAAGCTGCTTTCTCAGGCAAGACACTATTAACTGAAGGCAGATGTTTTTCCCCTGCAAACTGATGGGGGTAGGGTGGGGGGAAGACAAAAGAAGGGGAATCCAGCATTACCCGTGTTCCACTCGTGATCACAGCTGCCCCAGGGAAGGTCTACGGTGAATGAACTGAAGAGGTAAAACAAGGCCCAAGCCAGGACGATAATGTAATAAGAATTCAGGAGTATGATGATCACCTGAGAAGCATAACCAATACCTGAGGAGAGAAGGGCTCAATGTTGCTAAACAAGGAGAGGAACATGAGCTGGAAGAGCCTCAGAGCCAGACTCTGACACAGCACCCTGCTTCTCCCAACCCTTTTCCATCTTTATTGCCCTCTGCTCCAGTTCTCTCCCCCTTTTTGCCCACCTCCTCTTGATTCTTATTTTGGGGTTCTCAGGCTGCAGTCTGAACACTAATATGGTGACCACTTCATCTACCCAGTCACTTTCAGACTGCCTTCCATTGCCACCCCATCTTGCCATAGTCATGGCAGCCAGTCAAAACTGCCTTGGGAGACGGACTTCCACAAAAAGAAAGTGCCTGTGACCTACTGCAAGGGTTCTCCACAGGGACCTAAGGAGAAGTGGCAAGAGAATACTGGCTAGACCCTGTAGAGACTAATGAACACGGCAGGGTCAGAACTACACTTTGTCACTTGAACCAAAAACTTTCACTAGCAGGTCAAAGAGAAAAGGCAGAGTTTTTAATTAACATTAAGTTAAGCTTTGGATTAAGGTTTAAAACTCTACTAGATGTCAATGGCCTCAGAAGGCAACACACTGCACCTACTGGGGCCCACTACATACCAGAGTCCCCTGCACCTTCAACTTAGATGCCACTGCTGGGCTTTCCGGAGTTCACAGAAACCACAGTTCAGTTTGTTAATCTTTAAAGGTGCCACAGAACTCCTTGTTTGTTTTTCTGAACCCAGCTAACACTGCTACACCTTTAGAGTTTGTTAGGAGCAACTTCATTCCACCTCACATCACAGAATGATGCAGGAGAGTTTTCTGAGCAGAAAGAAATGGAGGGTGTTGCTTACAGGTACTCCACTGCAATGTCTGCCAGCAGAAATCTCTCGTTGGAGCTCCCAGGAGGAGAACAGCTGCACTGGTAGCCGCATAAGGCTCTCCAAGCTACTGCAGTTCCAGCTGCTGAATCCTCTGATCATTACTTCAGATGGACTTAATGGAGAATGGGTAGCTTTGGGAGCTGTGAGAAGCTATGAGTGGACAGAGCAGGCCTCAGGGAAGAACTGTAGGAGCAGCCATCCCAGAGGAAGGTGTGAGCTGCTCCTTGCATTTTTATGTAATGCATTTGTCTGTTAATAAAACCAAGCCACAGGAAGGGATGGGAGTTTGAACTTTACACAGCAGATTGGAACAGATACATGCCAACCTAAAAAACTTAAGATATTTATTCAACTGGTCCATCAAGCCAAGTAGCCCCAAGTATTCTGGCAATCCTTAAGTAACTCTGCAGCTAGCTCCTCACCTATTTGCAGCAGTTAATGGCATGGGTAGAACACCTTGGAGCCCTTTCAGGGAAGTTGGAACATGAAGGCTTTTAATGAATTAAACATGGAAGTGAGGAGTTATCTTTTCCTGTCATTCAGTTCAATATTACATTCAGTTTTGATTTTGCTCAGTCTCACATTTGTAATTTTCAATGGGCAGGAAGTTTTTATCTGAGCAGCACCCAACCAGATCTGTAGAAATTGTCAGGAGAGAAGCTGGAGATTTGGACATATGGATAAGAAGCGGTTGAGGTTTTTGGTAACTGGGAAAGCATCAGATTGAACGATAACACACCACTGAATGATTATGCTAAAATGATGTCATAATTGGGTTTGAGAGTTAACACCACATTAAGATGAGGGGGTAGTTCAAATCTCTCAGATATTGTTTCAAGCTGTTTACCACTCAGGAAGATGACACAGCATCAGTTTAAATGTAAGTTCATATATTTTAGGTTTTCTTTGCAATAATGAGGATTATGGTGGTTTAATTACTTAACTGAAAGTTTAGATCCAGGAGCACAATTCTGTCTGTGGCATATTCCATAGCCAAAGCTCACACTTCAGAGTAGAATGTGAACAGAGCCCATGATGTGATTTGCCAAGGAAAAGGAACATGACCAGAGTGGTAGGAAAGGCAAGAGATATTTATTCCTAGCATCTAATAGGTGGTTGGTGGTGGCGGGGGAAATCCAGGGGACTTTTATAGGAGGCTCCCACCTTTCTCTGAAGCATCATCACATATTGATGCTGTGGAGGCAGCAGCATACCAGGTGAAGTGCATCATAAACTAATCTGAGACGATGAACACAATTTTTCATAGAATCACCACAGTTACTCTCAAAGAGTTTCTCAGAGACCAGTGTAGGTCTAGTACAGGCGTGGCCAAACTGTGGCTCAGGAGCCACATTTGGCTCTTGAATGAAAAAGTGTGGCTCGCCGAAGAACGTCAGCAAATCAATTTAGTAGGTAAAAGTATATGGCTATATGCCTAAGTGTGGCTCTTGAAGATTTAATAATTAACTTGTGTGGCTCTTGAGTTCCACAAGTTTGGCCACCCCTGGTCTAGTAGGAAGGATGTACTTGGCCCTCTTTTAAGAATCCCAGCTCAAGTTCCTGACCTTTGCGTTACTTCTGCCTCCCCCTGCCCATCCCCTAGCATCCTTCCACCAAAAACACAGTTGCAATTACAAGTCTGCTCACCTTCAAAAAGAGGGCAGAGCTTCCGCCAGGCAGTGACCCCTCCCTGGCTCGTGTACTGCCCTAGCGCTGTCTCCAGGAAGAATACCGGGATCCCACAGGTGAAGAGGAAGATAAGGTAGGGGATGAAGAAGGCACCTGGCAGATTTAAGCATTGTATATAGGAAAGAAAACAGGTTAGATTATTGACCAACCCAAGTCTGGAACTGGAAACCTCCCACCAGACACAGCATGTTCCAAGAAAAGTCTCTGAAAAAGGGGACATAGGTGGCATTATGGACAACAGAGAACAGAGTGGAATGGGAAGGGCATGAATGCAATGAGCCTGGGAGATGGCATAAAGAAAAAAGAACCCCTATCAATTTGCCAAGAAAAGGGTGCAAGCCATAATCCAGTTCAAACAATTATTGTTTGCACAGCTCCAGCCACAGTGTGAATGAAGCACTAAAGCCTGATGGGATATAAAGACAAACATGAAATTAAAATCAGTGTCTGTGGTGAAAAGGCTACATCATGACAGTGCAGAAATCTTATTACTTCAGAGGTAAGCTCTCCAGAGCAGGATGAGCATCTTTACACGTGTTTGCACAGGCTGATGTGGCCCTATGGATGTTCTGTTGCCAGTTCTCACAATTTTAGCATAAGTCTCATGATAGTTTCTTAAACCCTCAGATCCTAGAGTCATGTAATTACACAAAAAATCTCAGCTTCACCTTTACGTTTCGAGCTTCCACAGTAGAGAGAAAAGCTTAAAAGAGGAACACTCAGGACTCAAAAATCAGAACCCAGATACAAAGAAATGCAGACACAAAGGCATACATTTTTAAAGAAATTTTGTAGGATTTTTGGAAACTGGCTTCTGATTTTTGAATGCTTGGCGTTGGTAATCAGGATGCCAACGTAAAAACATTTCCTAAATTCTGCCTGTTTGCATTTCACCCAATTTGAGTTTTTGTTCATCTTGTTCCCTGGCACTTTATAAAATGCAGATAAACACAGATGAAAGGACCAAAGTGCAGAAAAGGTTTTTTGCTTGCATTGGGAGCCCAGTCTCCCAGCTAATGATGTCAATGGAAAATTTCCCATTAACTACAATAGAAGTAAGAGGCCCTGAAAAATATCAGAAAGGTAAGAAATTAATCAGGTCTGATTTCTTCATGCCAGGGTGACATTTGCAGTTGATTCTTCCCCTGTATAACAGCAGGGGAAGACCCAGAGCTAGTCTATCCTCCCTGCTTTATTAGTTCATCAAAGTTGCTCTATTACAATTACAAAAATAACCAGGACCGTAAACCTGAAGGTACCTACATCAATAAACAGCCACATTGCGCATCTTGTCTATTTCACAGACATTTAACAGTGAACCCAGAAATGCCTCTTTCCTTTTGCATTCTTTCCATTTTCTTGAGAAGCGTTTGAGCTGCAGCCTATGTTCATAGGCCAATCTAAAGTTTAATATATATATAGCACAAATAAATGGGAGATGAGTAGACCCATATAGATCATTTGCTAGCAAGATACCTGAAGCACTTTGAGGGATCTGCAGAGTCCAAAGCATTTTCCATGGGGGTTGGGGAGGGAAACATTATGCAGAGCTGAGCAAAATTTTCAAATGAAATATTCTAAAAATGCCCAATACTGTAAAGTTTCTGAAATATTTTTTAATAAAAAATATTCTTTTCAGAGACGTGTTATTTAAAAACTGTATTTTAATTTAAAATACATATACACACACCACTCTTGTGCCTACATTGATCAAAACCTTCATTTTGGAAAAGTTTCAAAAATTGAAAAGCATGATGCATAAGAAAGGTTAGACAAGAACGTGTCAGGGATGGTTTAAGAGGGTACTTGGTCCTACAATGAGTGCAGGGGACTAGACTGGATGACCTCTCACAGTCCCTTCCAGTTTCTATGATTCTATGAATAGCAAAACTTGATTAATGTTTTCAATTAAAATCTAACCAAAATGAAACCGATTGCAATTTTTGTATGAAATTAGTTTCTATTTGTCAATCTGCTGTAAACTTGTGTGGTTTTATTTTATTTATGAGTTTTTCACTTGTTAGTGAAACCTCCAGCTCCAGAATACTGGGAAGGAGTGTAGGGGATGAGTGAATTATTTTTTGTCTACACACACAACTTGTATCACTTTAACTACATTGGTACAACCTGCCAAGTGTGGATACAATTGGACCAGTATAAAGGTGCTTATACCAGTATAGTTCATTCCCCTTCTCACACAAGAATAATTTATATGGCACCTTATTTGTGCTGATGCAATTGCCTCCATATTGTTCAGGGAGGTGGGGGTATGAACTGATAACTATATTGGTACAAAAATTACATACCTAGCCAACAGTCATATTTGTGTATAGACCAGGCCTTAATCATCTCCCCAAAATTACTAAAAACTGGACTATACCACAGACTCCTGGCAACCAAAGTCAGATGTTTGCACAAAAACAGTGGTGGTATACATACTAACAATCCATCCCCCATGACAATCCCATTCCCCTGATTTTCCAACAAAATAAAACCACCTCAAAGGGATGTATAAAGCTTCTTGCACCAAACTTTCAGCAACAAAGCACCATTGTAGACACTGCACTTGGTTATGTTGCAGTAAATAGCTATTAGGAGGTGTCATGCCCATCCTGACCACTCTGGCCACTAGTTTGAACTCTGTTGCCATGCAGTCATCTGGTCTTCCCCTTTAAAGGCCTGGGA
This sequence comes from Podocnemis expansa, assembly GCA_007922195.1. NCBI lineage: Eukaryota > Metazoa > Chordata > Testudines > Podocnemididae > Podocnemis > Podocnemis expansa. The sequence continues at coordinate 4,429,361 of ML681994.1, read as the reverse complement.
GCTTTTGAAATTCTATTTCTTGGAGTGGAGAGTTCACATCGTATCTTACTAGCTGACCATGGTGGCTCCACACAGCATATGTTTTCCCACTAGGAGTAGATCAGAGCTCCTGGATCCGATCAGCATTTGAGAAGAAGAGGCCATGCAGTCCCAGCTGTGCTCCAGCTGAAGGAACTACAATACTTATGGTCAGATTTCTCATTTAATGGCAGAGAAGAGCAATGAATGGGACAAGCTCCAGTACTATTCAAAAATAAAGGTGGTGTGGCAGGGGTACCAAAAAGCTAGGGAGTCAAACCATTTGCTCTGGTGCAAAGCTAAAGATCTGCCACTTCCGTAAGAAGCTGGACGTCTTTCTTGGCAATAACCCCACCTCTACTGCCAAGAAGCTCATGGATAACTCCATGGGTCCAGAGTCAGCTGACTCAGGACTCAACACCAACAAAGATGTCATGGACAAGGAAGTTGAGCTAGACAACAATTCAGAGCAGGGAACTATGCCATTCAGTGACGTGGAGAGCCAGGACCTCTTCTCAACCCCAGAGGGTTCGAGCCAGCCCCAGCCCTTTAATTTTGGCATACAGTATTTCAGAAGGGGAGATCTGGTAAGTGATTTTTTGAGCTGATGCTTCTCAGTTACATGAGGTATGGCTGTCCTTTGTTTTGTTGCATTATACAGCTGGTTGAAGGGATAGAAATGCACAAGAATAGCTGGGTTTGCATGTGCTTCCCATTCCCCTGCACAGCTAGGAAGTGCAGTGGGAAAAATGCATTAACGCACACCCAGATTTCACAGGGATTCTCAAGAGAGATTTCTAAGAAACTTTCCTGGAGATAGTCGCCAATCCTCTGCCTGGAGATTCCTCAGCAGAGTTGCTTTGTTTCTTCCCCCATTGTAAGGAACTGTCCCGCACCAATAATCAGTCACTTGTGCAGAGATCACAGCGGCACAGAGGTGAGCAGAACAGGGAATCAATTTAAAGCTGTTCGCATAAAGGAAATGGACCTAGCATCTCTACTTAATCTCAGGAATGAAATATCAGCTTCTATGGCCCCCACCTGTTGAAAATAATGGCATCCTATGAAATTTTCTCCCTGTCTACCCGCATCATCATCTCAAATGGCCACCCAGAATCTGCACCAACTTAAATACATCCTCTCCCCAGGCACGACTCACCTTGCCCTGGGGATCAACAAACTGTGCACTTGCAAGGGGACAGCAAGAAAGAGATGACTTTTACAGCAATGCATCAATGCTGTTAGTGCACTGATCATCACACATCTGTTCATTGTTCATTGTGCTTCTATAGATGTGCTCTTGTGAGGAAACCCCTCCACAGCTGCTGAGCACCTGTGGCTGATAAGAAAATGGCCACAGAGAAGCAAAGATGAGATAAAAATATAAGAATGGCCATACTGGGTTAGACCAATGGTCTATCTAGCCCAGTACCCTGTTTTCCAGCAGTGGCCAGTGCTAGATGCTTCAGAGGGAATGAATAGTAGAAGTAACCAAGTGATCCATCCCTTCAACCATTCCCAGGCTTGGCAAATAGCAATCACTGACTATCCTGCCTAAAAGTTATGAGTGGACTTATCTCTCCATGAACTTTAGTTATTTTTTAACCCTGTTATAGCCTTGGCCTTCACAACATCCTGTCAGAGCATTCTACAGGTTGACAATGCATTATGTGAAGAAATATTTCCTTTTGTTCATTTTAAACCTACCACTTAATTTCACTTTGTGACCCTAGTTTTGTATTATGAAAAAGAGTAAACAACACTTCCTTATTTACCTTCTCTATACCAGCTGTGACTTTATAAACCTTTATCGTCTCTCTTCCTTTAGTCATCTCTTTTCCAAGCTGAAAAGCCCCAATCTTATTACTCTCTCATCATGTGGAAGTGATTCCACATCCCTAGTCATTTTTGTTGACCTTTATTGTACTTCTTCCAATTCCAATATCTTTTTAAGATGAGGCAACAAGATCTGCACACAGTATTTTAGATGTGGTATACCATGAATTTTCTCTCTCTTTCCTAATGATTCCCAACAGTCTGTTAGTTTCTGACTGTCACTGCATGTTGATTAGATGTTTTCAAAGAGCTACCCAAAATGACTCCAAGATCTCTTTCTTGAGTGGTAATAATATATGTAGGTCCCATCATTTTATATATATGGTTGGGATTATGTTTTCCAATGTGCAGTACTTTGCATGTATCAACCCTGAATTTCATCTCCCATTTTGTTGCCCACTCACCCAGTTTTGTGAAATCCCTTTGCAAGTCTTTGCGGTCTGCTTTGAACTTCACTATCTGGAGTAGTTTTGTATCATCTGCAAACTATTATTCATTATTTATTATATTTGTTCATGAACACATAATAAAAAGCCATGGAGGAGCAAACAGAGCTGCTCAAGCGAGTCATAATGCTACAGACTCAGACTGAATTCATGTGTGCTCATGCTCCCCCAACCTTGCAGCCAATATGCAACTGCTTTCCATGCCATCACCAAAATCCACCCCCACAATCGCACCAAACTCCTGACCCACGTCAGTACCCCATTCGCCCTACCCCTTCAGTGTCCAGAATGTTACCTGTCATAGCTCACACTGCCCCTCACTGCTTTCTTTCCTCCCCTGCCCCCACCCCGGTCTTTTGCATGTTGTGAATAATTATTATTTAAGAAAGACACTCTGTGTAGGATAAGCAATCTTTGTTTGTCCCTAGCCCAGACTGGTTGCATTTTTATACTGATACATGGGGCAAGTTGTCTAGCAGTCATATCATGGCCTAGTGCTGTTCACAAAGACACTTCATTGGTGCTCGTTCTCAAAAGTTCAAGGCCTCCCTGATTTGAATGGTCCCGCACTGAGCTTCTCTAATAGCCCTGATAGCTGGTTGTTCATAATCAGTCACAAAACATACACCTCTGCTTGAGCCCAGGGGAAACTTCTTACCCTATGCATCACAAATATTATGGAGCACACAGAAAGTGGCTATAACTATGGAAATATTGTCCTCATTTACATTTAACATGATATAAAGGCAGTGCCAGCGAGCCTTTAATCTGCAAAAAGTATATTCAATTGTCATTCAGCACATGCTCAGAGCAGATGCCGTTACAGAGATCCTTGCTGCTACCCAGTTCCCCACATAAGGCTTCATGAGCCATAGTAGTAAGGGGTAGGCTACATTTCCCAGAGTCATTGTGGGCATTTCAATAGTCACCACAAGAAATTTTTTGGCCTGGAAAGTCAGTTCTTGCTTGCAGCTTTCTGCATTGATCTTAACTATGTTAACATCTCCTGAGAATGTGTATGTCATTTACCTTCCCTGATCAACCTGCATCAGTGAAATGCCCAAGATGATCAACAAGAGCCTGCAGTACCACAGAGAAACAAACAAGGACTCCTGTGACACTTCTAAAGACTAACAAATTTATTTATCACATCAGCTTTCATGGGCAAAAATCCCACTGCATCAGAGGCACCACAGAACTCCTTGTTTATTTTGCTGAACTAGACTAACACAGCTACCACTTTGTAACATATTGCCATAGGAAAGGGGTACTTTTCATTGATGTATGCCAGCGCAAGAAGGTGCAGAGCCAAAATCGGCTTGTTCATGCCATCTATCACCCTGCCACAATTAGAGAAGCCCATTGCTACAAAGCCATCCATTATTTCATACACATTTTCATGACACACAGTACTTAATGGCAGAATACAATTAATGGCACTGCACACTTGTGAGAACAGGGACAACAGTGGATTTCCCAACTCCAGCTTCCATATGGCAATTGCTACACACTTCTCCACCAAGAAGACAGCTCTTATTCTGGTGTCCTTGCACCCCAGGACGGGGGTGAACTCCGCACAGAGTTCTATGAATGTGACTTTGCACATTCCAAAGTCCTGCCACCAATGCTCATCATCTCAGATCTGCATAGCTATGCAATCCCACCACTCAGTGCTTCTCTCATGCACCCAAAAGCAGCAGCGTATCATGTGCAAATGCTCCATGAATGCAAATAGTAATCTGGCAACATTTGCATGGCACACAGCAGTCACTCAGACTCTTAAGTCAGAAGGGACCAACATGATCATCTAGTTTGACCTCCTGCATTTCAGGCAGCTCGGATCTTGTTCCAACTGGGAACTCCTAACATACTGCGTGATCAGCTGAGGTGTCTTCAGAATACTGACAACAGTGGAGAACAGTGAAGGATCAATCCTTTGTGTTAGCAAAGGTGGGTGCTCAGGAAACAGGCAGGCCTTTGAAAAATGCCACAAAAAGCAGCCAGAAACCCACAGAATGACAGGATGGAAATCACTGCATCATGGGACAGAGCCCACACCCATAATGCACTGTGATTCTCCCTGCCTTCCCACAACTCCTGGTGGTAGAAGGTGGCAACTATCTCACTGTATGACTCATTCGCAGTGCGCTGCTCTCAACGTTGATGCTAGAGCACCAACTGTGGATGTTCTTTGGCAACATAGTGAGTGCTCTGTGTACAGGCATAAGAGTCTAATTATAGCACTTCTTAGTCAATGCTATACCTTCCATCAACACCACCATAGTGTTGACAAGGCCCAGTATGTTGATCCACCAATAGTTCTGAAGATGCAATAGTGCTATCCTGTGTTTTATTGGCTCAGGCACTCCTCACTCAGTGTCCTGTCAGGAAAGTTATGCAGATGGAACTCCAGAACAAGATCAGAAGCTTTCCTTCTGTCTCCTGCCCATGCAGATGAATTAAGCTTCTTAACAAAATCTCTTGTTTTGCAAATCTGCTGTAACTCCAGCAACGTTATTCCCACAACACTGCCAGCTGGCATCCTGCTGACACAGAAGGAGTTGTTCTATGAAAATTAATATTTTGGCTTGACAAGTTTTCTAAAGAACCCTTTTGGCGAGTTGCTGGATCACAGTCCCACAGCATATATCCAAGTAGGATCCCAAAGTGCTGGAGCGATCCCAAGGCACTCTCAGAAAGCATTCCAGTTTACATCACAAACAGCACTGAGACTGAATGTAGCTGACATCCACTTTACCTAAAGAAGTAATCTGTGCTGAATGAAATGGGTGAACTTGCTCAGGAACACTCAGGGTATGTCCACACGAGTCTTTTATTGTGAAACAACACTGGTTGCTTCAAAATAAAAAACTAAATGTCCACACGATGTTTTCTTATTTTGAAATGACAGGCGCTGTCATTTTGAAATAAGAACCATCATTTCAAAATGGCTGTTATTTTGAAATGGTTATTTTGAAATAACGCCATTTGGATATGTTGTTTTGAAACAGCTGTTTTGAAACATGTCCAAACGGCGTTATTTTGAAATAACCATTTCAAAATAATAGCTGTTGCGAAAGCAGGCTTTCCCTTAATTCGAATTAACATTTTCTTAATTTGAATTAACTTATTTCAAAATAAGGACTTTATTTCAAAATAACTCATTTCGAAATAACTTATTTCGAAATAATGATGTATGTGTGGACATAGCCTCAGAAGCCATTTCTTTGCTTGGAACTCCTACTCTAACTGGCTCTTACCAGCTTTGACACCTTTCCTGTGCATTAATTGTGGCTGTTATTAAACCTCTTCCTCCATCTCCAGTCAGGCCAAAAATATAATTTTTTCAGTTGCAAATTAGTGAACTTCATTCAGCCCTGACTCAGCAAAGCTACGGCACCTGCTTCCCACCGACTCCTGGCGCACTGCCACTGAAGTCTGCCCAGGGTAGTGTTGTAGTAGACTGGTCCTTCTATGAGATGCTATACTATGACACAAAAAGGATCTCTGGTGGCTGCTGTTGCTGCGGCAAATCTGCTTCATTGACTGAGTGAATGAGAGCCTAGATTTGGTGCTTTCACCCCCTCCCACAAAAGAGAGGTCAGCATTTCAGCCAGCCAGGTGCTGTTGCTTCAGAATTGTTGCCCTCTTGCTCTTTAAAATTTACTCAGGTGCTAAAGCAGGCCTCACAGGACTGGTCTGTTTATCTTCTCACACAAACTTTGAAAACATAATCAACATGAATGTAATGTTGGTAAAGGTGCTGGCTTGACAGCTGAAGAAGCAGGCATCCTCTCCTTGCACACAGAACAGGCTCATCCATGGACAGCAACATCCGTTTCCTCATCTCCCCAGAAAGATTCAGTCTTGATGCAGAAAAGCCATGTCCAGGAAAAAGAGGGAAACCAGTCTTGATGGTCAATTCACAGTCTTTTGAATGCCCTCAAGGCTGTTGGTGCCATGTGGAGGAAATGTCCTTCCAAGGCGGACTATTGTCCAGGTCGAGAAGTTCTGGTGCTTTGTTCACTTCTTTCACAGAGACTATCAAATGATCTCCCCTACCCACAAAATGTAACCCTTCTGCCAGGGCAGGCTAGCAGAACAAGGGCTGGGTTCTATATCTGGAGGTTGCCCAATGATGCAGCACCACCAAGTGGCTCGAGCCCCCACCCAGATCTCTGGGAATCCTGCACTATTCCCTGGGTACCCCAAAGGGTAAGGCTTCCCCACTCAAAAGCATGAGTCTGAGTATAGTAAATGGAGCTTTTAATAGCAGTAAAACAAAGATACAAAAGGCCAAATAACAGACATCAGCACTTATCTAGGAAACTTAGTATAGAGCAAAGTTCCCAATAACCCACAGCGCATAACAGAACATACAAACTTAATGGCAAAACTGGTACTGATCTGGAGAATCAGTGCTAACTAGGCTCCCAACCAACCCTAAGGTACGTAGGGAGTGTCTTTTATGCCAGCTCTCCACTGATGCCACCTACCGGTCACTCACTCCATCCTCTAGAACCGGTTCCTCGGCTCCGCCCGCTGTCCGCCGGTGCTGCCCTCCAGTCCTTCATGTCGCCCAGCTTACCACTGGCCGCTCTCACTGTCCGCTGGCTTCTCCCTCTGTTCACCAGCGCTGCCCTCCAGTCCCTTGTGTAGCCCAGCTTGCTGCTGGCTGCTTTCACCATTCACCAGCTTCACCCCATTGCTTTTCCCAGCTCAGGGAAAAAAAAAGAGTTCTTTTCCGCAGCTCAGTGATTATCAGTTCTCTTAGGTTTTAACAGCTGGTGATGCCAACTTCCATTAGAAAGAATAAAAAAAGCAATAGGGAAGGAAACAAATACTGCCTCAAGCATTAAAACCATGCATACGTCCCACTTTTGTTCTTAGTCTTTCAGGCTAAAAATATGCAGGGGCCTTTCTTATAAATCTTCTTCTAAGTAAGGGTGTCTTATCTTTTAACTAACCCAGACAGATCTGAAACAAACAGAGAGTAGTTTACCCAAAGACAGTATTTCATATTTCCCTTTAGTAGAATTACAGACGTTGATAGATTTGTGAGAAAAGAAACCCCAAATGCTATTATCCAGTATACTTTGCCCCAGTGCTTCCAGTATGCTAGTCAGCTAATTGTGCTCTTTGTATCCATGCTAATACAGGACCCATGCAGATTAGTTGCTCCCCCCTATCAGTTCAGAAGCTGTTAGGCACAGCTTCTAAGCCTGCCTTACGCAACTACTTGTCTTACTTTGGCTTCATCCACTTGTGGCCTGAGCGCCAGCCTTCCCTCTTCCTCTGGGTCTCTCTAGTTTGTCCATTAGCATGGTGACTTTCTGTAAAAAGTTTGCTCATTTGGGACTCTCACCTCAGACTCCCTTTCTAGCACATGGATCATGACTACTCAAAATGAATTCAAGTTTGCATGTGTGTGAAAGCCAAGCAACTATTTCCTGGAGATTACAATCCAAAGCTAGTGCTGTCTCACCTCTACTTTACCTCCAACTAATACTTCTTGAGACTTTCTGTGAAGCCTAGGAGCTGTTGCAATTCAATCTTCAAGGCCAGTCAGTTACAGGGATTCCAGCTTTGACTCACCACACCATTGCACACCTCATATTTGAGGATGCATGGGAAGAGCATCACACATACTTACCTGAAACACCTCCTTCTTCAAAGTGTCTGACAAAGTGGGACTTTCTCCCACGAAAGCTCTTGTAAAAAATAAATTTGTTAGTCTTTAAGTGCCACAGGACTCCTTGTTCGTTTTACCTGCTCTATTGCTTCCCTCTCTCACTTTCAAGCCTAGCTCCTAGTCCCACACTTCTGCCCTGATTGCCTGTGGTTTTTTCACACTGACCTATAAAAAAACCTTCACCTTTTTTTTCTTGGAACCTCCATGTACCACTTGTGCTTTGCAGAGGTTATGGTGAAAGTACAGTACACCAGACCCTTTCAGATATGAGGTATCATGCGATTTGTACCATCGGCTCACAGGTAAGAGGCATAAGGAATCTGAACACTAAGCCCTCTAGGCACCTTTATGAACTCCCAGTATTTAAACATCTAGTAGTAAAGGAGGATGCTTTGTTAGGGCTGTCTGTCTATCTTCCCTCTGACTCAGCCACTAGTGGGCATCACACACAAAACCTTTACATGACAACTTTCTGCTGCCTTCTCAGACAGGAAAAGACACACCACAACCACTATAAGGAACTAGCTACGTACCAGATATGAAACACAAGGGCCCCCTAATGTACTTATAAGAGGGTTAGAGTCCATCCATCCATACCGTCATAAAAAATGACATAATGCAGCAGAGCAACAACTACATTTCACCTCAAGACCCTTGTTCACTACAACAGTCAAAGGAACGAGATACAACACAACCATCTTTATTATGACATGGTTCCATTTTGTAGCTTGAGACAGGCCCCTTCACTGTGTCTCTGAAACAGGCTCAAGGCTCATTTCAGTTTCTCCACTTTGAACCTCATTTTATCCTGCCTGAGGGTCAATTCCTGAAGCCCTTACAGAGTTTTTAATCTAGTGAAGTCAGTGGGTGTTTGACCCAGATAAGGACCCCGAGGGCTAGCTTTGTAATTCTAACCTCTCTCTGTTTCTCCAAGTTATTGCTTTGTTCTCACAAAAGGAGATTCCAAGAAAAAGACCAGAAATGGTGTGCACATGGGGTGACAGGGAGAGAGACACCCACGCAAACAAGCTTCCCCAGTATTTCTCAATCAGAGAGCCCAACACAAAGAAGCTTAACCCTTCCAGAGGAAGCACAACCTCAGCCCAATCTGAGTGAAAACAAGGAATAGTTATGCTTTTTTCATGTTGGATTTGGGTATTGGATACCGAATTCTAAATGATCAAGATATGATTCTTTGTTTGCAGAGTGGAAATAAGTCAAAAAGAAAGGAAAAAGTAGTGAGCTGTCTTGTCTTACGTGATTCAAACAGATTACTCAGCTACCTCCATTTCACATCCCTCCTCCCCAATAAAGGCTGTTTGGCAACTACCTCCTCACCTTGCCAAAAAGAATTGTTATGAATCTTTCTTTTATTATCTTTTGAGAAAAATGGCTATAGGCGATCCCAAGCAAAAGTGTGCAAAACTGATTGCCCAGTTCAAGCACAAGTCCAAAAACATTTTAAAAATAAAATATAAATTTCAGGTCAACCGAAAAGAAAAATATTTCAAAATGTTTAGTGACCCAAAATGTCAAAACAGTTTCATTTTCATGTTTTTTTTTAAAATGTAACATGAATGAGGGAAATTGTGAAACAAAATGTTTTCCCAAAATAAAATGTTTCATTTGGGAACCCTCAATTGAAATGATTCATGAAAATCAGCCTCAATGCACAAATCATTTTACTTAACCTGAATCTGCATTTCCTGTTAAAAAATACAGCACAGTTTCACACAGCCTCTGTCACCAGATGCCAGATTCTGACACAGGTTTCAATCCCAGAACAGCCTGTGGGTGTTTGGATTCATAGCTCTGTCTCACCTTTATTTATGATGAAATTGGGGAAGCCCGTTCCTCTTATTCTCAGCTATCTGACCGAACTGGGTTCTCTCTGGTAAGACAGTATCACAAACGCTCTACGCAACCCAGAGCCACCCCTTTCTTCACAGGACTTTAGCACTTAATAACCATTTCCACATCCTGGTTCACTAATAAACACCAGAAAAAGGGGCTGGAAGATGGTTCTGTGTGCTGCTCCTCCCATTTCAGCAGTTACCAGTCCTCACATTAAAGTACTTCTTCGAGCACCACTCGGATGCATTCAGTAATAGGTGCATCCGTGCCGGAGCACACAATTGGTCGGAACTTTTTGCCCTAGCCTGTCAGAAGAGGGCAGGCGGCCATCGCCCCCCTGCACCACCCCACGGCTATGTATGTGGTCACCGCCTGGCCCCTCTCCAGTTTCATTTCTTCTACCTTAGCGTTGCTTATGGAACTGCCCGCTCCTTGCGCTTCGCAAGCAGCCTGTCTCCTTTGTTCACTTTATGAGCCTTTCACTCGATTTGAAGCACCTATTCATGGACCTACTTCCATCGAAGAAGGTTTCCCCTCTCGGGCCGGAACATCATGCTCCTATGCCATCCGCCATGCCAGGGTTTAAACCCTCTGCCGAATGTGGCAAGGCCTTCCCATGGGATGATCCCTACGAGAAGTGCCTCTGGTGCCCGGGCGAAAGCCATATGGTCACCACTTGCTCCATCTGCCTGTCCTTTAAACCAAGTACAATCAAGGACAGGGAGCAAAGGCGCCGTGCCCAGGCCTCCAAGCAGGCTCAGAACTCTTCCCCCAAGGCCTTAGGGTCTCCTGCGGCACCACGTGCCAGCTTGGCACCAGAACCCATCCAGCACCGTGCTGATAAGGGACGCAGGACCAGCTCAGTACCGATATCAGTACCGCAGCACTGGCACAGCTCCGGGTCTACAACATGGGGCTTCCCTCAGGACCGAGCAGGGTCAGTGCCAATCCCGATGACACTCCTCCTACTGCCTACACCTCCCTCTCTGGTGCCTGCTAAAAGAGGGAAACCAGCCTTCATTTTGAAGGTCTGGGCACAGCATAAACAGCACCGTACCTCTTCTCAGTGGCTGGGGCCGGGCTCCCTGACACCAGAGCCCACTACCTCAGAGTCCTGTACCGTTGAGCCATCCCCCCAGCATCATATCACCCTGCTGTCCCTGGTACCACCCCAAGGGTCCCGAGACATTTCCCCCTCTTCCAGCCAGGGGGAAGGGGCCTCAAAGGGCTCCAAACAGCCCCGGCACCAGCCTTCGGCACCGTCGCCCTTTTGGTACCACCCGCAAGAATGGTCCCCGCAGGAGACCTCTGCAGGCATGCTGGTACTGTCCCACTCAGCACCAGTGAGGACTTTAAATACAACGCCATGCTCTTACACAGGTGATCTATCGGCACATTTTGACCTCCTGTGCTGTGTCTCCACCCACATGGGAATGGAGGTCCAGTCCTCTGAAGGGCCCATGGATACCTTATTTGGACCGGTGTTCTCTGCAGCGGAACCGGTCATTTGGGACTTGGCCTCGTCTCGCTGGCAAAGTCCGGGCTCCATCTCCCCGGTTTCAGATACAGCGGGCCTCGAGTACCTAGTCCCAGGGTCCGAGTTCCCCTTGCTCATCCACCACCCAGTCCCACCTTGAGTGGCAGTAGAGGCAGGCTTAGGGCCGGTGCAGGCTCCCTGCGATCCCCTCCCGACATTAAGGGGCACAAAGGAGCTGAAGTTGCTGGGCTAGAAAACTTACCCCTCCTCGGCCTTCCAGTTGTGTGTCACACATAATCAGGCCTTGGTAGGCAGATACATGCTGGTTGTGTGGGAGTCAAATAAATTTAGACATCTACTCCCATTAGAGGAGAGGGAAGAATATGATGCCTTCCTTGAGGAGGGTAAAATAGTCTCCTAGGACCTCCTCCTGTCAGCCTGGGATGCAGTGGATACGGCAGCCTGCACTATGGCCTCATCTGTGACCCTGCACTGTACAGCATGGCTACGGGAAGCTAAAGTGCCCTTGGCCTCCCGACAAGTGGCCCTTGACCTCCCCTTTGGGGGCAACACTCTCTTCCCAACAGAGACCTCTGCCGTCTTAGGTACTGCTCATGACCCTAGAGGCGGAGTTAAAATATCTTGGCCTCCTACATGCGGGACCTCTTCCACGACCCCCTGCCCCATAAGGCCCGATAACACACCAACCCCCCCAAAATCCCTCCCCAGCAATGCTGGGGAGGACTTAATCCCCACCACCACAACTTCAATTTGAAATCTAGCTTGAGGACCCTCCCGTCCACAGCCCTTCCCCACAATTTTGGGGAGGGGATCTTGGCCTGCTAGCCAGCGGTATTGGTTATAACCTGCCAGACTGGCTACCCACCACCTTTCCAAAAACCACTGCCCTGTGGAGTGCCCACTGACTCAGGGACCCCTACTACAAACTGACAGCCTCTCTCCCCTTCCCTCTCCCAGGGAGGGCCTAGGTTCAACCCAGGGCATATTCATACCTTCTATGGGCTTTAATACTTCCAATGACCGAGAGGACTTGGCTCCCCCAGTTGCTAAGCCTCCACTAATAGCTTAATGGATAGAATGAAAGCCTGTGGCCCAAACCCGCTCAGGCAACCTCTAGCTAATGGGTCCGACTCCAACACAGAGGGCTATCATGCCCTTATACCGACAATCTGCTGGAGCGAAAGTCCTTCTCTTCCACGTGTGGTGCCTCCCTTCCACATGATGAAGAGTCCATCCCTTCACTTTTGCCCATTATGAGGGTTTTTCCCCTTGGGTGCCCTTCCTATACCTGGGAGAGATGCTTACGCACACTCTCCCAGGGACAGGACTCCAACTCCCTATCCTTTGAAACAAATGTTCAAGGTGCCCTTCATTGACAAGGATCTCTGTCTCTTCATCCCCCTCTCCTAGAAGACATTCGCCCCCCAATCCTCTATGTGTAGGGTGGAGCCCTTCACCCTTCCTTAAATGCCACACTAACCAATCACTCTCCTATATCACCAGCGCGAATTAGCTGATGCAAAGATATAGTTCGCGTCCAAACAATCCCCAACCAGGGATCCAAGGTTTATGCTCCCAGCTCAGGGGTACTTCAACCTCTTCCTGAACCCAGAGAGCAAGCAAACCACCCCTGCCTGCCAAATACCGAATGCAACTGTCGGTGATCGGCCACCAGGCATAAACACTTGGTCAATCACTCGCGTTTTCCATTGGAGAAATAAACCCTCCGGTATTCCTTACCCCAGATGGTCCACAGTTTGGGTGGGCATGCTTGAGAGAGTTCACACTAGTTGGGGCTTCTACCCCATTTACCTACCCTCCCTTTCCCTGTAGGGGAAAGAGGCCATGCCAACGAACAATGAACCACTTTTCCCCGGCTCATGATTACCGTAGCCGGGAGGTGACTTAAGGTCAGAACCCCCGCATACGGGGTCCATCCCTGACAAATGCACCTGTGCAACCTCCCTTTCTTTCTCCCTTAGGTGGTGACCTCTTTCTACCTAGATCAGGTAATCCTCAGGCCAAGGAGAATTAGAAGAGATGGCATAATAATAATATAAACTGGACCCTCACACACCCCTGCCATCTGATCTAGGTGGAAAAACTCGTCCCTCTGCCTCCTCGCTATATCTACAGTCACCACTCGGTCCCACCATATGGTTCAGAGACCTTCCTGCAAGTGGGATAGGGGTCTGGCCCCCATCACTGTTTCAAAGAGTGTCTTCAAGCGGTGCCTATCGTGTAGCTCACCTTCTGGGAATGGCCACAGCACCATGGTTACCCAATCTAGCTTTGAGAAACTCTTGCTCAACAGCCCTGAGAGTACAACCTCTCTTCCTCACCATGACACGAATGTCTTCTAGCCTTAGTAGTAGTGACTTGGCACATTATATTCCTGCCATAGCGACGACTAGTTTTCTTTTCACTCATTGGAGCCTAACATCAACCCACCTGAAATTCTAAACAGTGACTGGGAATTCGGGAACTAGCTGACCCAAGATGGAAGTCACCTTCCTGGGTAAGGTTTAATAACAATGCTAGTGTGTTTATAGACGACGCTCCAGATAAACCAGAAGTGCCCTAAGAAAGGGGCCACCAGGTGTGCCCATCGGGATGGTGTATCCTCACTCCATTGCTATTGGAGGAAACTCCTTCCTCCTCTCTTACACCTCGGTTTCTCCCTTGTGGCCTTCCCTCACAGGGAGCCTCAAATCTGATACACACCCCTGCGCTTCACCAAGCCTAGGGTCAGTGTCATATTGGGCTGGGTCTTCCCTGAGGTACGGGGTCACGTAGACCATGGTGAGTTTGGCTCCATGGGCTGTGTAGGCTCGTACTTGGGGTTCTCAGGGCACATGAGCCTATCCTTGGGCTCGCCTTCATTGCAACAGCTCCTTGCCCCTTATGTTCCTTTGGCCATTTGCCAGCCGATGAATCCAAATAGTAAAGATAAAAATAAAGGAGGGGGGGAATGTCAGTAATACCATTTCCTTGTAACAGCGTAATGTTATGGATGCTGACAGTCCAAAAAGGGGAACCCTTATGTTATCTTCAAAAAACCCCCGTAGGCTTGCGGTATATCCTCCAGGCCTATAGGAAGTCCAATCTGTGTCTATTTTATATAGCGCCGTAATGTAGGTCAAGCACCTGGCTTTCCCCATGCGAGCCCAGGTGCATCTTTCATAAGCCAGTTGTATGGGCTTGTCAGCGGCTGCCTATGGCCTTTCGTGTTCCTCAAACTAGGATGAGGTGAACTCTTCTAGGTCCTTCCTGCCCTGCTCCTGATAGCCCTTCCCTGCTGCAGGGCACCAAGCACGCCAGATTCATGCACTCACCTTGCCCATGGCCTCCAGGTGCCTTGCGCTGCCAGACTGAGGGAAAGAGTCTCCCTTCCTCCCACCGCTTCTTGCGGTGTCCAGTAACCACCGACAGTCTGGCAATCTTAATGCCATGTCAACTCCCTCACAGTATCATGCTGACACGTGCTGCCGCCAGAACACTCAATCTTCTGGCCTCCATACGCCTGTACCAGTACCCTCTCGGGTAGAGTAAATAGAGACACCTTGGATCTCAACCTCCCTGGCCAACAGCTTCTTTGCCTTCTTATTTCAGGAGTGGAACCTTACCCATGGTGCACTGTCCCGCACTTATTTGTAGGGTGACCTTAGGCTGCCCTGTCCACGCACATCAATTGGTGCTTGGGCAAACTGGTCCTACTTCTCTCCACTGGGTTAGATCCTACAATCCCTGGCTGTCCTTGCTGGGATTGAGGTCCTTAGGTCAATACCTCAGATCCCTTAGGGACCCTGCTGGTTGGGCGACTGCCCATGTTGGAGATATGCTGTGCTGAAGGTGGAAAAGCCAACTCCACCTGCCATCCATTGGCACAGCTGGCACCTTTACTGAATGTATCCGAGCAGAGCTCGAATAAGAACGATGGGTTAATTACCAGTAAGCATCCTTCTTTGAGATGGGCTGCTCAGATTCATTCAGAACCCTCCCCCCCATCCCCACATTTGGAGTTGGCAACTCCTAAGAACTGGGGAGAGGCCAGGCAGCAGCCACATATACAGCCACGGGGTGGCGCAGGGGGCGGTGGCCGCCTGACCTCTTCTGACAGGCTAGGGCAAAAAGTTCAGCCCAATCGTGCACTCCGGCACACATACATCTATTACTGAATGAATCCGAGCAGCCCATCTCAAAGAATGATGGTTGCTGGTAAGTAACACACTATTCCATGGACTATAGAGGGAGCCCATGGAAACTGTTCAGTGAATGAAAGCAGCAACCATGCAGCTAGTGACCTAGAAAATGTTCCAGATTAAAAATGAAAAACAAGAAAAATCCTCCCCTCTAATCCCTCCTGCCCAAAAAAATAAACAACACTGAAAAGCGCTAGGTAAAAAAAACAAATATCAAGTAAAAGGCAATGTGGAAGTAGCTAACTGGATAATCCTCTTCATGCAAATAGCATGGGAAAGTGGTTTAGACAGACCCATGAGACTATTTCAAGGAAAATCCAGGAGATTTCAGTACAAGGCCACAACACCACTAACTTAGCCAATTGAAAACTTCCGGAGAGTCTGATTAGCAATAAATCACCAAACACAACAAGTAGGGCAATTCTTGTTTCACAGGGTGGGAAAGTTCTACACAGAAAATACCGAAATACCTCTGTCATCTAGCAGGTCTTCCATTTTTCTTTAAGAAAAAAGTTAAACAGCAAAGCATGAAAACAACAATCCACCCACAAAGTGAATTAGCTGCATTGGGGAATTCCCCAAACAGAAAATGCATGCAAATACAGCTCCCTTCACTGTCCCACACTCACATGCCTATTATTACCTGCACTGTCACAAGTGTGTACACACACACACACACACACACACACACACACACACACACACACTGCACATATGCATGACTGAGCACACTCTCCTCACACACATGGTCACAATCAAATTCTGTGCAAGGAGATTTTTCAGGGGAAGAAAGCAAGATTGGGTTTCTTCGCAGAAGCAAGAGGTGTCTGAATATTACCTCAGCACTTTTCCCCATAAAGCCTGTCTCATGGGCACTGCTCTCACTGTGGTTATATTCACCCCCACATCTCTTCTGGAGATGGTGACACACCAGTCTTAGTGCCCACTGACTAGCAATATACCCAAAGAGAGACATGTCATGTGACAGAGGAATCAATCCTGAATCTCCTCAGTAATTGGGCATGCCTGGCACCTCTGGAAAACTGGCTCCCCCAGCAAGTACACAGACATTTATTTGTTAAATATGAACTTCCCTGGCAGTCAGGAGCTTCACTCACAATGATTTAAAGCATACACATTATAGGAGCCACCTCTAATGAGTACAGGACAAGCATCCCTTCATGACCTGATCTGGGTGACCAGACATCCTGATATTAGGGATTTTATCTTGTATACAGGACTACAACACCTCCATCACAAAAAAAAAACCAGGCCTGATTTTTCACACCGACTATCTGGTCATTGTAAGCCACATGGGCACACCAAGTACTGCCCACAATCTGTACTACACTAGGATGCCTTTATTCATAGGAAGCTTCCAGGAGATATGCAGATATGCCAGGCCCATTTGTGAAGAACTGCAGCCTCATCATGGCTGGGAAATGGACCCCTTTGGCACAGACAGCCATGCACCAGGCATTCTAGGAAGTGGATCCCTGGGACACTGATGTGGATTCTGGAAACCTAGGAAACAGGCTTCCTGGCAGTGGACAAACATGCAGAGCACTTTTGGGAAACTTAATACAGACTAACAAGGAGTCCTGTAGCACTTTTAAATACTAACATTTATTTATTTAGTCTTTAGAAGTGCCAGAGGAATCCTTGTTTGTTTTGCCTAACTAGACTAATACAGCTACTCCTTTTGAACCTAACAGACTGAAAAAACAGGAAGATATTTGGTGTCAGAGGAATGTTTCTTCCTCTGCTCTTCAAGGAAGTGCAATTCTTGAGCAAGTTTAGCACCTCTAGGTCTCTCATCCACTGTGCAAACAAATTCACTGAGCACCTCACCAACCCACTCCTGATAGAAGGGGTAGAGCCAGGGTGGATTAAGGTGATTCAGGGCCCTGGACCCTGGTCCCCCCATAGTACCCTGTCCCCACCTAGAGCCCTGGCCCCCCCTCTTGGGCCAGTCTGACCCTGGGGGCAGCAGGGCCAACTGGTATACAGTGTGGCTTCCACTACAGCTCTCCAGGTTCCCAGGCCCTGGAAGACTGTATCAGAGGTTGTACAGCATGCCTGCCACCCCATACTCAGAGCGGAGTGACCATACTCCAGCCTCCCCTTGAGGACAGACCAGCCAGCCAGCAGCCGAGGCAGAAGCCAAGATCCTGGTGTCACGGAGAACCCAGAAAAGCCTCTTGGATCCCCTCTGTTCACAGCCACCAGGGACTCTGCTACGGTGGAGCTTTCTCCCATTCACCAGGGTCTCCACGCTACCTGTAGCCAGCTTCCCAAATCCAGGCCCAGAGAGTCCGATCCTTGCTCTGTCTGGTCTCCCTTGGGGGGGGGTTCCTCCCCCTACGAGGATCCCAGCCGTCCCAATCAGCAGTGACACTCAGCCAGTATAGCAGTCAGAGGGTTTATTAGCAATCCACTTAGCACAGCAGCTACGACAGTTGGCTCTCAGATCAACCAGGAGGGCAGATAGTAAACCCCCAGGACAAGCCCCGGAGGTCCTGCCCCTTCGACCACCATGTTCCTTCTTCCTCTCTCTCCCCAGCTGCCCTGCCCCTGGTCTAAACCGGCCACAACCTGTCACCCCCAGGGGGTCCAGGTAAGGTCGCACTAAAGCCTCTTCCCCTCTAGTGGTACCTATAGTTATCACACCCCTGTGTCCCATCACCGGAATACCATCACCAAAGAACAGGAACAGAAAAGAAGAACCACAGTAACCCAAGAGGTTTTCTTACTTCATCACACCTGGCCTCGAGGCTGACCCGCCCTGCCCTTGGGAGCTGACCAGCCAGCCCAAGAGTGGAACAGGAGCATGAAGCCCAGCCTCTAGTGGCAGGGTGGAGGCCCCCACCCCCAGCCATAAGGCTGCACTTACCTCCACCATTCTTGTAACAGAGGTAAGGGAACCTCCAGACATTACCCAAGCCGATGATCTCCCCAGCCACAGACAGCACAAATTCCACCTTGTTGTTCCAATGGCCTCGCTCCAGTGTTTGATTCTTCTCTTCTTCCTTCTCCTTTTCCATGCCTTGATGAACAGGTATTGTCTCTCCATTGCTAACGGCACCAGGGACTCTGTAATCCATCCCACCTTCAAAGGATTGGTACCATTTTTCAGCATGATGTTTACAATTCATTCAACAAGTCAGAAATTTAGAAGAGCATAAGAACAGCCATAGCTGATCAAACTAGTGGCCCATCTAAACCAGCATCCTGTCTTCTGATAGTGGCCAATGCCAGATACTTCTGGAGATAATGAGCAAAACAATTATCAGTTGATCCATCCTCCCTCATCCAGTTAGAGGTTTAGGGACACCCAAGGTTCTTGGTTACATCTCTGACCATCTTGGCTAGTAGCCATTCATGGACCCATGCTCAGTCGACTTATTATGTTCTTCTTTTAAGTTATGCTTTTGGCCTTCACAACATTTCCCCTAGTAATGAGTGCCACTGAGTGAGTGTGTGTTACATGAAGAAATATTTATGTCTGTTTTAAACCTACTGCTAATTAATTTCATCAGATGAGCCATAGCTCTTGTGCTATGTGTAGGCTTAAAGAACACTTATTTCACCTTCTCAGTATCATTCTTAATTTTATAAATCTTTATTCTATCCCCACCACAGTCATCTCTTTTTTAAGATGATCATCCATAGTCTTTTTAAGGTCTTTTCATACAGAAGTTATTCCATAGCCATAATAATTTTTGTTATCCTTCTCTGTGTTTTTTCCAATTCTAATGTATCTTTTTTGAGATGGGGTGACCCATAATGCATGCAACTGTCAAGATTTATAGAATATTAGGGCTGGAAGGGACCTCATGAGTCATCTAGTCCAACCTCTTGCTAAAAGCAGGACTACTCCCTTTAAATCATCCCAACCAGGGTTTTGTTTACCTGGATCTTGAAAGTTTCCAAAGATAGAGATTCCACCACCTCCCTAGGCAATCCATTTTGGTGTTTCACCACCCTCCTAGTGAGAAAGTTTTTCCTAATATCCAACCTACACCGCCCTAGCTGCAATATGATTCATGAAGAGATAATATATTTTCTGCCCTATTATTGCTCCCTTTCCTAATGGTTCCTAACATTCTATTAGCTCTTCTGACTGCCAGTGCACATTTAATGATTGTAAAACAAATGACTCCAAGATCTCATTTTGTATGTATAGTTGGAATTATGTTTTCCAGTGTGCCCTTACCAACACTGAATTTCATCTGCCCTTTTGCTGCCCAGTTACCCAGTTTCATGAAACCCCTTTGTAACTTTTCAGTCTGTTTTGGACCTAGCTATCTTGAATAATTTTGTGTTGTCTGTAGACTTTGCTACCTCTCTGTTTACCCCCTTTTCTAGATCATCTATGCATATGTTAAACTGCACAGATCTTTGTACAGATCCCTTGAGGACCCTATTTACCAGGCTAGAGCTGCTGAGGGAAGCAAACAGACAGACAGACAGACACACCAGTTACTCAGATCATTCCTAAATGGAATTCCCCCCCCCCCCCATGTACTAAGAACACCTACAAACCCAATGATTTATTGTGGATTAAAGGAGTACCCCGCTGTCTTGACTATTTAAAATTGACTCATTTCAATACACTCTATCCTTTCAATAGTGTATATATTACTATTTTCATTAACTATGTATATTATGTTAGCACTCAAAGGCCCAATTCAGGACATTGTCCCAGGAGCAGTCCAAACCTAAGAGACAGAAGCTAACTGATTTTTTAAATGCCTAAGATATTTTATAAGGGTTTTTCTATTCCCGTTGTAGTTTATAAGGCATTTTTTCAGTGAGAAAGAAACTAATTAACAGAGTCCTATGGGAAGCAGTGAAAGATATTATACCCAGAAGCTTATATCACTTGTACAAAATGTTATCACCTGCACAAAGTAAATAAAACCCATAATAAAGGGGAAAGTGCTTTTGCTGTCAGGTGAGGTGATCTTACCAATGTAACTTGTCACTAGAGAAGGAGCAAATTTTGCAGACAGAATTGGGATTTTTTCCAGGCTGATAGCGTCCCTTTATGAGAACAAGGACAATCAGTAAAGTAAGGTTTCACTGAGGGGACAGCATGTTTCCTCTGCAACAGGCTGCAGTAACTGTGCCTCTTGAAATAGTTGCCTCTCTCTGGAGAGAGCAGGGTTCTTAGTGATTTAGAGGTGTAGTCTCCATGGGAAGAAAAGGACTGGCAGTTAGGAAATTAAATGTAACATAGGAGGGACAACAGCTGTGAATTCCTTCAATGCCATGGCCCCTGCTCTAGTCCCTAAACCATTTCTCTGCTGCAGCTGATAGGTGAGGTTAGAAACCAATAGCACTGAGGAGACCAAAAGCAATTTTTCTATGCTATTCCTTACAGCGACTCCTGCTAGCAGAGTCCAGGACTGGAGTAGCTATGGATTCTTCCTGCAGAGCTGGTGTTGCAACACCATTAAAGAGCTTCTGCTGGTAGGGAAGTTCACAGCAGCTTTAATCCTATTTGTTCACCCATCCCACAAAATTCTGCAGAGAAAGCGTCTTTCACAGACAGAGACAGGAACTGAACCAAGTGCAAGTTCCTATAAAGGCAGTGTTTCAGAATATTCAGGAAACATTGGATTGGGGGACAGATTGTGTGAGAATTTTGCAGCATTAAGTCATGGGATACTTGTTCCTATTCATTCCCAGCAAGGAATATTAATGGCAGCAAAACACAGCAGGATGTAGCGGCAAAGGAGAAGGATGGCCACAGCTCCTACTTTAGTACTGTACATAAAGCAAGGATTGCTGAGAAATATTTGAGCAATAGAAAGCACATTCCTGCACACAGCATCTGCCATTGATCTCTCTTGAGCCCCACTGAGGCGGCTTGTCAAAGCCAAGTCTAATTCTCAAGTACAGCCATTTCTCACAAAGAGCAGAAAAATACAATGGCAACAAATGGTGCTCCCCAAAATAGCTGAAAGTTTGGTGGTTCTAACCCAGCATGCTCCAGGTGCCCATATGCACATACACACCCCACATCCATCCCCACCAGCAACACTGCCATCCATTTGGCATGAATTCGCCAGAAGAAGAAATAAAACTGCACACTAGAAAATTGTTATACAAACAGCAAACTATGACCTCCTGGCTACAGTAGAACTAAAGGAAGTTGAGGGATGGAAAGCTGAAGAAAACAGCAAGCCATTACCTTAATGAAACGGCTTGTCAGGGCTCTGGCTGGAGGGAAATGTGAAAGCAGTAGTGAAAGGTACTTGCTATTTAAAGTGTGGAAGAAAAATTCTGCAGTGGTGCAATTCTACACTTTGCCCAACCCACATTCCTTCCCCAAGTCTCCCAGGGCTGGACAGCAACCTACACATGACTGATTTCACAGCCTTTGCAAAAGGGGCTCTCTCCCCCATCCATCTGGGAGTGTCTTACTTTTTCCTTGCATGTGTGTGGCTGCCTGGATTCACGTATACCTCAACCTTACTTTTCTCTGTCATTCTCATACGCTGTATTGTATCTATCTACTTCTCTCCCTATTTCCTTGCATATCTCTGGTTATTCATTCCCTGTGTCTCTCTCTTCTCCCATTCAAAGGGCAATAAATGAAAACACGTGTGTCTGTCAAGTCCATACCAGAGGGCAAGTTAAAGTTCCAAGGAAACAGGTAAGACAAGAACCATAACAAAGTGAATTTTCATTGCAGTTCCTGTAACACTGACTTAATTAGTTCCTAGGAATGATAGTGAACAAGCACAACGTACAGGCAAGCCCCAGTGACCTCTGCATAGATTTACATTCCAGTGAAGGGGGGAAATGTTGGGAAAATTTTTAGGTCTCTATTACAGATGATTACCTACAATTAATTTCACAGGCAGGATATTATGATGGCAGTAGGTGAGCTCCAAAGGTGGGAGCAGATTCCACTAATGTCTGTCCCACTCCTTTCTCAATCCAGTGAGATGTTACCTGGGTGTGTCTGCCAATAATAGAAGTGTGTCACTGCTGTCTTGCAAGAGAAAGAGTGAGGCATATTTAGAAACCAGTGAAGTGCCAGAGATCTCTCTCTAATGGCAAGACATTAGGAAATACCCCAGTGAGAAACTCAATCGGACAGTGAAAAGTGTAGTAGTAAAATATTTTGTATTTTAAAAGGGGCCAAATTGCAGTCTGCATCTGCTACAGACAAAAAGAGATCAGGTATAGGAAATTTCCTGTAGGATCTTGAAACCACCATATATTGTGCTCGCAGGGGAGTTACCTACCTAGGTGTCTATTGAATAATACATATTTTGCATATTTAGCAAAAACGTGCCAAAGTTACAAATACAACTTTCTGATCTACAAAATAGAGATCCAAACAGAGGAGAAACCAACTGGGAGGAAACATAGATGGCAACAGGGAAGTTCGTAACCAGTCATAACAAGCTATTCGACTTCAGCCTAATAAAATAAGATTGTACAGAATGCAGCTGAATAAAGTAAAGCAAATTTTCAGGAATTAAGTCACAGAATGAACACAATGCAATTTGAAGAGGTATTAAAATCCACAAGCATGGAAGACAGCTGTAGAACACTAAAACATAACATAATTAAGGTGCAACACAGAGTTTTTCCCAGGGGGGGCAGCCACTATAGTTCTATGAGGGCCTAACAACAGATCTGAGGATTTAAAAAAGCTCATTACTGGAAACAGAAGAAAAATGAAAAGATATACAGAATCAGTTTACGGGTTATGTGGAAAAGATGAGCTCAATAACACATTTAAATGAATTATACTAGCTAAAGGAATTAATTGGAACGAGAAGGGCTTGGAACCAATATGTTGGGATAAAGAAATTTTTTAAGGGGGGGAGAAGCTCAAACAATCAGAAATGTGACTTTGTGAAATAACTTTATAAAAAGGCGGTAAGGGAACACTGGAACATACAAACAGAGAATAAGTGAGTTGGGAAAGTATTCATCCTAGCTTAAGGGAATTATTTAGTTATCAAGATATTGATTTTTTTTAAAACAAAAGAAAAAAGGGGGGACATACCAGAGCCCCAGGAAACAGCAGATGTTGTACCAATCCTCAAAGAAGAAAGAAAAGCGACCCTGCATCTTTGACATCTTGTTGTGATTTACCACCAAATGATACTTAAGAAACTAGCAAAAGCAATCTCAGAACCACTAGCAATTGTCTTTAAGAACTCATGGAGAATACGCAAGGTCCCAGAGGACTAAAATAGAGCAAACCCCACACCTAACTTTTTTAAAAGGGGAACAAAGAGGACCCAGGGAATTATAGGTTCATTGATCTATCTTTAATTGGAAAGACACTGGAACAAATTATTAAATAATCAATTTATAAGCACTAAGAGGATAATGGAGTAGTAAGTGATGGATTTTTCAAGAACAAACCTAATTTCTTCAAATGAGAATTGGGTGGTTTACCATAAGAACTAGAACATAACCATCCAGTGGGTATTCACCTTCCCGCTGACCCAAAACCCACCTGTCAAAGACAACTGATGACTTCTAGGATGACCATCTCTCAGTCAGATGAAGTCCCACCTATCCTTCTGATTCTTCTGCATGAAGCCTGAAATCTAATTACAAAAGACTACAATAAAGATGCACAGACAGGACAGGAAGTAATTATTTTTAATCTTTGTTCAGACTCATTTACAGATGCCTGAAAGAGAAGCTTAGTATTTCAGAGGATTTACTGAATGAGCAGAAAACAGCCCTAGGAACAACTGTTCAGAAAACAGAATTGCCATCCTCCTGGAAAATCCAATATTTTGACATTTGTTTTCTTGCTGAAATTAGACAAAAGTTAAATTGTGAAAAAGTTTTCATGGAAAGAAAAAATTAAAATTTGGAAATGTCAAAATAAAAAAAATTAACATTTCGAAATTCAAGAAAGAAAGTAAAAAATCTATTTCCAGTACCCCCATAAAATTGTTATTTTCTTCAAAAACATTTCCCCATGAAAACTTTTCATTTTGATATTCCTCCCCCACCATTCAGCTTTGCAAATTTTATGTAAAAGCAAACAAAAAACAACCAACTTCAACCAGCTCTACTTCCAACACTGAAAAGATGACAAATGGATCCTGGGGTTATCAATAGAACACAGGTTGAAACAAACAAACAAGGAGTCCTGTGGCACTTAAAGACTAACAAATGTATTTATTGCGTCAGCTTTCGTGGGAGAAAATGCCACTTCGCCAGATGCTTTGAAGATTTTCTCCCACGAAAGTTCATGCAATAAATATATGTTAGTCTTTAAGGGCCACAGGACTCTCTCTTTGTTTTACTAACGCGGCTGCCCCTTTGGATCTTGGCAACATGAAAGGTTGAAACAAATGATCCATACTTGGCACAATGCCAGCAGAGATTTTGAAGTGGGTTACCAAGCTTGGTTTTGTCATATCTATCCCTGTAAGGTTCCTCAGTGCTTCAGTGCAACCCCTGCATGAAGCATTAACATCCAGCTGTTTCTTGTCAGGAACGTTTTGTCTCTTGTATTTTGATCTTACATTTGATTCCAGCCCGAGGCACAGAGATGGGAAAAGAGAAAAGAGAGAGACAGCTGAGCTGTACATCTCTTCTAATAAATAGACAGTCTGCCTGGTCTGCTTGTGCCTCTTGTGCATGAGTATGGCGTGGAATACTGCAATAGGTACAGAAATTAAGAATTCCCCTCATATGTAAAGTGAGTTCTGCCAATGCCCAATACTCTGGGCTGATTCGATGTACGATGACACAAGGTATGTAAATGCTGCCAAAACAAGATTGAAAAATAGATCCCTATAGGGTCTTCAGAGAAAGGAAGGACCTGCCTAGGACCAGGCTGCACACTATGTTTGGGGTTTGATCCCATGCCCATTTGCAATTCCTGTCTGTTCCTGATCTAGGGAAAGGTTGCTATAGTGCCATCTATCTCCTCTTTTCCAGGTTCCAAAGGGGCAATCATGCTAGTCTAGTAAAGCAAAAAAAGCAAGGAGTCTTGTGGCACTTAAAGACTAACAGATTTATTTGTCGCATGAGCTTTCGTGGGAGAATATCCCACTTCGTCAGATGTTTTGAAGAGGGAGAACTTACAGAATTGGATGAAAATAAATGCAGGGGAGTGTAAGACATGGGATCAGGTTATA
Organism: Podocnemis expansa; assembly: GCA_007922195.1. Lineage (NCBI taxonomy): Eukaryota > Metazoa > Chordata > Testudines > Podocnemididae > Podocnemis > Podocnemis expansa. The sequence goes on along the minus strand of ML681994.1, from coordinate 4,403,673 downwards.
CTTCACATGATGGCATAAATCACATTAGTGGATGAGCAGGCAAAGGACCCTTTGATGGAGTAGCTGGCTCAAAGGGTCCTTCACCTTCTCATCCACTAATGTGATTTATGCCATCATGTGCCAGAAATGCTCCCACGCATTGGACAAACAGGACGGACTCTATGCAGAAGACTAAATGCCCATAAAACTGACATCAGAAATCATCACACACACACACAATTGCTGAGCACTTCTATCTTCCTAATCACTCCATTGATGACTTGTTAACGATGGTGGTCCAGAAAATCAACGGGACATCAAGACTTCAAAGAGAAATAGCCAAAATCGAATTAATATGCAAATTAAATTGTGTGAAAGCAGGGCTGAATCCGGACTATGGATTCTTTTCACATTATAACAGGTAATTTGACTCCACCCTCCCTCTGTATGCTGTTTCCTAAAGTTTGAATCCTTACAAATGGTCTGATTTGCTGTTGCAGTATGACCTGATCCCATGTCTTACACTCCCCTGCATTTATTTTTATCCAATTCTGTAAATTCTCTCTCTTCAAAGCGTCTGACGAAGTGGGATATTCTCCCACAAAAGCTCATGCAATAAATAAATCTGTTAGTCTTGAAGCGCCACAAGACTCCTCTCTTTTCCAGGGTTAGGCAGATTTTTCCCCCTCACACTTTGTGGCAAGAAGTCTCTTATGGTTCATGATAATTTGAGGAAATCTCTCTCTCCTGCACCTGCTTGTACATCAGTCAGAAACAGGAAGCGCAGGGCATGAAAGAGGAGCCTCAGCTGGGATTAGAATATCACAAGGTGGTTCTATGACTCCAATTTACAGAGGAGATGGCAGTGAAATTCTGGGAGCAGAGTGCGCAATAGACAGAACTGAGTAATCAGAAAGCAACATACAGCAAAGCACAGGGATAAGCAGCCCCTCTGTGCTGCCAGAGAAAGACAGAGCAGGAAAGGTTTTATTTACCAAACCATTGAGTGGCAGTGCTATTCTGAAAAGGCTTGTCATTTAGCATTTTAAAGGTACATGCACACTTTCCTCCTTTTTTAGATGTTGATGCTGATCTGAAGCTCTGGCCCTCACTCACAGGAGTGACTGATACATGTGGCTGAAGAGAAATACTTTGCTTCAGTCAGATGGTGCGCTTGACACCACTCACCCTTACCATGAAGCGACTCAGCCTTTGAATTTCTGGGAATACAGGCGCTACAGCATGAAGTCAAACAAGAGCATCAGTCTCTAGATTGCTGGACCTGTGGTTTGAATAAAAGACCGGAGATGTACCTTGCACAGTAGCTGCGGAAGATGCAGCTGCTGCTTGCTCTCCTCAACCGCATGGCCCCTATGGCCAGATCATACCATTACTTCAAGAACCCTTCTAAGTTAATGCTCTGCATAGATACTACTGCAACAGAACAAATTCAACCCTATATTTCTTTGAGTTCAAATCCTAGTTCCAGCCTTCCAGCCCTGTTGATTTCTGTTGGATGAGAATTTAACACTCAGTGCATTGAAAACGGAACACAGGAGCTTAAGAACTTTAGAAAGAAGTGACTTTACTGAGAAGATAAAGTTGGGCTTTATCTGTGTGACAGGAATAAGCCAGAAGACTTAAATGTCTAAGGTGAAGCATGGCTAAGCCTTCAAGACTGAGATAAGGCAGCTATGTCCAATCTAGCCTGCCATTCAGCCTCCTCCTAAGATTCTCTGCATTCAGAAACATGCTGAAGACCCACTGAAATTCAATGGGAGTTGATCACCTAACCTCATTAGTCTCTTTTGAAAATCTCAGCTATAGTGTATTCCCCCATCATTCCTTTATAGGAGCAGCTGGAGAAATTCTTAGTCAACAGACCATACTATTGACTCAACTCCAGTCTGGCTACTTCCCTATCAACAACCCAGAGACAACACCTGGGACCCTTGCTGATGGAGATCATCAGTTCCTCTCCTAAGAAGGGCAAGATGCCAGTTTTACTTAAAGAAGCTTGTGCACGCTCTTTGTTCATGAAACTAACACTTGTCACTAATTGGCCAAGTATTGTCCAGTATCCAATCTTACTTCCCCAGTTAAAAGTTATTGAGAAGGCTGCATTGGGACTGGTCCCTAAGTGACTCAGATTTCCTTAATCCTTGTCAGTCTGGAAGGAGCCCTGGATATAGGCAACAATTGCACTGGCGCCATTGGTTGATGATCACCTTCCTGCCAATGGGTGAAGATCATGTGGTCAGCCTGATGGTACAACTAGCAGCTGCTATGATACCAATGATCATGAGGTATCATTGACTCACCTGTGGACAGCACCAGCAAAGGAGAGGGCTGCTCTTGGGTGGCTCCGTTCCTTCCCAATCAAGTGTTCCCTGAGGTTGAGTTGTCCTGAATCAATGCCCTCTCTCCTCCAAGACCATTATTCTTTGGGGTTTCACAGGATTCCATTTCAGCTCCTTACCTATTCAACATGCATATAGGGCTATTAGAAAGGTTCGCAAGGAACTACAGGATGAAAAGCTATCACTATGCTGGCAACACCCAGCTCTTGCTCTCTACCCTACCTGACTCTGCCAGTGCTCTTGAGTACCTAGTCAAATTTGGAAATTGGAGCTCGGAAGCTGGTTAACGCTCAGTATGGATGAGGCTGAGATGAACTTCATGGAAGGATCGAAGTAGTGACTTGGCATGACATCAATCTCTCTGTCCTCACATTGAAGAAGTCTGCCATCTATTACTCAGATTCACATTCTGGGACTTGTGTTGGATCTCCAGCTATAGTCAGTTGACTATAGAGAAGCTGTGCCTGGGAATGCTTTATTCATGTGCCTGTGAAGAGTACCCTGAAATCTACGCACTGCAATTTGCGCCTTTCTCCAGTGCAGATGGCTGACCATTAATGTCATACGATGAAAGCACACAACTTAGGCCATTTCCTTCTAGTTTCATTTCCAAATTGAGTTAAAGTATAGCCCCGCAAATAGGCATTACACTAATCCAGTCTTGAATTGGAGACAAGTATTGCTTTGCCCATAAAATTCTAAAAGACTTGCAGGGATTGTACACTTTTCAGAAGAGGCCTCTCCCCAGAAATACTGCTACAGCAGCAATCCAGCTGAGGCACTCAACTTGTAGTTCCCTCCAGCTGTGTGTAGCATTCACGGAAGGGCCTTCAGGTTTGGAACCATTTCCCTGCCTTGCACTGAATCAATCCATTAAGTGCTGTTTTTTATGCAAGCCTTTGAGATAGAAAAAGAGGGTTACTTACCCATAAGTGGTGTTCTTCAAGATCTGTTGCTCACGTCCATTCCAAACCAGATGTGTGCATGCCATGTATACAACCCACTGAAATTTTTTTTCCCCAGAGCACCTGCAGGTTTGGCTATGGAGCTGACCCCTTCCCTCCTCAGTTCCTTCTTGCTGGCCAATTCCAACAGTCAGGCAAGAGGGCAGGGTTTGCAACAGACATGAGCAGCACCTCTAGAAGCGTACCATCTTTTTTCTTCAAGTGCTTGTTCATGTCAATTCTAAATCAAGTAATCCCAAAACTTACCTTAGAAGAAGGGATCAGATCTTATAGTCTTGCAGATTGCAGAGCTGTCCTTCCAAATATATCACCATCCTTCACCTGCTGGGTTATGGTGCAGTGAGCTGCAAAGGTGTGAACTGATGACCATGTTGCAGCTTTACAACTGTCTGCAACTGGTATGTATCTAGGAACACAGCCAAAGACACCTGTGCCCTTGTATTATGGCTTGTTATGACTGGAGCAGGTACCTTCACCAGCTCATAGCATTGCCTGATACATGATGTGACTGAGGATGACAGACACTGACGACACTAGCTCCCTTTTTATTGTCTGCCATGAACAGCTGTGCCCATGAACGGCTTCCTGAATGGTTTTGTCCTTTCATTATAAAAAGGCAAGAGCGCTTCTGATATCAAGCATGTATAACCTGCATCCCCTGTAGTCTGCAGGCGGTTTCAGAAAAAAAAAAAAAAAACTGAAGGAAAATGTCGACTTGTGTGTGAAACAGACACCACCTTAGTCAGGAAAGCCAGGTGAGGGCAAAAGTTGCACTTTGTCTTTGAAGAAAAGCACATAAGGTGGTTCCAGATTAAATGCTTTAAGTTCCAGCATCCTCCTTGCTGATGCAATGGCCATCAGAAAGGCCATCTTTCAGCACAAACAGAGGAATGAATAAGACGCTAAGGGCTCAAATGGGGGCCCCCCATCAGCTTCAAGAGGACCAAGTTGCATCCCCTTTGAGCCACAGGTGGATGCATAGACTTAAACAGCCTACCCAGCCCCTTCAAGGAACCACATGCCCATGCAAGCACCTCACATCCCTCATGTAGAAGGACAAACTGGCTACCAGATGAACTTTGATGGAAGATCCCAATAACCCCTGCTGCTTCAAGTGCAACAGGTAGTCCCATATTATTGGGATAGGTGCTGCCAAGGACTGGAGACAGCTGCCCCTGCCACTCAGACCAAGAACCAATTCTAATTTGTCTAGTTGTTAGACCCTTGTGGAGGGCTTCCCACTGCTAAGGAGAACTTCCCTGACCGGCTTTGCACATACTAGCTCCCTCTGGTTCAGCCATGGATGCTCCATGCTTTGAGGGGCAGTGCCTGGAGATTGGGTTACCTCAATGTGCCGTACTCCTGAGTGAACAGGTTTGATAGGAGAGTGATCAGCACTTGGGTTGAGAGATCAAGCTGCATCACATACCAATGTTGTCATGGCCAGACTAGGGCTATTAGAATAATTGCAACTCTGTCCTGCCTGATCTTTATGAGTATCCTCTGTCTCAACAGGATTGGTGAAAAAGCATAGAACGGTTGGTTTGCCCATAGAATCAGGAAAGCATTTGCTAATGAACCAGGGCTGTAGTTCTGAAACAAGCAAAAGATTTTTTACTTCTTGCTGACCACTGAGGCAAACAGGTCTACCTGGAGAAAACCCCATTTCCGGGAAACATTGGTAAGCATGTCCAAACAAATCAACCACTCATGAGTGAGGAAAGATCTGCTGAGGCTGTCTCCTAAAGCATTCTGGTGCCCGAGAAGGTATGAGGCTTTGAGTTGGATGGACTGAACAATGCAGAAGTCCCTCAGATTGAGGGCTTTCACGACACAGGGGAGAGGAGTGAGCTTCACACTATTTGTTTATATAAAACATCAAGACCATCACCACTTTGCTCTTTAAGGAGTCATGAAAGATCTGACACACCAGGAGGACTGCCTTAAGCTCTTTCATATTGATATGTGATGACATGTCTGCCATGGTCCATAAGCCCTGTATCCTGAGATCACCCAAATGACCTCCCCCACACCCCACATCCAATGCGTCCGTCACTGGACATACAGTTGGTCACACAAGTGGAAGGGAAGACTGGAACACATCTGTTATGCCTCACACCACTACTTCAGAGAATTTAGCATCTGGGGTAGCAAACATAATGCTGTCTAGATTAGAACATCATGTGATGGATGATAGTCATCAACCAAGCCTGCAGAGGCATCAGCTGCAGTCTTGCACCCTGCACTACATATGTGCAAGCTGCCATGTGTCCCAGCAATTTCAGAGTTTTGAACTGTGGTGAGAGGCTGCCTCTCCAGGCTGGCCGTCACATCTCTGAAAGCCAGAAACTGAGCCCAAGAAAGACATTCTTGCCTCCCTTGATTCTGTGACAAACCCAATGAATTCTATCCTTTGTGTGGAGATCAGTGTGGATTTTACTTGTTGACCATAAGGCCCAGCTGGTCAAAAATGGCTTTTTACACCTGAAGGTGCATTTCAATCTTGCTCTTGGAATGTCCCCTCACCAGCCAATTGTCCAGGAAGGTTGCTACCACAGAGAGGCACTTGGTAAACACCCTGGGTGCTGCTGATAACCCAAATGACAGCACCATGAATAGTAGGTGCATCTGTCTGACCATCAAGCAAAGGAATCATCTGTGCCATGGCACTTTGCCTACACAGAAGCACATGTCCTTTAAGTTGAGTGGCATACCAGTCTCCTGGATCCTGGAGGGAATGATTGATGCTAGAAAGACCATGGAGAACCAGATCTTGCAAAAGAATTTGTTCTTGTCTCTCAGGTCCAAGATGGGACAATGCCCTCCCTCCCCTTTTTACCTTTGGGATTAGAAAGAGGAGTAAACCCCCTTTCCCCTCAGGTCATTCTTCCACAGACCCTGCTCTTAGAAGTGACTGGACTTCCTGAAGAAGTAGGTTGCTCATGAAAAGGGTCTCTGAAAAGGGACAGGTTTGAAAGAGGGTGGGAAGGGGGGGCATAAGAGAAAACTGGAGCGAGTAACCCAATTTCACGGTGCATAGGACCACTTTGTCCAAAGTGATTTGAGACTGCACACAGTAAAATTGGGATAAGCAGTTATGGAATAAAGAGGTGACAGGATCCAAGTTCATGGCTGATGTGTCACATTTTCAGAAGGTCTTCTTTGATCCTGAGGGATGGCATGATTGTCCCTGGCCTTGCTCTGAGGAAGACTGATTGTTCCTCCTACCATTTTGTCCTGTCTATGGCTAAAATCCTGTTTTGGCTGATCAAAGCAGGGCATGGGCTGTGTCTTAAATAGTTTTGAGTTGCCAGCATGTGCAAGCCCAGTGGTTTTAAAATGGCCCTCAAGTCTGTCAGGTTCCATAGTTTTGAGTTATTTGGGACAAGAATAGTTCTCATCCCACAAAAGGCAGGTTCTGGATTGTACTTTAGACCTCTTTTAGAAGGCCTAAGTTCTGAAGCCATGAGCTCTTTTTATGGTTACCCATGAAGCCATGGATCATGTAGCAGTGTCTGTCACATCTACGGTTGATTGGAGCAGCATCTTGCAAACTCAGATCTAGACTCCTGTAGAGAGTCTGACTTTACCTAGAGATACCCAAGAGTTATAAACGTATCTGCTTAGGATGGCCTGTTGGTTTGCAATCCCAACTTGGAGCCTTCCAGTGAAATACACTTTCCTCCTGAAGACCTCCAAATTGTTGGTGTCCTTGGCCTTCGTGGTAGGCCCTTGTTGTCCCTACTAGTCTCTCTCATTGGCTGCAGCTACCACCAATGACTCCAGGGTGGGGTGGGTGTAAAAGTCCTCATACCCCTTGGACTGAAGGAAATACTTTCCATTCTTTTAGTGGTAGGTGAAATCGAGGCCAAAGTCTGCCACAAAAGTCTTAGTGGTCTCCTTGAGAGTTTTAATAAGTGGGAGGGCAACACGGGCCAGACCATCAAAGTATCCACCATTGGCCAGCATCCTCTACCACCTGTATCCCCATATTAAAGGCCACTCCTGCAGCAGCTCCTGGTGTGTCCTGCTGTCATCAGGAATGGTCACCAGGATTGTTCCAATCAATGCTTCATCTGGCAGGGGGTGGGGATGAGGAAAGAGACCCTCTCAACTGCACCAACAACTCCTGAACCTCAGTTCCCCTCAGGTCCCTTGGTGCTACCTCACCTCCCTGTGCTAAGCTCCCTATACTCCTCCACCTTAGTGCTTATGTCTGGTGCCCCTCTGCACCCAGTGGAACACTTGCAAACTGGGAGGGCTGAGCTCTGTGTCCCAAAGCCTATGAGTAGGACCTGCCCAAGTAGGACTCCTGGTCCTGATGGTATGCCCATGGGGTCCAAAACAGCCACTGAGGAAGCATCTGCCATTGGGGAAACTACTATAGTGGAGGAAGAAGCAGGCCCTCAGGTCTTTCTTCACTTCAGCACCAGCTCCTTCTCGGGACCACCGACCCCTCACTGGAATCTGATGAGAACCTGCTGTGCAGAAAACATTGTAGTGTAGTGCTGGACAATGCCACAGAGCAGTTTTGGGCATCAGACACCCCACTCATGGTGCCATTGGTGGGCAGTGCCTTGGAAAGTGGGATCTGGCCACTGCCCTGGAGAGCAGTCACGGGGAATGGGATTTGGCCATCAATGCCAGCTTGCCCCTCAATGACACTGAAGCCTCCCAAGGTGCTGGAACAGGCACATTCACGAGCAGGCAGAGTTGCCTCCTCAGTCAGCTCCCATGCTGCTTCAAAGGTTTTGGGCATGGAGGTAAGCTTCAAGTCCTCCTCCAAAATGTGTCTGGTTGGAAATGAGACTGGCACCTGACTCAATGCACCCCCTTCTTGGGGACAGAGCAAACAGTGCCTTTATCTGAGGGATGACGTTTGGGCAGCCCAGCCTGGGTCTCACCCTCCTCTCAGGGCTATTTGGCCAAGTCCTTAGTCTGATACACCTCCCTCTTTGACGCCTGGGCCCTCCACACCAATGCTGACTTGCTGGTAGCTGGTTCCCTAACTTCTGATGCACAAAGGGCCTCCTCCATCATCAGGAATTGCAGCCTTTGGCCTTTCATTCTTTCTAAACCCAGATCTTACAGAAATCTCACAAGTGAGTCTACCACACACTTCAGGCAGGATGACAGAGTCGTCCCTTGACAGAGGTTTCCTGCAAAACTAGCAAGATTTGAAGACAGAATTGCCCTGATCCTGAGCCTGGGTGGGCAGACTAATATGTCCTGCTAATTAGGATTCCTATCCTAACTACATTAACACACTATTAACTACCAAACTGACAATTTAAAGATTAACTATTTAGAGGTACTTATCAAGACCTGATAAGGCTGGGGGGGAGAGGGCGGATGCCTGCTGACCAAGAGCAAACTGTTCCAGCAACAGCAGTAATAAGGAACTGAGGACAAGGGCCAGCTGAGCACTATATAGCATGCCCTATAGGTGCAATTCCAGAGAGCTCCACAGTTGAACCTACAGGTATCCCAGCAAAAATATTTCTGGTGAATCATGCAAGTGGCACATGCACACCTGACTTAAAATCATCATAAGCAAGCACTCAAAGAAGAAGAGAAGTCTTAGTGTTGGGGGTGAATTTTTGTTCAGGATTACTGGTGGCTTTCACTAGATTAGTTTTAGTTTCAAAGGTACCAAGAGCAACAAACGTCTTTTTGTATGCCTCATTGGAATTATAAACACACACACATAGCCATTTCCCCATTTATATTTCTGTTGTTCATTTCTTTGCCTTTGGCACAATGACATTCATTTGTATTGAAACTCATTTCACTGCATGACGCTTGCTGTCCTGAATCTCTTAGTTATTGTGTACTCTGCTGCTGCCATAGTGCATTTGTCATCCCTCTCACACTGGTGTGATTAAAATTGGATAAGGATTGAATTTTTTCCCTCTTCCTGTTGATTGTAGTGCACCAAGCAGGGATCATGTTTGGTTCAAGGCAGAGGTGTCAAACTAATTCAAGGTGGGGGGGACACAGTGGAGGGCAGGATATCTGATGCAGGCCGAGTCCATACAGACTCCCCAAGCCTTTCCCTTGCCACATTCAGAATAGTATAGGCTCCTCTGTCCCCTCTCTTCCCCCCACCCCCGGCTCTCCAACACTTTCCCTTTCCCCTGCCCTGTTGGCACCCCTTTGCCATACTGGCTTCCTGACCCCCCTTCCCCTGCTGTGCAGCTCCCCTCAGATCCCCTGCCCTTGCTGGGCAGCACCCTCATCATCTGCCCCTTCCCCTTCCCCTGCTGTGCAGCTCCCAGGCCCCTTCTCTTTCCACTTCCCCTAGCCTGTGGTGGAAAGAGTATCAGTCACAGCAGTCTCAGCTCCCTGCCCCTTCTCACTGTCAGTCATTCAGTAGGCTGGCCATTGGTTGGGCACAGTCCAAACCAGCCTTTGACTGGCTCAGTCCCCATGGGGCCTGCCCACTTTTTCCCTTTTCTTGTTTGTATGCCATACTGTTAATCGGAGTACCATGCTGACTAATAGTGAATGTTATGCCTCTCCAAGAATCTCACCGAGCCTGTTGTAACAGACACTGTCTGGTTAGCAGATAACAGTAGAGCTGAGCTGCAATTGGCTGGAGCACTTCCTCTGTTCCTTTGTACTGTGAGAAGGGGATCATGCAAGTCCAGAGCGTGTGCACTGAGTTCCAAAAGGGGTAGCCATGTTAGTCTAGTTCACCAAAACAAAGAGCATGTGCGCGTGCGCATGCATGCCCAGGCCCTGGTCTGCCGGAAGCCTGTCTGCGCTGTTGCTGATGCTGCACATAGCTCCCAGGCACAGCCCAGCCTCAGGCAGCAGCTCCACAGACTAGATAAGAGCCCTTTAGTGGCCAGACACAGCCCACAGGTCATAAGTTTGAAACCCCCAGTTTAAGGGGTTGGATGCGTGGGTTCTAAGGATGTTCCCGTGACGGCAGCAAAGTCAGCATTGAGGGAGCTTGTACCACCTGCCTCTCACAATAAAGGGACCTTAACTGTTTATAACAAAATGGCTTAAGCTTTCCAGCATCATCCTCAAAACGAGTGTTATGAAACTGATGTTTTTAAAAATTGCTTCAGTTTTTTGAAATGTAATGAACTTATGGGCAAGAGATGAAGACAGAACATCCAAGATACTACACACCCATTGGAGGAGAAGTCAGTTACTCCAGTAAAGAGCAACTTTTAGGGTTCTTTGGACTTCCTACTACAATCCTTTCTAGCAACTTTTATTTCATGAACTTATTGGGTGACAAGAGATGGTTCCACCATATAATAAAAACTGACAATCACCTATTACAGTATGTAAAGTAGACTGTTACCCTTAGCCAGAAAACTGTCAGTGGACAAATGGTTTCAATATGTTCTTATTCACTAACGGCAGAGAAAAAATATACAGCAAGTGCTGACTAGACAACTCTGTCCAGGTTAATTTGTAACAATTTCCCTCTGCATAAACAGCTGTGTATGCAAGGATTACCTCCCACTAGCTAGAGCAAGTTGGTACATGAAGTATGTTTATCACCTGGGTTGGTGATAAACAGTGTTACTGTTTACTACTCCACATTAGCTGACAGCACAACAGCATCTTTTAGATTTTGAATCTGTCATTTAGCATTTCCTATGCTCCCCTCTACATCCTAACAGCCATCTTCTCTCATCTGCCTCAATGTACCATAACAGTGAATACAGGCCAGGAAATAGCTTTCTGTTGGTAAGTTCTATTAACCTACTATGGTTCATCATTTTCCTGTTAACCTATCATCCTAACCACTTCCGTGAATGCTAGAAACATGGATGCAATCGCTATTCTTCACTGCCTGGTCTTAACAGCCGTGTAATGGTGCCATGCTGTATTAAGCAGTTGTTATATTTTGAGCCCACATGTGGCTACATTTCAGTGATGGGCAAACCAATTCCTGTTTCATGCAATCAAAGTTTGCATACAGGAAAGACCAAGAACCTCTAATGAACAATTATGGAATTACCTGCACAGAGAACTTCTTCCTAGTAAGTCAGTTATGTGATCTGCCTCTTGATACATAAAGCGTTTATATTTTGAAATCAAATACTTATCTTTGTGTGTGTGTCTCTCTCTCTCTCTCTCTCTCTCTCTCTCTCTCACACACACACACACACACACACACACAACCCCACCCCCCATTTAGCTTAGCTGTGTATGTTCTCATTCAATACAAAGGCCTAATCCTTTTTTGAATTCTGCTAAACTCATTTCAATATCTTGTGGCAGAAAGTTCCACATACTAATTGTGCACTCTCTCAGGTCCAAAACACATTAATTTTGTGAAGAGACACTCCATCCGTAACAGTTAACTTATTTAGTAGAGTGTGACGGGGTCTTCTGCAGATCAGTATGCACCAGCCAGAACAGATGATTTAATACGTATGTTACAGTTCCACTACTGCAAGTGAGTTTTCTACCATTGGAAAAAAAACCTGAAGGACGCACCTCCTGCAACTTTAGCTTTGTGAAGTGATCTTTTGGTGTCTCTTTTTCAAGAGTCTCACAATCAAAGACAAAATCCAAATTATTAAGCAATTAAGGATTCATGAATGTACTTCTAACCATACTTCTGTGGTTTTAAATAGTGCTTTTTCCTACCACTACCAGTTTTTTCCATAAACTTTCCAAGAGAGTTATCATTTAATCAGAGTTTATACTATCACTCACCTTTGGAGAGGTGTTTTGCCATTTAAACAAACCAAACCAACCAAAAAAAACCAAACAAAAACCACCCTACGCATGACATAGGCTACCTACGATCATTTGTCTTAGTTCTGAAAACCCTACTTAAAAGCACACCACACACCAGAAATTAGGTATTCTAAATATACACGTCTAGCATTTCAAAGGGGGTAATAACCTAAAAAAGTAGCAATTAACATTGCGTCCAATTTTAGTACTTACCCATACACTTTTTGTTTAAAGTTCTCTAAGCCAGCAAGGAACAGGCAGAGCAACTGAATACTGGATCCTCTAGCTGGTGGTTCTTCCCCTGTTGGTTCCCTTGTTCTCTGGAAGGCACCAAGATGAAGAGTCTCCATATCCCGGCTCAGAAGAACATTGATGTCCACTCTGTTTGCTAAGGGTTCTCTTTGTGGTATAGTCACAGAGTACTGCCTCCATCAAAACAAAGTATGTTCAAATCACTGGTCTAACCGGAGATGCTAACTATATTTTTCCCCAGTGTCATGAATTTTAGGAGTTATAAAAGAATGTAAAAGACTTGGGGGGGGGGGGTGTAATTCTATATACTGAAGTGCTTATTCACTCGTGACCGGTCCCTTTTTATGGAGAAACGCTAAATCAATCCGGAGTGAAAGAAGGCAGAGTATTGACCTTTTTAAAATAGAAAGTAAAGTAAGAATTGCCTTAACTGATTTTTATAAAAATAGTGGGCTAACAAGAGGCATATTTTTAAATTTGGAGTTTCTAGTTATGATGAGTTGCAAAGAAAGGCTATAAATAGGAATGAATTCCAGTTCAGTTTGCTATGACATCACTCACCATGCCCAGGCCACAAATTCTGAACTGGATGCAGTTATACTAGTCTGCAAGTGGCTGAAACTGACCAGATCACTCCAAGGCACTTGAACCCCTATAACATCTACCCTACCCCTCTAAACCAGGGGTGGCCAAACTTATGGAACTCAAGAGCCACACAAGTTGATTATTAAACCTTCAATAGCCACCCTGAGGCATATAATCATATACTTTTACCTACTAAATTGATTTACTGACATTCTTCTGTGAGCCACACTTTTTCATTCACGAGCCACATACAGCTCCCAAGCCACAGTTTGGCCATGCCTGGTCTAAACCCTTTATTTCTTCTGCTGAAGGTGCAGACCTCCCCCTTTAAATCAGCCACTACCAACACTACCCAGCAGTCAGGAACAAACAAGTAGTCAGGTGAAGTTAATCTACAGTAAGCTGACTAAGCTGTTTTTCTAGTTACTTTTTTGCCTGGAAATGCTGACTGGTATTTGAGCCAGTTTAAAAAAAAAAAAAAAAAAAACCTCCAAATGGTAAAGTACAAGAGAAGGGACACAGAACAGTCGACACAGACCACGTTTTTGTCAATTTTTTTTTTAAATCCCTGCCCAGCTTCTAGTAAGACTGGACGCTACTTACAACATTCCTGGAACTGTAGAAGAATGGAAACAACAGGAAAAGGGGCAAGACAGCACACAGTGGCCAGCTTCAGACACTCACATACATTAAGCCAGCAAAGACTGGAGTCAGCAAGACTCAGGTGCCCCGCTAACAGGAACAAACCCAAACATGAAGGTAGCACGTGAAACGTATTTACCTATTTAAACACAGGCAGCTGGTTAGGCTAGGATGGGGAAGATAACTGCTAATTCCTTGTACTACAAGGAAGGAATGGAGTAATAAAAACCCAAGCCCGTGGGCAGGGTTTTTTTTGCTTTGTGAGCCTTTGTCTCTGTGCTGCTGGTAACAGTGGTAAGTATAAAAAAATCAAAGAAAAATAATCTATTTATAGAACAAGTCAGTAGTCTGAGACATTTAGAAAAAAGTAAAAACAAGTCCTTTTTAAAAAACGGATTTACTAAAAACAACTGTCACCCAGGATTACCCCACACCCTCCATCCACCAGTGGAGCCAGGGGCAAATTCCAATAGGATCTGCTGTTGATTGTAGGCTGGTGTCTAGCAAGGCCAGCAGGGAGAGGATCTGCGCTGTAATCGGTATCGGCTGACTGCTTGCTGGTATCGCTTGAGGTCATGCCTGTAGCCTTGTGACACTGGAAATGCTCATAAGTGGAAGGTTTCACAGAAGCACATGTCAGGGTAACCCATGAGGTAAGTGGGCTGTCTTTGTTCCTCCCCATCCCTGGGCACAGATCTCATTGCTGTCTCTCTCCACCAGCTCCAGCCTGTGTCTGACAACCTTAACATACAGGGGCACAGAATACTAATCAAGCCTAGAACAGGAGTGGTGACTCCTGCAGTGAGGGAATGTGCTGTCCAAACTCTGACACAGCTACACATCTTAAAGTGATGCTTCGTGGCCCTCTTCAGGACAGGGAGATTGACTTTCCCCATCAGAGAAATGCACATGGTGCTGTGGAGCTGGGTATCTTTTTGGTAAACAGAACCAGTGCTGATTTGAGACCTTAAGTTCCTTTGCCCTCTAAATATAAAACAGAAACTAAGAGCCATTCAGTCACACCCCCCCACCCCCTTATTCTTGTAGTGTAGCATGAGCTGCCTGCCCATTGGGGAAGGTTTATCATCCCCATACGCTTCCCTGTTGGCTCAGTGGGTAAGGAGAGACTCCTGGACTGAACGTAACTTTCAAATCTCTGCATGGACAATATGACTCCATGAGGCAAACTGATAGGGCTGAGAGCTCCAGCCAGTGCCTGCCAACTCCAGGCCAACCCCACTTCCCATTTCACAGATGCACATCTAACACCCCAAGTGTCTAACAGCCTAATGTCTGCTCAGTCTCTGAAGGCAGCATTCACACTCATATCTGGAAACACCTTTGTTTAAAATATTGGCTGGAACTCCCACAGAGGTGGTGTCTACACTGAGGGGCTGGAACCACTGTGCTTCTGACACCCCCATTGTACAGAGGATGCCAGTAATAAGGGACCATCTCTGCTGCAGGGCTGTACATCCTTGGAAGTGAAGCTGAGTGGCTACATTTAGCTTCAAACACCCTTTTTCAGTAGGGCCTCCCTGGTCCATTTTCCCCTGAGTCCCAGAGAGACTGAGTGGCTGCTAACTTGTCTCTTTGAGATCTTCCATGGGTAGCTTGTAGCTCAATAAGAAGGGGGGAGGTGGTGCATGAGCTTGGCTACTTGGGCCCTGCATTGGCTTTTTTGCGCAGTTCATACAGATGTAATCCTCATTCTCTGCCATTTCTGAAGAGACGCCAACACAAACCTGATGAAACCACTCGTCACAGCCACCATCACATTGCACCCAGTCTACCTGCAAAAGACAAGATCAACAACACATGACCACCACCACCACAAGGGAGAAAGATTACAGATTCAATTCTCCAGACCAGTACCAGGAAAAAAAAAAAAAGGGCATGGTAGTCTGCTTGGATAAACAGTCAGTGGCAGCAAACTTTGGTAGTTATTTGTAAGGACCAAAACAAGGAGGAAAGACAAAACCTATCATTGTCTTCACACTCAAGCTGCACTGTCGTAAACATGAAGATGATGTCTGGTTTCAGTGTGGCCTATAGTTCAGGGGCAATTTCAGTATACTTGAGTAGTAGGAAAAGATTATGATAAAGGAACCCTTCTGTGCTATCACATCTTATGATGTCATGACTCTTCTCTATCAAATAGGGGGAATGTAAGTCCCATTTGCCCCAGGCTACCTGCATGATACCCAGCCTTTACATTCAGGAATCTTGCTCTAAGATAATCCCTTGTATTTATGTCAATATCTCCTTACCTACCAAAAGAAGCAGAAACACACTGACAAGTTTAATCAGCTGGACAAAGGCCTATTCCAGGATCATTTGTGATGCATACAAAGAGAATGGATTAGCACTATCTTGATTCCTAAGGATTGATTACAATTGAAATGTTGAAGTAAAGATACCTTTTCAAACCCAGGAAAGCCTAGAATATATAACCACCTGGCAAGGAAATATGACCAGCCACTGGGAAAAAGCAACTACCGTGTCTATACCCATACATGCATTTTTTTGCTATAATTAACCCCTCTCCCAGAGAGCCCACTACAGATTACTGGTAAAGACAGGAGAGTTTCTAAATTCACTTTTCAGATCACAGAGAAGGCACACTGAAAGGCAGTAACGAGTGGTTTTGACATTCCCAAATATATAAGAAAGCCACACTTGAAATGAAATTTAAGAAGTCTCAAACCTATGCAGGTGACCAATTCTTCCAAAACACCACTTCCTGAAAGCTCTTGATCTGGAACAAGTGAAGGCAAAACCCTATCTCTGCACAAGTCAATTCTAGGATAATGTCTTCCTCATTTCTGCTTGACTTGGGACTTTGTTTTTAAATCAACTTTCCCAAGATACTTGTGGATTATCACTTGGACCTGCTATGAAATTTTTACCAGACAAAGCAACTTTTGCTATAAAATCCAACCTTTTAAGGATTTTATTGAACTGAATTCTTGTTTCTCTTCTTAATTTCTGATACTGTAGAATAAGTCTAGCTTTTGCTATTTAGCTGTGCTCAGCCTCTTATCAAAACATATTTGTCCTAGGTGTATTGAAGATACAGGTGGGGAAATGGTTAAAGAGTATTGGTGTGAAGATACTACTACTGTAGGTTTGGATCTTAAGAACATAAAAAGAGCCATATCCAGTCAGACCAATGGTCAATCTAGTCATATATCCTGTGCTTCAGAGGGAATGAAGCGAGTATGGCAATTAAGTGATCCATCCAGTCCCAGCTTCTGATAATCAGAGGTTTACCAACATCCAGAGCATGGAGGTGAATCTCTAACTACCTTGGTTAATAGATGAACTTATCCTCCATGAACTTATCTAGTTCTTTTTTGAACCCAGTTATAATTTTGGCCTCCACTACATCACCTCCTAGCAATGATTTTCACAGGTAGACAGACTGTGCATTGTATGAAGAAGTACTTCCTTATGTTTCTTTTAAATCTGCTGCCTATTAATTTTACTGGGTGACTTCCCAGGTTCTTCTGTAATGTGAAGGCAAAAATAACACTTTCTTATTCACTTTACCCATATTGCTCACAATTTTGCAGACTTATCATATTCCCCCTTAGTTGTCTCTTTTTCAAGCTGACCAGCCCCAGTCTTTTTAATTTCTCCTTCCCTGGAAGCTATTACACTCCCTTATCATTTCTGTTGCCAGTCTTTGTATTTTTTACAATGCTGGTATTTCTTTTTGAGATGGGGCAACGAGAACAGAACATGGTATTCGAGGTATGGGCATAAGGAAGGCTGACATATTGATATTATATTTTTGACTTATCTATCCTTTCTTAACAGTTCCTAACACAAACTTTTTTGACTGACATTGCATATTGAGTGGATGTTTTCACGCACCCACAGTGACTCCCAGATTTCTTTTTTGAGTGGCAAGAGCTTAGGCATCAGCATTTTGTACTAAACAGTTTCTTACCTATAAATAGTGTTCTTCACAATTTGTTGCTCATGTCCATTCTGCTTTATGTGTGCACACACCACTTGCATAAGCCACTGGAAACTTTTCCCCTAGAGTTCCCCAGAGTTGGCTACAGAACCCCCTGGTGTCACAGCACTACAGCGCACTCTATAAAGGGCTCCACCAACCATTCCCTCTCAGTTCATTCTTGGCAATCGTCCAACAGAGGGAAAGAAGGGTGGATGCAGAATGGACATGAGCAACACATCTCGAAGAACACTATTTACAGGTAAGAAACCATTTCTCCTCCTTCTTCAAGTGATTGCTCATGTCAATTCCGCTTTACATGACTCCCTTAGCCTTACCTGAGGAGGAAGGGTCAGACTTCATTTGTTCATGGCACCAAAGACTGCTCTGCCAAAACTTGGCATCTCCTCTGCTTTGTTCAATTAGGGCGTAATGCAAGGTAAAGGTGTGTACAAATGACCGAATCACTGCCTTGCAAACGTCCTGAATAGGGACAAATGCTAGGAATGCTGCTGAAGACTCCTGGGCTTGTGTTGACGGTGTTGTGATTCTAGGAGCCGGCACCCTGGACAGTCTGTAACAGTGGTTCCCAACCAATGTGCCAGGGCACACTGGTGTGCCACGGAAACACCCAAAGTGTGCTGCGAGCATGCCCAAGACCTGGAGTTAAAGTTCCCTCCCTGCTCAGCCCAGCCAGCTGGGCTGTGCAGGGCTGGGAAAAGGCAGGGGTTAAAGTAAGGGGGAAGGCACTGGAACACAGTTCCAGGCCCCCTATTATTAGGCAGGCAGCATTCTGGCTCCCTAAAAATAGAGGAAGGAACCGTAATGTGGAGTTCCAGAGGTCCCCCTAAAAATAGCAGGAGCAGCCCAAATGCACAGTTCAGGTGGCTCCACCTGAAACCTGGCTCCACCTTAAGCCCAGCCAGCAGAGAGCTGGGAAAGGCCGGGAGTGTGTGAATCTCCCCCTGCAGGGCGGAGCAGCTTGCCTCAGCCAGCCTGCAAACAGCCCAGATAAGGGCTTTGGGGGTGGGAGGGCGCTGCTGGGAGTTGCGTGGGGCAGGCGTCTGTAGCAGAGGTGGTTGGGAGCGGATGTGTAGCAGAGGGTGTGCAGCTGGTTGATTGGGGGTGTGGGTAGCTGGGGGCTGGAGGGTCCATCACAGGCAGCAGGGGACTTCGGGAGGGTAGGATGGGACCCACTGGGGGGGGAGGGAGCAGCAGTGGGGTGAGGATTTGCCTTGGGTGGCAAGGAGCCACTGTGGAGAAGGGGGAAGTGGGTGCTGCACCATGCTCCCCTGCCCTACCTTCCCACTCCCCAGGCTCCCCCCCCCCGTCCTCCCCAAAGCCATGCTTGTTCTCCCTTCCTCTCCCCTCTCTTGCCACCCTTGTGCTGTTCCCCACATGGCCATCCTTGTCCTCTGCTCCCCACACTCACTGTTGCCACTGCACACGACTCCTGACCTCCCATTTTGCCACCCCTGCTCTGCTACTCCTATTATCACACACAGCAGCATTTCCGAAACACTGTGCCACGGGCCATGAATATTCATAAGTAATTTAAGTTAACTGGAATATTCATGAGTTTTTAACAGGGGCGTGCCTCAAAAAATTTGAAGCTCTCAAGGTGTGCCACGGGAGAGAAAAGGTTGGGAACCACTGATCTATAACACACTTTGATAGTCCTTGATCCAGGAGGTGATATGCTGAGTAGAGAATGGCTGGCCCTTCAACCTACCCGCCACCGCTATGAACAGCTGGGGGATTTCCTGAAGGGCTTGGCCTTTTCTATGTAGGAAGCCAGGGCCCAGTGCACGTCTCAAGTGTGCAATGTACACTGACAGTCTGTGGCATGGGGCTTTGGGCAGTATACTGGTAGGCAAACGTCTTGGTTTACGTGGAAGCTGGACACTACTTTAGGAAGGAAGGCTGGATGGGGGCGGAGGCAGACTTTGTCCTTGAAAAATACCGTATAAGGGGGTTCCACTGTGAGCTCTCAGAGTGCTGAGGCCCTCTGGGCCGAGGTGATGACTATCAGGAAGGCCACTTTCCAAAATAGGTAGAGGAGGGAGCACAATGCCAATGGTGGGGGGGGGGGGGTGAGCCTAGAGAGCACACGGTTAAGGTCCCATTGACCTACTGGTGGACAGGACAGCAGGAACACTCCATCCAAACCTTTTAAAAACAAATAACTAATCTAATAGAAACACTAAAGCCACGTAACAGCAGTCAAGAGAAGTTCCAGCAGCCATCACAGGAGGGAAGAAGGAACGGAGGGGGAAGGGTCAGTGGAGCCCTTTAAATAGCATGCTATAGTGGTGTGACTCCAGGGAGCTCAGTAGCCAACCCTGGGGGACTCTAAGGAAAAGCTTCCCGCAGCTTGTGAGCGCACACATGAAATGGAATTGACATGAGCAATCACTTGAAGTACAACTGTAATTATGTTTTTCATTGTGCATTACTTTGAAATTCAGTGCTGATAATTGCATCTGCCATCTTGTCACTCAGTTTTGAAAGATACCTTTGTAACTCTTCAGTCTGCATTGGTCTTCACTATCTGTGCAGTTATGTACTATCTGCAAACTCTGCCACATCACCTTTTAACCTTTTTCCTCTTTATTTATAAAAATACTGACCACTGGTGCTGGTATAAATCCTTGGGGGTCACCACTATTTACCTCTTTCCATTCTGAAAACTAACTATTTATTACTACCCTTTGCTTCCTGTCTTTTAAACAGTTATTCATCCATGTTTCAGTTTGCTTACACGTCTTTGAGCTGCATAAAGAAACCAAAAATCTTTTGAAGAGAAACAAACATAAGTTAATTTTTTTTTTAAAAAAGCCCAAAGGCATCAGGAGGTCAACCATTTTCTAAATAAAAGCAACTGAAATCAGAAGATGAAGGAACTACTACATTAATAAAAAACAATCTTCTGGCTCATTTATCAGGCCCATTAACTACCAAACTCTGCTTGTGGCTTACAGGATCACATGAAACTGAACTCCAGTTATTTTCTGCTATATCTTATGTTGTAATATTTCTGAAGCAAAGCAACAATTAACGATTAAAACCAAATAAAGGTTTTAGTTTAGTTTATGAAAACTGAAGTGAACTGCTGCAAAGAAACTAAACACTGTGCTGGGATGTATCAGCAGGAGTGTAGTCAGCAACACAGAAATAAATAAATCTTCTCTACTCCTCACTGATTAAGCTTCAGCTGAAATATTGTGTTCGGTTCAGGGCACCACATTTCAGGAAAGAAGAGGACAAACTGAAGAAAGTCCAGAGAAGAGCAATTAAAACTATAAAGGCTCTAGAACACATGACATACGAGGGAAGATTGAAAATATTGTTTGTTTAGTCTGGAGAAGAGAAGACTAGGTGGGGGACATAACAGTTTTCAAGTACATCAAAGGTTGTTATGAGGAAGGAGAAAAATTGTTCTCCTTAATCTGTGATGACATGGCAAGAAGCAAAAGGGCTTAAATTGCAACAAGGGCAGTTTAGATTGAACAAACTTCCTTACTCTCCGAGTAGTTAACCCCTGGAATAAATTGTCTAGAGAGTCTCCACCACTGGAGATTAAATACAGATGAGACAAACCCCTGTGAGGGATAGTCTAGCTCGGTGGTTCCCAACCTTTTTGGCTCGAGGGCTACAAATACCATTTGTACAACCCTGAAGGGCCACCCATCTATCAACTCAGAAAATGTACTGATGTGTTCGTATATAGTACAGTGTACAGGATTAAGGACTACAGATCTCAACATATTTAAAAGTAAACTTTTTTTTTAATGCAAAAAGATTTAAATACATTAAAATTAAAAACCTAAAACAAATTTTTTTAAAATAATTTTAAAAAATTTAAGTTCTAAAAAAATAAACTGTTTAAAAACCATTCATTTGGTGCTGGGAAGCTGAATGCAGGCACTGGGAAGGAGTTGGGTGTCTGTTGGAGGCTGGCAGCCACTCCTGGCAGCACATCAGGACTGGGCAGGA
The DNA here is from genome assembly GCA_007922195.1 of Podocnemis expansa. NCBI lineage: Eukaryota > Metazoa > Chordata > Testudines > Podocnemididae > Podocnemis > Podocnemis expansa. Next base: position 4,382,215 of record ML681994.1, on the reverse strand, counting down.
TGCTGGTGTCCATCTGCAGCCCAGCTCCACACCGGAACCGTGTGGGAGGGCGGCACAGGCCATTTTAGAAAGTCCACAGGCCACTTCTGGCCTACAGGCAAGGGGTCAGGAACCCCTAGTCTAGATCAGAGGTTCTCAACCCATGTCAGGACACAGCGTGTTGACACACAGTGGTAATTATCACAGAGAACTAGGAAGGTGACTGGACTTGGTGGGGGGTGAGGGGAGTGGGGTGCTGGTGTGTGCCCTATAGGGTCATGATATGCCACAACGTGTGTTGCAACCTGGAAAAGGTTGAGAACCACTGGACTACTTAATCCTAACTTAAGTGCAGAGGACTGGACTAAAAGACCTCTTGAGGTCCATTCCAGTCTTATGATTCTATAATCAAACTATACCTGCATGCATTGAAAAAGTAATTGATAAACATTAATGCCCATAGTTTGAGTAACTATATTCCAATGTCAATCATCTTCTTTTCAAAGGGCTAGAGTATTTTTTTTGGTACATTTTACGTTCTAAACATACATATAAAACAACACATCTACAATGTTCTGACTACCTGTAGAACAATACACATAATGCTAAGTATTTGCTTGTTAGCATGCTTACATCAAGTTCATCTACTTAAATGAATATGTTCTTTAGCAGGATGTGAGCTCAGCTTGTAAACTCAGAGACAACTCTTCTGCTAAGCATCTCCCTTCCAGTCAAAATTTACTATGTTCTGCAATATCATCCTTAAGATAGATGGGAAAGAACAATTAGATCCTGTCAGTGAAGGATTGTTCTCTACAGCAGTGTTTCCGAACCAGTGTGCCATGGGACACAGGTGTGCCATCAGACCTGAGCAGGTGTGCCAAAATTTTTTTTTTGGAAAAACTACTCGAAGAGCTCTGGATTGGCTCATTGGCTCATTAATATTTGTGAGTTCATTTAGAAACTATATGGTGGTGTGCCTCAAATTAACTGAATGTAGCAAGGTGTGCCACGGCAGAGAAAATGTTGGGAACCGCTGCTCTACAATCTGTTTTCTAACATTTTGCTCCATTTAGTTAATTCCTAGTAATTAGCCTTTTTCCTCTTCAATCAAGACACTAAAGCCACAACCCATGGGCTCAAAATCACAAAAATCATCCTGATATTTATGCAGTCCTGTAAGCCTTAGTCCCCAGAATACATACGCCATAGTTCAGAATTACACTGCCACAAATTAATGGTTCTATTAGGGGTTTCCTGTGAAAAAATTCACTTTATCTAAGAAATCCGATTAATTCTCAAACCACTGCAGATTTACATTCAAGAGAAGTGGGACAGCACAGCCTGTGGTTTCACTCAACCTGCAAACTCCTGGGTCACAGGCTTCATGTAAAAGCTTATGAAAGAATAATTTTCACTTATAAAGAACTGCACATGCATTTTAGACTTTTGTTCAGAAACACAGTGGCCAGGAAAGCTTAGCTAAAACACAGAATTAACCCTTTGGGGTCAAATCTGCTGTCTTCCACAGTATCAACAAAAGATATAGAAGGTGACTTGTGGGTGGCATAACATTTCCATACAAATAGAAAAAAAATGCATCCAGATTCTACCTACCCACACAGCCTTCCCCCACAGCTTGAAGCAATATTGGGAACATGGATTTAGTTCATAGTTACTGTGCAACACACTGATACTAAGAATTCAGGCTTGGGAGAGATGGCAGGGCTGTAGTCTATGAACAACTTTGAACTGATTGATCGTTATTCTAGAAGCCACACCTGCCTACCATCCTTCATACATCAGCATATTAACCTACACCCATCACTGCTGTTCAAAATTCATTAACTTTAAATAACTCAAAGGGGTTTTCATTATTGCCTCTCATTGCTAATGGCAGAACTAAGCTAGGACCCACCTTATCTTTGCAGGGCCTTTGGCAGTTCTGTGCAGCGCAAACTGCATTCTCATCATCAGACTCTTCAGCTCCTGACCAATCATACTTAGATGGGATATCTAGAACCTTCTTTTCTCTCTTTTTCTCTGTGCTCTCCTTAGCTAGCTCCACTTTTGCTGCAGCTGCCTTCTCTCGTTTTTTCTTCCGCTCCTCTTCTTTGGCCAGCTTCTTGGCCAACTTATTCAACTCCTTTGTCTTCTCCATGGTTAGCTTCAGCTTTTTCTTTTTGGGTTTCTCCAGTTTCTTCAGCTCTTTAGACTTCTGCTTCACTTCTCCAAAGAACTGCTCTACCCTCTCTAGCTTCCGCTTCCGTTTGCGCTCAGAAGAGTCTCTGCCTCTCATTTTCAATGGCTTCTCATCCAGGCTGTCATCCTTCATTAAAAAAAAAAAGATTTTAAAATTGACAGAATTCCATACACTACATTTCTGTAGTCTATTGGAGATATCCTCCCACCTCCCTTAACCCAGGTTTTGGGTGCAGAAAGAACCCTACTTGACTACCAGTGTGGGATGGCAGAGTCTGAATAGAAGGGAATCCTTCCTAGCTTTCAGCTCGCAAGAGTGAAGTGACAAAGTCAGATTCAACTGTGTGAGAGGAGAAAGGTTTAAGAGTCAATGACAGCCTATGGAAAAGCAAAACAATCTAAGATTCTGCATAAGCTGTTGCTATGCTTCTTTTCTGACTAACATAAGACAATTGTAGGAAAACAATCATTTGTTCCTTAAACGATGGTTTATTCATGCTTATTCCCCATCCTAGGGAAATGCTGCTTGTGATAACTGTTTTCACAGAAACCCTTTGTTGCAGTTTAAGTGGCAAACTCTATAAACACATCTGTCTCAAGATGATGTTTGGTTCTTAAAGTAGGGGAAACAACCTAAAACAAATCCACAGCAATTTTCCACTTATAAACAAGCTAACTAGGGCACAGTAAAATGCAAACTAAATGAGCTTATGAAGATTGTTCCTTTAAAATTAGTAGTTTTGGCCAAAAAATGCTCTCCAAAGGGTTAATCTAAAATTCCTCTACTGTGAAGACGGACAATTATGGTCCATGTCTACAGAGCAAACTGTTTTGCTTAGAGGTGCTCTGACAGCCATCACTCAGGCCACTTTTTCAAAATAACTGCACACTAAAACAATATTAAAGGAATATTGAAGTTACATAGCAAGACACTCAGGTCAGAAAAGATTAAGGAAGCTCTTTGGGGCATGGACTATCTTTTTGTTCTGTGTTCGTACAATACCTTGCTCAGTGGGAACCTCCTCTAGGACTGAGGTCCCTGTATAAGAATGCAACAATTCATGGTTGCACACAAAACCTTAACTCTGCCCTTTTATGTGCAGGCATTACACAACATTCTTATTAGATGACATACTAGGTTTTCCCAGAAGAAATATACTTTATTCAGTGTGTAACCCATATGCCTAAAACAGGCTCTCTCTTTAAGAGACCTATTCACGGTGGGTTACTTTTGCTGGGCAAATTAGCTTCCCAGAAACCAGATCTTTCAGGAAAAAGGGAGTGGTAGCATTTTGAGCATTCTCCACAAGGTTTGTTATTTGGTGTGGTCAGATGCCTGAGAGATATCAAGAGAGCAGGAGCACTGAGAGCAACAACTAGAGAGAGCTGCAAAGTCCACGCGCTCAGTGCTTGAGTGAGAGGAGCTGAGCCAAGAGTGGACTGAAAAGAGGTTTTCTCCCGGCTGTGGATTATTTCACAGGGGAGTTTTCTTTTGTGGGACTGAGAGCTGGTTGATCAGTGGACAGACTGCATGGTGCTGGTTGCAAAGGAGAAAGAAACGACTGCATGGATTCCTATTGAAGAGTCCTGCAGCCAGAGAAGTGGATTGCGACTTGGTTCCACTCAAGGAGTTGAACATAGACTGCAATTGAGATATGGATGACTTCACCTAAACTTAGGGATTCTTGGGTTTCTTTCCATGGGGACTGCCCTGTTTAAATTCATTTTGGTTTTTTTTTAGGGTAAGATTTTCATGTTAGTAGTTAATAAAGTTTATTGTTATGTTTATGCTATGTAATATTTTAAAGTGGGTTGGTAACTCTGAGCAATCTTCGCTCTGAGTCCCTTTACAACTGAATCCTGGCTCTCCAGCTACTTTCTCCAGGGGTTTCTCTCTGTTAGGCAATGGAGAGAGGCTAATGAATGAATTCTAGCCCACCTGGAGGTTACAAGTGTACACAATATTTCTTTCTGTGCTTATTGTTCACTATGTAATCATACATAACTTGACATGATTAAGGAATTCTCTATTCTATAAACTTGTCTATGGAGCTCATCAATATAGTGTCCAAGTCCCTTAAATAATTTTATCCTCCTCACCTATGTGAGCCACAAATCATCATTATCCCTATTCTACAGAGGCAGAAAAATTAAGTGACCTGGCTGAGGTGCCTTAGAAAGCCTTTGGGTATCCTAAGTTGCAATTCGGTTATTTCCCCTCCCAGAATCATAGAATCATAGGGTTGGAAGGGACCCCACGAGGTCAT
>ML681994.1:4299119-4372767 GCA_007922195.1 Podocnemis expansa | reverse complement strand
GAAACTTCCTGGATTGCCTGTGCACTGCTGTATTGGCCTTCCAGCAACATTCATATACACTATATGCAACTTCTGGAGTGAAGGAAGCAAGGGTGCTCTGGAATGGGCCTCGGACCAATTCACAAAACCTGATTCATTCTCTGTCCAATGTGTGAAATGAATAAAGCACGTGTTATGAGGGGGAAAAACAGTATATGGTCATATAGTAAGAATTTTGCAAAACATATGCAAAGGGGAGCAGGAGTTTAAGTTGCACAGGTAACCCTCACTGGGTATTTTTTTTCCTGTTTTTCTCCAAAATCTTTTATTAAAACATGGAGAACCTATTTATACTTAATTTCCTTCCCTGTCAGTAAAATATTGTACAACAAATGGGTACAAAGCTAGACAATAGGGATAAGTCTTTGTTACTTATTTTGAAATAATTGTCTTCCCACTCTCCTTTCAAAGTGGTTCATATTCTGAACTACTCATCCATTACTTCTGAATGCTTTGCATTGCTATCTTAACTTTTTTTTTTAAATGTTAGTTCTGTGTGTATGAAATTTCCTCATTTTTGGGGCAGGTTTAGTAAACACAAGTCCACTAACTTCTGGACAGCAGTGGAATGTTTCTTACTGTACAATAAGCACAATTAAAGAGGCAGCAATTCTTGCTTTAGCACGTGGAAAATTAGGTGTCTGAAAAGCCCTGATGCCACATGCCCACCTCAGAAGCAATGCCGAGCTGAAAAGAATAATGGAATAGCTTACAAGTACGTATTTAGATCAAGTTAAACATACTAGTGAGTGAGGTCTGAGGGTTTTTTGGATCTGAGGCTACTTCTTTTTAAAAAAAGAAGCAAGATGCCAAAGGAAAAATTCAAATAATGTTGACCTAATTTTGTTCTGTGCTAGTCTTCTGCCACATACATACCTCCATGATGTGAAGGAATCTGTCTTCACAGGGTGGATGTGTGGCCTGCAAAATCCGCCAGATATGCTGGGTCTCATCCAGGGATACCTCCAGTAGATCTCCTATCATCATTAGATCTTCAAGCTGAGATTTGGCCCCTGGTGACAGTTCTAGCACAGGGGGTTCCAAACTGCGAGGCACCAGAGGGCTCTTCCGCGGCTGCTTTCTTGGGGTGCTAGACCCTTTCAAACAGAAGGCAAATCAGAAAAGTCAAACAGGAAGGTGGTCAGAAACAAAACAATGGTGTGTTATTTTTCAGTAACAGTCTGAGGATGAAGAGAGTTCAAAACAAATGTGGCCATTAGCATTGCCACCTGGCACGAGCAAATAAGGATTTTGGTATATGTTTACTTTACACTCCCTGATACACTGAACACTAGCTGCCTTTCCCACTTGCAGACTTAGCACCTCAGGTAAGCTCAGAGGGTATCAACATTACCCTTAACCAGCCAGGGCTCCCAATGACCTGCTCAGACCCTTCTGCATGCCCAATGCATAGAAAAAGCAATACCTTGAGGACAGCTTTTGGAAGCAGATGAATATGCATGTTCAGCACAGAATGAAGGAGCTGTCCACATGTGTGTCACCACTTCTTCTGATTTGATGGGGATCTCCTCATCACAGAATAGATTGGGTTCCAAACTGCTTGAAGATTTCACACTGGCATTATCCTGAAAAGCACAGAGTGAGAAAAAACACACATACGCTGTTACAGCTGGACTTCAACTACTTTGGAGAAGATCCTAAAAGAATTCTCAAATACTGATTGGACCTAGAGCCCATTTAGACCCACTCTGCCACAGAACTTGACAGTATCAGCATATGGTGTAATTAACACATCTATTTAAATAATGAGATGATGGCAGCAGCTCTAGAGAGGTCAATGTTTTTCATACACACTGGCTAAGTGCAATGGGAAAGAGAGAGATTGCATAGCTTTCCCCACAGATTAGTCCCCAAGTGTAAATTCCATTGTCAAAAGAATGATGAACCATGGAGGTCCTTGCTCTTGAGGCCCAACAATAAGGGGGTTATAGACAGATGCATACATTGCATTTCTGAGAGTGCTGCAGGTCACAGTAACAGGACCTAGCAAAGGCACTAAAGTTTGGCATCTGACTAGAGACACAGAGAATGGGATCCTAAGCAATTTTTAAACCTTGAAATGCCATGAATTTCTTTTCCAGAGGCTCAGAATTTTGAAAAGCATGCAGTGGCTAAATTAGGGCCATTATACTTATTGTTGTGGAACCAAGGACTTCTATTTGCAGTTGATATCTGTTGTACAAAGTTAGACTCCAGATTAAATAAGAATTGCTGGACTGTTCCGTCACACCTGTAATTGGGGATCACAAGGCATTCATGAACTCCCCACAGTGTGTGAAAAAAACAACATGAAACTGGTAACTTCAAGAATCACCTACTGCCTGCCTGCCTATTTAGACCCTAACAGTTTGAAGAACTGGGCTGGTTAAGGCTTCCTTTCCCTGATTTTAATCTAATGCAACAATTCTTTTCTTTTTAAATTTTATTTATTTAATACTGCAGATCCTCCTAAAGGCTCCAGTCAAGACTTCAATGTGCTAGGTACTCTACACAAACAAAAATCAATGGCCACACCCTCCAAAGTTTACAATTTAAAAAGAGGATGAGAAATAAAACACATGGATACAAAGATGTTGGGAGCACAAGGTAACTAAGACAACTACAATCTGTGTAGTAAGCAGGGGTCACAAAACACCTGTTGCCTGGTTTAGCCTTTTGGTACCCCTGATACAGCTCCTTCCTTTCCGCACAGCACTGCAACATGTCCTGTTCATTGCCCTTGTCCGCCACAGCACAAGAAATCTGACCATAGGTATCACAGTTCCTTCAGCTAGAGCAGAACTGGGACTGCATGGCCTCCTCTCCTTGAATACTGATTAGATCCAGGAGCCTGATCTGCTCTATGAAGGAGTGTGTTTGGTGTGTAGAGCTGCCATCTCTGAAGTTGTGATGTGAGCTCTCCACCTCAAGCAAGTAGGAAGTGGAATTTCAGAAATTCCAGGGACATTACAAAGGGAAAAAAGCAGGCAGCTGCAGGGCAGCAGAGTTCAAACCGCTGACCAGAGTGACAGGATGGGCATTGTAGGACACTTCCTGGAGGCCATTTACCATGACATAAACAAGTGCAGTGTCTACACCGACATTGTGTTGCTAAAAAAACTGATGCGAAAAGCTGCAAACCACCTCTCAAGGTGGTTTTATCTTGTGATAAAAAGAGGAGTTGGGTCAGCACAGGGACAGGGAATTATACTGTGTACACCACCATTGCTTTGGTGTAAAAAGTGAATTTGGTCAACAAAAATCTGTAGTGTAGACTAGTCTTAAGAGAACACTGTCTCACGTTTTTCATAAAAAACAATGAGTGACATCTCAGAGAAGAATTTCACATTTTATTTTAATGTAGTCGTACTGAAGATGCGCTTAGCTACATAAAGTGGATTTACTAATCCCTGCAGTTTTCTCATGAACATTCTGAAGCAAACACATTGCTATTGCTTATTAATTAGAGCAGCATTAGTTCTGAATCACTTCCAGATAGAGTCCTGCATGGATACAAAAACATGGAACCGCATCCAATCCCCATCTGCTCAGTGACAGCATGAAATCTGCACGCCCAGTTTTAGCATTGGCAACCAAGCTTGGGCTCACTTTCAGCATTTTAGCCTTTGATTGGTTCATTCCCCATCCGGTTCCTGCCCATTTTTTTTTTCTTGTTTTTGGATCCCATGCTGTGCTATCTATCAGATTTCCTTGCCCACCAATGAAGTCTCTGATTGACAGCATGGCATGCGAGCTAGAAACAAGAAAAGGAAGAAGTGGGCAGGGAAATCATGGGAATGAACCAATCAAAGGCCAGCAGTGGCTCTCCAAGCCCCAGGCTGAGACTATGATTGGCTGGCAGATCACAATCAGAGCTGAGCTAGGACTGACTGGAGCGCTTCCTGGCTCCCCTGTGTGCTGCTGACACACACCAGTACAGCAGCTGCAGCCATGGATTGCACTGTGAGAAGGTAAAAACAGATGTCACATCTGTGAGTCGATCCACAGCCATGGGCCTGTGGTTATCTGCACCCGCTTCTGTGGATGCGGATAACCACGAATCTGCAGGGCTCTAGTTCCGGATGCTTAGTTTATATTTAGATCCAGAGCTGTACTCCTGAATTTCTCCACATGGTGGGAGTGAACAACTCCACCTACACATGTACAAGTGGGGCAAGGAACAGATGGACAGAGAAATACAGAAGGAGATTCAGCACCAGGAAACATCTGACAGAGCATGTTTACACAAGGAGGTATTCCAAAGTAACTCCACATACAGACACGCCCTTAGCACCCATGTGAGGTTATTACCTTTATATCATAACCATACGTCTCCCTGATGTCTTCATCAGAATCCGTTTCTTCATCATCATAGTCCAGGGTTTGCCGTGGGGATGACGACACACTTCCCATCGCCCGATTAAAAGCCGATTGCTGGAAACTACTTATGTGGCCCTAAGTTACAAACAGAACATACAAATGAAGCAGTAAACAGATGCACAGAGTAAGTAGCTACAGTAATAACTATTGCTGTATAGAATTATCATACAAAGGCTAATTGCTCTCCTTTGGCGTCAGGAATACCATCCGTACACGCACAGCAGAGCCCAGGCAAAACTACGACCATCTTAAGGTCTGGGCAGAAAAACCAGGATGTTGGCCAAGAATAAGCCACGTTGGTTTTATTTGCTTTATCATCACCAATCCTTTTGAGAAATACTTGTGACAGCCCTACTGTCTCCTCATTTCAGCCAGAACTGTCGGCACACAGTAAGTGGCAGCTCAAACTTCCTCCTCACATCATCATCATCTCAATAAGCCTCAGCCCTAATGTGGAGGAAACTTCTTTAGAAACAGTAGTAGACCACCTACAGTTCTTCCTGGAAACTGCCAAAAAGGCATCAACTGCTTTAAGAAAAACTACTGACCAGAAACAGTTCAGAGACCCAAGAACATTTGATACAGGCCACGCAACATGCAGGATGAGAGTGGCAGAATTTCGATATCTCAGGAATAGATGTCTTATAAATACCTACATCTACTAACAGCCTCCAGATAATGACAAGAGGTTGTATTCAAAATTCATGACCTAGATGAGCGAGACATCTAATGCCCAGCATGTAACTATGTCTTTCCTGCACAAAGACTTGTGGAAAAAGAAGGCATTCACATTCCAAAGAAAGACTGATGAATCATAGCAAAAAGGTAAAGTAATATATCCGCACACACCGCACCTGTAGATCAGGGTTAGCTGCTGCTTTCTGTAGCTCTGCACTGATTATCTTCTCAGTTTTCTCCCTGGCTGCCTGCTCTACCATGCGCTGACTGAGAACAGAAAGCTTGGCCAAAGCAGAGGACAGTTCATCAGTGGCTAGTGCCTGCCGTGCTCGATCCTGCCAGCTCATGGCACGTTCTGTCAGGCACTGAAGTGCTTCACCCTCAGGCAGCCGTACGGGTAGCTTCTGCAGGGATACCAGCAGAGACAAGATCGTTTCGAGCCGAGGCCTTCGAGAACGCATGCAGAGTGGGCACAGGAACTTGACATCTTTGCCCTGCCAGCTGGAGCCCTTCTTTTGGGAGCTGGTTTTGGGGAGGGGCACGCAACTGCTATGAAACCAGTCCTTGCAGAGCTCACACTGTAGCATGAACCCACTAGCTGTTTTACGACAGATGCAGAACTTGACTTCCTCTATATGGTCCACCATGGTCATCTTAGCCAGGTTAGCTGCCCTTAGGGCATGCATGGCTTCAATCTCCTTCTGTTCCCGGTCCTTGAATACAGCCACCTGTACAGCAAAGAACAATAGCTGATAACCCTTCAGAGTAAATGGACACAAAGTTTTATTACCGGAGTAGATAACACTGAAATGCAAGGATACATCAAGAATCTCCTGACCACAAGGACTCAAAAGCCACAAGAAAAATGCAATTCCAGTCACAACTTTCATATAGGATCATCAGCACCTTCTGTTTCCATAGTACCTGCCTTCCCAAAAATTCCAAAGCTCTCTGCAAACATAAACAGAAACCCAGGCTGTATCAGGGAACACTTTTGCTACACTGAAATGCAGTGATCTCAAGTAAAGCACTGACCCAAGACTTAGAGAAATTTCTTTTTCCAATTTAAATTGCATGAGAAGTTAAAGGAGAAAAATGTACTTCCTCAAATTGGAGTTTGCTCAGAAACCCATATTAATACTCCTTATTCCCAAATAAAAGACAATGGGCTCTTTAATGATAACAGTGGGCCTGGGGTTTGGATCAAAGACAAACCTCCAATCACACAGTATGCAAAAGGGTTTTAAGTTGTAGTGCCAGCTTTACCTGATATCAGCAAGTTTAGAACACAGTGGCTGCAGTCTGCATTAACAATCAGGGAGAAACCATAACTGTCTTGCGGCATCAATAATGTGATGACCACATCTATTGGTAAATGGTAATGCAACCCTTAATGGGGCAATTTTGCATATTCCTACCAAAAAAAACCCAATTTTGTTAACATTTTGCTTTAACCATGTCTGCTTCTTTAACTGTAGTTGCTCAAAGCTACATTGTTTCGGTAAAACTTAGTTAGGTCTGATGCATAACAACATATAACCTAAGCACAGCTTCCCCACCCCCACCCCCAACGTTCTTTTTTGTGAGGTAGTGACAGCTCATTCCTTTCAGATATTTTGAAAGGGTTTCAGTTTATGCTCCAAAATGGTGAATGGAAGAGTGAATATTTATTAACCTATGTTCAATTAAATCTCCATTCCTTCCCAATGTATTTTCTTTCTGAATTGAAGCAAGGAATCCTGTGGCACTTAAAGAGTAACAAATTTATTTATTGCATGGGATTTTCTCCCACAAAATCTCATACTATAAATAAATGTTAGTCTTTAAGTACCACCGGACTCCTTGCTTCTTTTGCTGAACTAGACTAACAAGGCTGTCCCTTTGAATCTTTATGAATTGTACTTCTCTCTCCCTCCACAGTCCATGTGTGTTTAAACTAACTTAACTATATGCTTTTATCAGGTCTGTTGCTGAGGTATTCATTTCAGGGGGATTCACTTAATAGTCCGCAAGATTTCCACAAGGACAAGAACAATTAGAAATGGTTAAAAGTTTAGACTGCCAACTTATTTGCATTTATACACAAACAGACTACATCAAAAGCCGCAGGAGACACCAGCCTTACTGCACAGCATCTCACCACAGATGCAGTGTCCCTGGTCTCCTCCAGCCCATCCTCCAGTTCACTTAGGGATTCCAGATCAAGGTCTTTTTCCTTCTCCATTAACTCCTTCACCCTCTTCCGTCTATTCTTACTGCTTCCATAAACTCCAATATCACTCCGAGGGCTCAGAACCTGTAAACACAAAGGCAATCACGTAAGTTCCATGGACACCAAATCAGATGAAGCTACATAACATGCTCAAACCATAAGAGAACGCTCTCTGAGCACAGATGAGCACAGTATGAACAACATATTATGGAATGATTAGAAGTCATAACAGAAACTTTTCTTCTTGATACAAAATACAAGTTTTACTCTACCTTCTTAGCAGTAACAGCAAAAATGTTTAGCACATAAAAAAAATCAGACTCATCAAAAGGAGACCATGTGCCTGACCATGACCCTTCTTCATGTGGGACCGATATTTATGTTCTACCTTACCACCTTAAGAACAGGGTCACCTATAACTCATACGCGCCCTTCCCAGGTTGCAGAAGGCCATCAAGACAATTCCCCAGCTCTAATACTTAACTGCCTGCTGCTCACCTGTAACAGGGTATAGCTTGAGTTCTTCTTCAGGAAAGTCCTTGCTGTGCGTTCCCTCCAGGCACGAGCTGCTGCCACCTGTGACTCCACCTGTGGCAGGGCATCCAGACGCACTGGTATTGGACGGCCTTTCGCAGACAAGCTCTCCAGCTGCTCCAGATAGGCATAGCTGCTACCATTCTAGGCCAGAACACAGTACTCAGCCACTGAACTTGGTCATTGGCCAAACTTTGCTCCAAATTTTCCCCCTCCAGTCTGACTGGTATTTTTAGCTGTTCCTGCACAACAAGAGTTGGCAACCTTTCCCAGGCCCAATGCCAGCCCTGCCTCCCAAGTCCTCAAGTGCCGGGGGTGGGGTCAGGAGCTGCAGTATGCAGCAGTTGCTTTTTCCTACTGACCCCACCCCCAGATGAGGGGCAGGGCCAGCAAGGTGCCAGAACCATGCAGTTCTTGAGGTCCCACCAAGGGCCTGGCCAGCAGCAGGGAACCCCTGTGGTGCTACAGAGCTGCATTAGACTGTTAACAAGCACACATGTTGCTTTGGTACATGTGTCCGGGGGTTGCCAACTCCTGTGCGCAATATAAACTTCCCATTTAATGATAATCTCTAACAAGACTGGCTGGCTCAGAGAACTAGTAATCAGACAGCATTCCACCGCTAGATCGCAGATTCAAATCCAACCAAGTTAATGGTAACCCAAAGTTACTAGCTGATGGTTGCTCGGAAGTTGATGGATGAGTTGGTAGTTCTCAGTCTAACTCCCAATAAACTTATGACTACGCCAAAGACACAGCATCACCACAACCAGTGGCAGGCAGTCTCAGTCTAGAGACCAAGAACTGCATGGACCATGGAGACAACTCCCCTCTCCTCTCTAGAGATGACCACTCTGAGCCAAGGCTGAAGCACATCAGTAGTGAGTGCAAAGAGGACGTGTGCACTATTTGTTGCCCATGTTGTGCCTGTTCTGTGGATGGAAGACTTAAGTCTCCAAAGCTTTCAAATGTGGCACCTCATGAAAGCTATGAACACATGTGGAATAATCAAAATAAAACAAATCCTTTCCACAGTCAGATCAATGACATGGAGATCTGGGTGCACAAAGTATTACAACATAGCTATTCAACTCAAGTGGCAGTTTGTAAACCAAACTGCTCCAAGATCAAACTAGGGCCTTTACAGAGCTGCATTTGGGATAATGGAGAAAACTGATGGCCTTTGTGCCTCATGGTCGGAAAACAAAAGGAACAGGTTTCCAGTGAGGAAGCAGATGGAAACCCAGAATGAAGAATTCAAACATGAAAAGAACAGGATAAGCAATAAAAAGTTCAGATAAGTCTCCCTTACCCTCTGGCTTCCTTTCAGAACAGAGCTCTTAGAAAGAGAAAGGAGCACATGCCAACAGATTTCACTGCTTGCTGCTAACCCTACCTGAATGGCCTCCACTTTTGCTGTCCAGTCTCTAGCTCGCTGCAGGGCTTCTCTCAGTGCCAATACATTGGGCAGGTAAGCTGGAATATTCTTTGCTTCATTCACAATGTTCTCCAGGGCCATCATGCTTTGTCTTGGTCTAGCGTGAGAAAAAATAGATTCCAGCCTTATCTCAAAGTGTCAGTCAAGTGAAGTCATGATGAGGAGAGGTGACAGGGCATCTATAATCACTGCACTGTAATACAGGACACCACAGCTCTGGTCTTTGGAGAGAAGGTTTTTCATTACTAGACAGCTGCAGACACGAGGAAGTTGACGGCTATGCATCACCAAGGTCAGAGGACACTGCCTCAACAACAGACTTCAAATTCATTCTTATGACCTTGTCACCACCAGCAGCTTCCTGTCAATCTCATGAGAGCAGAAAACAGCAGCAAAGTCATAGTGAGAGTGCTCTGGTCCCCTCTCTAGGCCACTGACAACCCAACAGGGCATCATCTCTACTACAACTGTTCACTTTCCTCAGCTTAAACTTCATGAGTCATGCAGCACTAAACAATGGAGAAACTAGCTAGATTTTCACAGCCTCTGCTCCTCTGCTTAAAATTGACAGGACATGTACTTAAAGGGGACATTCCCCTTCAAAATATAGAGGACTTCTGACTATCACAGAGCACCGCAACTAAGGAAATGCTCACCTTGCCTGTAGACAGACCTTGGCTTTCTCTTCCCATCTCTCAGACACTGTAAGCAGCTCCTGCAGTTCAGCCATGGCCTTTTCAACAGCATGATGTGGTGCCAGCCCCACACCTGAGTCAATCAGCTTCTTCATCACATCCAGAGTGACCCTCTGAGGATCTGAGAGAGTCAACCTCACTTCATCCAGCCAGCGGGCCTGCTGAAGTTCTTGCTTTAACCGAGGCAGTTCTGGAAGTTCCACATAAAGGCCAGAGCCCATATCTATCAACATTTGCAACTTGGAAGAGTCTGGGACCTCATCCATCATGGCTTCTTGAGCACGCTCATGAAACTCCTCCACATCATCCAGAAGGTTCTGAAAAATATGTACAGCACACATGGGCAGCCATTCAGCAACAAATATGTACAGTAGAATCAAAGCAGCAAGAGTTGTGTGGCTGGTCAACCAAATGCATCAAATTACTATGACCTGCCTCGTAAAGGCTCAGAGTTATACATGTCATCTGGATTATTAAACCATCCAGACTGAAAACACAAGTACTAGTGTTTACTGACAACTCAAGATGATGGAAAAAGGCATAAGATGACCCAATGGCCAGAAACTGAAGTCACATGAAGTCAAAGTAGAAATTTAGAAATAGGGCACACATTTTTGACTGAGAAAGTAATTTATTGCTGCAAGAAAATTTGAAGGGAAGTGGTGGATTCTCTACATCCTGGAGTCTTAATATGAAGACCGGTTGCCTTTACAGAAGGTATACTTTCGCCAAACACCAGCACAAGTTACTGGCTTCAGCACAAGAGTGACTGGGAGAAACATAAGAGCAGTGATATACAGGACATCTGACCTGATGAACTAATAGTCTCTTCCAACTTTAAATTATGAGTCAAGGGCAAAATATAGAGTGGGGAAAAATAGTTTTGCAAATCTGTTGATGACCAGATTCCTTGCATGGATAATCACTGTCCCCTTCATCTAAAACTAACAATGAATAATATAAGCGTCAATGAGTACCACCTACTTACGGGGAAAACCCACTGATGCAAGTGATCTCGTTCAGACTTTTTCCAGAACACTCTAATGTCTAGAAAACCAACAAGCTTTTGCTATGCATGATCCCAAAGGTGCAAATTAATGACTTTACATCATGAGCTTTACTGAATGGGACACTTCAGCCTGATCTGTACACAGTTTTTGTACTGTTATAACTGTTTAGATGTAAAATGAACTCCCTACCCCTTACAATGGACACAGCTATACAAGAATACATGTGCTTATATTGGTATAGCTTACTCCTCTTCTCATAACCAATCAGGCACATTTATACTGGTGTAACTGCATCTGTGCTAAGATTCACAGACTGGAAAAATCAACAAGTCAGAAGTACTACTGTGATCATCTAGTCTGACTTCCTTCATAAACACAGGCCATAGTAGCTCCCCCAAAATATTTCTTAGAGCATTCTTTTAGAAAAACAGCCAGCCAATCTTATATACCTATTGAAGAAAAAAGAAACAGACAATCTCTAATAAGTTTAAAAAGAATAGGAAGATCAAAAAAAAAAAGTTTGATGAACAGCTGGTTAAAGACTCAAAAAGTAACCATAAAAAATTTTTAAGTACATCAGAAGAAGGAAGCCTGCCAAGCAATCAATGGGACCACTGGACAATTGACATACAGAAAGGAACACACTGAAGGAAGATAATCTAGATAATGTAACAGAATGCTATCTGTGCACCCTAGGTTATTATCTATATGATTTTCCTGTTCACTTACACACACTGATTGTATGATTTGTTGCCAATTATACCATTTAAGATTTCTTTATCAATACTCATAATCTATTCTACATGATTACTAGGATATGTTTTCTGCAGCTTCATGCATGTGTACAGATGTGTAGCATGGCTCAGGGGGTAGGAACAGACAGAACTTTCTTCCAGCAATATGTACATAACCAAAGCCGAGAGCAAGCACCTGGAGAAAGCAACAAAGATATGCTGATTGAGGTAGCTCAAACCAAAGGGATCACCACTGCCCAGAAGGGAAAGGGTGAGGGGGAATGAAAACCAAGACACCTGGAAGGATTTGGGCCTTTTTGCTTGAGAGTCTCGATCTTGAAACAAACTTCAAGCAAGATCTGGGCCCGGCCTGGTCTCAGGCAGAGAGTGGCTGTACAGGTATCTGACAGGCGAACACCTTGAGCATTAACTTGGACTGTCAGGTCAGTTTGGGTAGAAATGTTAGGTTAGCATGCATATTTTACCTTTTATTTCCTTGCGGTCTCTCCTGACTCATTTATATTGTGATTCTGCCATAAATGATCATACTCTCACTTAGAATTGCAATCTGCTCAATAAACTAGTAGCTGTTTTATCTAAAACTGTGTGATCTTTAGGAGAATGTGAGTGAAAAAGGCTGGGCACAATCCACTTCTTGGTTAAATGGACAGACTTGACTGTATGGCGATTGGGAGTGGGTCCCAATCTCTGTAGACAGTGATTCCCATGGTGGTATTTGATGGAGTGCTCACTTGAGGACCATCCCTTGAGCAGTCAGAGGGCAGATACTCGCTGTTTGGGATCAGTTGCACACGAGAAGCCAGAGTGGCCTGACTCAGGAGTGAGTGGTCACTTGGTAAAGCAGAGAGAATCAAAAGGGTAGGAAAAAATTGCCAGTTTCAGAATGAAGAGAGAGAAACAGCACTGCCCCCAAGAGATCTGTACAGGGATCGGTACTATTCAACGTATTCATAAATGATCTGGAAGAAGTGCTAAATGGTGAGGTGAATTTGCAGATAATTTAAAACTCACGATAGTCAAGTCCAAAGCTGATTGAAGAGGGGTACAAAGAGATCTCACAAAACTGAGTGATTCGGCAACAAAGTGGCAGATGAAATTCAATGTTGATAAATGCAAAGTAACACTCACTGGAAAACATAATCCCAACAATCCATCCATCTATATTAGCACTTTTCCAACATCATTTATGTACATCTTGAAGAGTATTGGTCCCAGTACAAACCCTTTGATGATACCACTGTTTACTCTCGGCAAATTGTTCTAATGGTTAATTATCATTCACTGTTACATTTACAGAAATCTCCTGGTTGTCCTCTGGCAAAAATTCTCCATCAATGGAACTGAACCTATGGGTAAGGGTTAATACAAGAAAATGAAGATTCTGCCAAGGCTCTTCAGTGGCCTACTTGTATATATTCCTTCCTCTTATTTTAGAAAATTAATATTTCTTAGAGCCTTTTTGCAGGCTCCTTGCCAATGCACATAACTACCACTTAAACTTAACTCCCTATAGCCAAAAGGTAGAGGGAAAGAGTTGCCAGACATATAGCTGGTTCCAGAATGCAGACACTTTTATATCCTACATGGATGGATACTGAATGGGTACTGATACCTCTAATTCCCCTTGCAGGTCTGCACAGTTCCTCTTTTTATCTGATGGAGAAAAACAAGGTGCCTACAGTAGCAGCTGTATAAAGGGTGTGGGCCATCCCACCTCAGCGGTACCAAATTTCAGACTCACAGTCATAAAAAGCACCTATAATGGTAGCCCAAATATGCTAATTTGTAAGAACTAACTGAAACAAGATGATCATACGATTACAGAAATCAAAGTGTATTACATCAAAACTATTACCTTTATCAAGTAAACTTGTAATCTTATCAAAAATGCATCCATATTGTCTGGAAGGATCAATTTTCTATAAACCCATGTTTGTTGTCATCACCTTCCTTTCATCCTTTACTAACCGAATCCCACATGACTTGCTTCATGATGTTGCCTGGATCGATGTCAGACTGCCAACACTACAATTATCCAGACCATCCCATTTATCCTTTTAAATAATGCAAACATTTTAAAATTACCCTTGTTAAAGTGGTACAATTTGTGTATGTAGGCAAGGCCATAGTTTTTTCACATGCATTTGCAAATGAGTGCAAGAGAGATATTAGCATATTATTCATTTCGGGTACAATTTCTAAACATATCTGTTAGGCAAACCTGCATTTAAAACAATGCAGGTTACAGTGTACAGTGGGAAATCCTAAGCCTGAGTTAGCACTTCTGAGTCTGCTCCTCTGACCTCGGAGTGTCATGGTAAGTATCTGCTTGGCTACTATTTGAGATGAAAAATTCCATTGAAGGACTTTTCCTTAATGAACTTCAATGTTTTGTCCGACGTAGTTTTAAAGACCACAAATGAGATTTCCACCATTTCTGCTGAAAGACTATTCCATAGACCTCCTGTAGCAAGTTTTCCCCACAATTCAGTTCTAAGTTTCCCTTTATTATCATCTTCTCCTTACTCCTAGCTACATCCCTAAATTCCATTCTAAACAGTTTCCCTCTTTCTTAGTGTTTACTTCCTTCAAATATTTGGAGATTTTTCTTCTCTACTACCTCTTAATCAAGCTCAATATACCCGTTAGTTTCAACATTTTCTCAAAACAATGTTCTCTAGCCCTTTACTTGTTCTCTCTCAGCCTCTTTCAATTTGTCAGTGTTTTCCTGGTAATGTGGTGCCTAGAACTGAAAACACAGCACAGGCATGCACTGTAGCTCAATTTATACCCTATACCAGATGATACAAAAGCTAAAGTGCTAGGCAGCTTCACATCCCTTGGAGTAACCGGGGAGAGATTACGAAAAGTTCTTAGCATTTTTTTCCCATTTGAGTTCAGATTATTTTTTATGATCTTTGTTACCTGTTCGGCCAGAGCACAATAACAATGCCCATTTCTGCTCAATTGCATCAGAGTATATTGCTGGAAACAAGAAAACCTTCTCAGTAGATAAGAAAGGACAACTCTGGAAAATTGCATACTTCTGGGGCAGAAGTGGGGGAAAGGAGCAGCAGAGTAAACCAGAAAGGACAAAACTACAGGAGAAGCAAAATCACCTTACCTTGCAGTGCATACTGGGAAACTCCACCAGTGCAGTAATCTAATATGATGAACAACAACAGATCTAAAACCTACCTTTACTTGTCGGGCCTGACTGATGACACAAGGAAGGCTGAACAGCTGTTGGACAAATGCTTTCAGCTCCTCCACAGTGAGCTTGGTCCTAGTCCTCCCGCTGTCTGGGCTCAGCTTGCTGTATGAATGAAGGCATGAAATGTTACAAACAATATCAGATGAAACAGTGGGCAATACTCATTTGAATGAGTTCCTACCAGAAGAGAACATCAAGACTATCAAAAAGTCTCATTACTTCAGTGCTCATGAGACCATAAATTGACTCTCCAGTCAATTTTATTGACAGGCACAACAGAGCTCTCAAGTGTATTTACAAATAGCCAATAAATTCTTATCATTTCTGCAACATTCACACTGCAATTCAATAGCAAACATACTTTCTACTGAAGTGAACACAATGTACCATTACATCAGTAGCACACCCAGAAGGAGCCAAAATAGGCAATAGGTAAGGAGGAGTGGATGTGGCCAACAGATGCTACTTACCTAACAGCAACTAGAGTTCTCTGAGATGCATTTGTTCACATAAATTCCACTAAACCCGTGTGCAAGTTGGATAATCTTTAGCCAGCAGTGTCCTTTGGGGCTACGCACATGCCCTCTGCACCCTCAGGCCCCCACAGCAAAAGATTAACAGTAGGTCAGCCCCAAACACCACTCAATAACTTCACTAACACAAACACTCAGATCAGGGCTCCTCATCAGTGGTGAAGAAGAGCAGATTCTGGGATCTGTGTGGGCAAAGACATCTCAAAGACCATCAGTAACTAAAGTAAGTAACTCCTTTCTTCTTCAGGGTATGTGACTGGAATCCTATCTGCAGAACTGCCCTACCAAGTAGCACACATGGTCAAGAAGTCATAGCAGTGACTGATAAATGCATGAACTGAATTCCAAAGAGCTGCTCTATCAACTTCAACAACAGCGATCTCCTCTGAAACAAGCCACAGATGTCAACTGATCACCTGAAGAGCATATCCTAACACATGAACAAACAGGCAATTTGTTCAGAGAAGTAATGTTCATGCAGTCTGCATCCCATTTAGAAAGCTTTAAAGGATACAGACTGCCCTTAGATTTATTACTAAAAGCTACAACAAGCCTAAATGATTTATAAAAAGCCTTCATTCCACAAAGTTAAAAGGTCCTAGTCCCAAGAATGTCTAGTGGGTGGAGCTTAATTTCTTCATGAGAATCATGCAATATAGGCAAAAACACTGGTAAGCAATTAAATTAAAGTCAAACTTTCTGGTAAAAATTATGGCTGTAGCTTGAGTGTAACTATGCCCTTATGGAGCAGTTCACTGAGGGCCAGCCTAACCATGAATTTTGTTCAACCACTACCACATCTTTAAGGAGTATTGTGAAGGAAGGGTATGCCACTAATGCAGCCATTTCCACTTTCAAAGTGGTAGCCGTGTTAGTCTAGTTCAGCAAAAACAAACAAGGAGTCCTGTGGCACTTTCAAAAACTACCATTTCAGATCTGAAGACAATTTATACCTTTAAGTCAGCAGCACTGCTGTGGGTACCTGCATGGTCCCACAATATACCAACATTTTCATAGCAAATTAGAACAATGTTTGCTGAAGTTTTGTTCCAAAGCACCACTCATCTGCTTATGCTACACTGATGACTTCTTCATCAACTGGACCCACAGTAAGGGTGCCCTTGAAGACTTCCACAGAAATATCAACAATTTCCACTCCACAATCAACCTTAGCCTGGAACACTCCACACAGGAGACCCACTTTCTGGACACTATGGTGCAAATTAGGGATGGACACATGACCACTACCCCATACCAAAAACCTACTGATCACTATAGTTACCTACATCCCTTGAGCTTTCATCCAAGACACACTAAATGACCCATTGTCTACAGCCAAGCCCTAAGATATAACCACTTTTACTCCCATCCCTCAGACAGAGGCAGGTACCTGAAGAGACCTTCAGGATCACTATCAAGCACTCTTAAAAACAACAGTACCAATCTACAGAAGTGAAGAAACAGATTGACAAGGCAAGGCGGGTACCCAGAAGTCAACTACTACAGCAGAAACCCAGGAAAGAAAACAGAATGCTGCCAGTCATCACCTAAAACACCCAAATCAGACCTCTACAGCGCATCATCAAGGATCTACAGCCTATTCTACAAGATGATCCTGCACTCTCTCAAGCCTTGGAAGACCTCTCCTTGCTTACAGACAGCCCCCCAACCTTAAACAAATAACGTACCAGCAACTGCAGACCAAACAACAGAAACATTAAAGCACACATGTATCCCTGAAACAAACCACACTGCCAACTTTGCCCACACATCTGCACAAAAGACACCATCACAGGGCCTAATCAAACCAGCTACTTTAGGGGTCAGCAACTCCATCATCTGTGCCAAAAATGGCACAGGAGCCTAAGCTTGAGCAGCACGTGGTGCCACTCAGGCTCCCCCGCTGGCCCCACTCCTCCCAGCATTGTGCAGCTGAGTGGCAAAAACCATGAGCCGTGGCCATGATTCCCTGCTGGGGCCAGCACAGACAAAGAAGTCGCAACGTGCAGCTCTCCTGGCCCCTGCTGACCCCACCCCCAGCTGGGCAGGGCTACAGGGGAGCAGGTCAGGTTGGCTTGCCCACTTCCGACTCCATCCCCAGGGCTGCCCACCGGTGAGATCAAGAGTTGGTCCCAGCCAGGACACTGAGGCCACCTGCCGGTGGGGGAGCCAGCCACAGCCCTGAAGCAGAGGCCTGGCCCGTCCCCTTTTGGCCCTGCCACCAGTACCAGCTGCGGGTGCAGTGGGCTGGGGGGCCAGCAAAGGTTGCCAACCCCTGATCTACTCCATCAAAAAGGCACCTGCTCATCCACCAATGTGAGTTATGCCATCATGTGTTGACAATGCCCCCTGCCTTATATACTGGACAAACAAAACAGTCTCTGCACAAAAGAATAAATGGACACAAATCTGACATCAGAAATCACAATATTCAAAAACTAATAGGGGAACACTTCAGTCTCACTGCTCACTCCATTGATGATTTGTTAATAGTTGTGCTCAAACAAATGGATAACAAATTGAAGCTTGACCTCACCTTCCTCTACGTGCTGTTCCCCAGTGTTTGAATCTAAATAACTGCTTTGAATTGCTGTTACAGTCTAACCTGATCCTATAAGCTCACACTTCCCCGCACTTATTTTCCTCTCATTCTGTAACACCTACTGCAGTGTTCCTGCCACTACCCTGCTGTTCCACCACTAAGAAGAGACAATGGTGAGACATGCTGGAAGCTTCAGTGGTCTTCCACTTCAGCTTCCAAGTGGGAGGGCAGGGGTATGTGACCACTTACATAGAAAAGATTGAAAAGTCCCTGGCCTTACCTGTGCTTTTGCTTTTTGCTCAGAAGCAGCTGTGCCACCGAAGCACACGTCTCTGCCTCTTTCACAGAATCTCTGAGCCTGCGGAAGAGATCATTCTCGGGATACTTCCTGTCTTCAGCATCCTCCAACATCACTCGCAACTCAATCACATCTGCAACAACAGACAAGTAGCTTGTGTAAAGAAATTGAAGTCATCTTAGTCTGTTTCAACTAGTTCCCGAACAAGTCCCCAATATGATAGCTAGATCTGAAATCCACAGCAGCAACGAGAAGCATCAAACTAGTATTTGTATCATTTTCTATTAGATCCTCCAACTGCCACACAAATATCAGTCTTTACACATAGTGGAATACCTCACCTCTTTTCAATACTTCAGTGTTAACTCACTGGAAAAATGGGCTAAACAAAGGAAGCTATTCCCCAAACAAAGAGCAACAGTATGCGGAAGTCTGACCTTTCTTGTGGTTGAGGTTGGCAGACAATGCCTCTGTAACTCTACTGACCCAAGTATCATAGGACTGTGCTCTAACTTTCACTCCATACAGAAGAGAAGGGAGGTCCTCTAACGGATACCGGTACCTGTAGATCAACAGAATAAAAAAGCAAAAGCATTATTTAAAAGGACATCAATTTGTACTCACAGGATTCCAACAGATGAGGGTTAAGAAGCTGTAATATCACTCCCAGTCTCACTTGCAAAATATGAAAAAATGATGAGACTATCCCCATTGGTTATAAAGAGGAAGCTGAAGACTACTGCTATATTTTACCATAAGTCTCTGGGTAAAAAGACAAGCTGTGCATGGGAAAGGAGAGACATGCAAACTTGTATACCTGAGACACTTTTTCTGCATCGGACAGGGACACAAATCAGTCGGATGATACAAGCATACGAGCCGCTCGGGATTACAAGAGCAAGTAAGGGCAGACAAGAAGCATGTGGTTCTGCAGGCTGCACACTGACGCTCATCATCTGGAACCAGTTCAAACACTTCTTCTTCTGACATCAGCACTCCCTGACAAAATATTTGATAAGAATACGAGTCACAATCACTACCACCTCCTTTTAAAAAGACTTTTATAAACCCTGTACTGCACAAACAATAAGAAGTAGGAGCGACGCTCCTGGTACTCACCATCTGTACAACTGACTCTCTTAAGCGTGTTTCTTCCTCCATCATGAGAGTCATTTCCTTGCAGACCATGGCAGCAAGCCCCACATCCAAACACTCTGGATCTGCAGCCATCTTGAAGATCAGCTCCTCATGAGAAAATACACAGTGACGCCTAAGTCGTCGATAATGACTCACACACTGACGCCCAATGGGAAGCTAGGAAAGGCCAAGAACCAATGAAATTATTATTTTAGGACATGTTTCAAGGGGTTGTCCCACATCTCCCCACTTCGCCTCCTTCAGCGAGAGCTGGAAAAAGGCAGATTCAGAAATACATCAACTAAAGAATAGTGTCTTTGGCTACCTCCCTAGTTATAAAAGGGCATACTATGTTACAGCTACTAGAGGCAAAGTCTCCAGCACCTCCAAGGAGAGAGCCAAGTTTTGTGTTTCTTTTTCTAGTACGTACAAAGCTAATTAAGTTAGGTATATGGATTGCTGGAGCCCAAAGGATTTGTGTTTTAGATTAAGCGACAGGCATCTCATACAGCTAGTCTGAATTTGGCAGTTATTCCAGAGGTGTTACAGAGACTATAACCTTGGTACAGAGGGAATGACAAAAAGGGAAGAAGGGAAAAAAAAAAAAACCCTATGAAAAAATAGAGGCCAGAAAATAAATGTATTCCTGGAGACAGCATATCCTGTCAACGATCAGGAGCCTCACCTAATGAGACTGAAAGTGGGTGGTGGGTGACAGCAACACAGAAGGGGCTAAGCTCATCTGACATGAAAGCAGAACTTATACATAATAACTTGGGGAGGAATCTTGATTTATAATCCTAACTTCCATAAATAAATCACTGATGGAACATTCACCCATTTTCACAAGCTACCAAAGAAAGCCCAGTATCAGTTTCTTGTTAGGCAACGTCATGGTTCAATAGGGGTCAAGCTAAATGCTTATGCAATTAACATCTGCAGTAACTGGGCAAAAGGAGTAGAGAAAACGGCTATGAACAACCCTCTTCAGTATTTAGTACAGTGGGCATCTCTCCTACACAAGTGCAGAAAAGATAACTGCACAAAGAGTTCCTCTGTATCCCTAGCAGTTAACTGAAGAGCGAACTGTTAAGCTTATTCCAGACGCTTGCTTACAAGTGAGCCAAAATTCATAATAGTCAACTAGAAGCTACTTAGAATTGAATTACTGCCCCTCAAAATGCATCTTCTGTAACGGAAACCCAAATGATTTAACTGTAACAGCATCTGGTTCTGCTGTAACTTATCAAACTACTATCCAGATAAACATGTGACTAACACTCTCCTAATAAAGGCCAGCTAACAGAGACATAACAAACATGTGCAACCAAACAGACCCAGTCAGCAGTGCAGAAGTTCACGGCCTCAGCGAAGTTGTAGCCCTGGTTAAATCCAGAGTGATAGGCACGAGGAAAAGTCACAACAAACTCGCCAGCGCACTGATTGGTCCTGTATACCTAAACAGAAATCAGGGTGGGGAAAAGGAAGGAGAAAACCATGAGAATTGTAGCTGACAGAAAGTTAAGATAGTTCACAAACAAAAATAAATAAATAAAAATAAAAAGAATCTCACTTCACTTTAAGAGACAACAGGGAATTTGAGATTAGGAGGGTGTTTATCCTTTTGATAAAGGAAACCTTATTGATAACCTTAGTACAAAAATTGAGTAAGTGAATCAGCAGTGAAAGGCTTGTGCCTTTGGGGAATCAAGCAAGAATTTTCTCTCCTCTCAGTGAGAGGATCATCACTTAACTGCTCACAACACAAAGTCTGAAAGTCTCTGTAGAGCGTATACTTAGCTCTCTGGGACATCCGCCAGAGACACAATTTAGCCTAGCAAAAGTGAATGGTAGTGACTGCTACTTACAGCGACACACTTATTTGACCAACAATTCACAAAAATTAGCTTTTATAAAACCTGAGAAATGTTTGAGTTTTTTATTCAAAAATAAAAGCTTTTAAAAGGGCACACAACTACTTTGCAGCTATTTCTACAACACTGCATTGCACAGAACCTGAAGGTGAAAGTGTTTAAGACAAAAGCGAACCCATGAAATCCAACTTCACTGATCTGCACTGACCAAATCTGACTAAAAAGGGAATGGCAAAAAACAAAAAAACCAATTACTTATCTTCCATAACTGCTGTTCGAGGTGTGTTGCTTATATTCCACACTAGGTGTGTGAGGGCCACATGCACAGTTGTCAGACTTTTTTTTCCCCTCAGTGGTACCTGCTAGGCAGAGTTGCACACCTTATGCACCAGTTTAAGGGACACCATCAACCCCACATCCGATTAGTTCCTTCTTGCTGGTAACTTCAACAGTGGGAGGGAAGAGCAGGTCATGGAATGGACATGACCAACACATCTCAAAGAACAATTACAGAAGGTTAGTAACTACTTTTTCTTCTTCAAGAGCTTGCTCGTGTCCATTCCAAACTAGGTGACTCACAAGCAATACTCCCAGAGGTGGGCTCCAAGTTCAAGGCCATGCTGACAGCAACACTGCTCTCCCAAAACCAGCATTGTCACAGGGTTGTTGGGTGATGGCATAGTGTGACACAAAGGTATGAACTGATAAGCATGCTGCAGCTTTGCATAGGCACTACAATGATACCTCCACGAGGAATGCCACTGACACAGCTTGGTCTTTCATGGAATGGGCAGTCAAAATGGCCAGAGGCAGAACTTTCAACTGCTCGTAGCAAGCCCAAATACAGGTGGTTATACAGGACAAGTCTTTGGAATGACACTGGTAGTCCTCTCATCTTTTCTGCTACTGTTACAAAAAATTGTGTGAATTTATGGAATGACTTCATTCTCTCAATATAAAGCAAGGGTCCACTAACACCCAATGTGTGAAGCAAACCTTCTGCCACAGTCTTGTCAGGTTCTAGAAAAAGAAGCAAAAAACGCCCTGGGTTGTTGTGGAACTGAGACACCGCCCTTGGGAGGAAGGCTGGATGGGGGCACAGCTGGACACAGTCTTTGAAGAACAGCATATGAGGGGGTTCCAGCATCAGAGCTTTGATCTCAGCAACCCTTCTGGCCAAGATGATTGCCACCAGGAAGGCAACCTTCCAAGGGACAGCAACATGGGGCACAATGCTAACAGCTCAAACGGAGGTGAGCTTCGAGAGGGTCACGTTTAAGTTCCAACAGAGGAAGAGGAGGGGAATCAGATCACAAACCTGTGGGTAGAGTGTTCTCAAGGGACTGAAAAGCCTAACCATCATCTTGTAGCAGAACACCGATCTGCTGTGCAGCTAGGTTAGAAAGCTAAAATGGCTGCCAAATGAACCCTAATCGATGAACACACCAAATCTTGATGTTTCAGGTAAAGCAGATAGCCCAAGATACGCTGCAAAGAAGACAACTATTGTAAAAACACATTTTGACGATGGAAGACTTTTGAAGAGCCTCATTCCAATTTGGAGGCCTGTGTTAGGGCCGACTCACCCCGCACTACAGTAACCCAGCCAACCCTGTGGGCAGTGGAAGCTCCGTCCCTTAAGCCCTGCTGGGCACGCTCAGGCTGCTGCTACAGTGTAAGAGGGAACAGCATAGATCAGTCTGTGCTTGCCAGCAGAGGGGAAAGAGGTCTGCTTGAGGCTCCTGCCCCAGAGCTATACCAGCCCTGATCTAGAGGATGCTCGGCAGTCAGCGTGGACCCTGCAGAGCTGCTACCTGGCAAAGAGAGACTTGGAGCTGACACCCAAGACCCATGGGGAAGCCAACAACTGCAGTCTCGGGAAGGAGGGAACCACGGCCCAGTGACAGACCAAGCCCTTGCTCTGACCCAGGTAGGAAATAGCCCAGGGGGCATGAAGTGGGGTGCTGGGGTGTAGTGGTTGACTAATTAGCATGTTGCAGTTTGGATCCCTGCTGACTTAGGGCTGTAACCGCCTTCACCCATAGGGCCCTGGGCTGGGGCTCAGGGGACTGGGAGGGCCTGATCCCCCCTACCTGGGCACTGCACCCCATCACAGACTTGTTGCTTATAGACTCTGTTTATAGACTGTGGCTACTAGGCAACGCTGCCCAGATTCAAGGGTTGCTGAAAGACATTGTATGTGACTCTGGCTACCAGACCAGGTTGCCCTGACTACAGAGCTGAGTTGGTATACGAACTGTGTGTTCAGAAGCTCGCTGGGGCATCCTCCCTGATAACTCTCTCCCTGTTTCCCTACAAGGAGGTGTTAGGGAAGGCTTACCCCACAACAAGGCCCAATGGGTGAAATTCTTCTACTTTGCCATGTTCATAGCCCTGATGGAAGACTTTCTGCTGCTTAGCAAGAACTGATGGCCTGTTCTTCAGGGGATGCTGCCTGACTGGCCATACCATGTGACTACAGCTCGCGGCAGACCCAAGGGATAGTTATTGCATAGGTCATGACCTTGGAGATCAGGTCCAATGGAACTTGAAATTTGGCCTCCAGTAGGCAGACCTTGGCCTGGATCAAATCACTGCTCTAAGGAATTCTACTCCCTGAACCAGGACCAGAGCCAACTTCTGTTCATTTATCAGCAGATCCAGTGCCTGAAAGGTGGTCTGTATCGATCGATGATATGCTGGACGTAAGCCTCCAAGTAACCTTGGATCAGAGAGTCATCAAGATAGGGATAGACTCACACATTCTGACACCTGACTAAGGCTGCTACTCCAAAATACACTTCATAAAGATCTGTTGGACTGCCAACAGACTGAAAGGAAGCATGGTGAATTGGTAGTGGCACTGGACCAACTACATACCAAAAGAATCTTCTGGACCCACAAAGGATTGTGATGTGGAAATAAGTGTCCTTTAAATCAAGAATTGTGTACCCTGTCTGACCTGCTCATTTGCCACCGTCACTGCCAGGGACACTGGGGATGGGGTGAGTAAAGATACACAAGCCCCCTGGCTGAATATTTTTTGTCCACCCTTCTGAGGTGAGGGTAGAGAAGGGTGGGTCTGCCACAGTGCCCTGACAGGTCTCATCATAGTCTCATTAATAGGCAGGCCACTCTGGAGGGAGTCACTGCAGCCAGGATGTCAATTAGGCTGGTACAGTCCAGTCCCAAATTTGTGGTGATCCTTTTCAGGCATTCTTGATGTTCCCTCAAGTTATCCAGCAGGAACAGATTGCTAGGCCTGCAGTTTCCTTGTCCAGGAAGGACAAGGAGGCGGCCTGCACCAAAGGAGGAGTTCTGTAGTGGTTGTTGCCACAGTGGAACTCTGTACCCCTTGCTCCCTTCTACATCCAGTCAGCTTGGCTGGTCAAGAGTCCTGAGAGATTTGCAGGATCAGGGGGACATCAGACCTTTTTCCACCTAGAAATCCTCTGGAGTCAAAGGAGTCCACAGGCATGTAGTCCAATGGCCATCCCAGGAGTCAGAGGCAGGTCCCAGATCAAAATTGTTGCTCTAGGTGGAATCGCCAAAGCCATTACTGGCTCTGGGGAGAATGAATAGCCCAGAATGGCTCTCACTACACTGGTCACTCTGTTTGTCCTTCAGCAACAGACAGCCTTCTCTTGGTGCACTGTTTTTATGCTTCTTCCTCGACACTGAGGATGGAGAGCAGTGTTACAAAGCACATTGTGCCAAAGGAGTGTTTCACACAGAAGCCAAAGTGCTCGGCCCCAGTTTCAAGTGGCTCAGCTTTCAGATCAGTTTGGTTCAGATCAGAGGACTACTTCCATGAGTTAAAGGCTTCTTAGAGAAATGCCTCTGGCGTTTTCTATGCATAGCTGAAGCTCTTACAGATCTGGCACTTCTCCCTTATTATGAGCTTCCCTGAGACACTTTAGACGGCTAGAGGGTGAGTTGCTCACTGGCATTAGCTTGCCAGAGGAGCTACACAACTTGAAACCTGGAGACCAGAAAACACCCAGACTCTGCAGTAAAAGTCTCTCAAAGCCTGGGACAACTGGTAACTCTACTATATACACTAATAGTAAGAACTACATATACTAACTATAACATCTATACAATGCACTATAGAAAATCCAAATCACTGGGAAGAAGTCTTGCAAGAGCAAGACGGATCTTTTCAGACAATCATCTCAGGTGGTAAGAAGAAACAGAGGTCACAGCCTGGCAGCACTCCTTATATTGGAGCATATGACCAACTCCAGAGGGCACTAGAGCCATCTCAACAGATACCACAGGTCTCTGGCAGCTGTGCGTACAGCGTATACTCTCTTAGCATGGAACAGAAATGAACAAACGCTTGAAGAAAAAAAAGATTGGACATGCCTTTTTAAAGATTTCAATGTTATTAAATTACATTGTTAACAGTAAGAAAGGAAAAGAAACTTGCTTACCCAAGATATTTAAGTCGACAAGCTTTCATTAGTTTGGGTCATATGATGATATTCTCTTATTTTCAGATTTTCAGAGAATGGACATAAATGGTTATTAAGAACACGCAAAGTCGTAATTAATGCTAACAAAAATTTCTCAAGAGATTACTAACTCTCATGCTTTAGGATGTATCAGGGTAATCACCAGGACCACCACAGGCCAAATCTGAATCACCAGATGCTTTTGAATGGATCCCAAAATCTTTTATTTACTGGTTATTGTTGCTATTTTTGTATTTCTCTGGAGTCTGGACCTTGACTATATACCCTGACCAAGAAACTTGGACTTCGGCAAAAAAGATTATACCTGGTATCACAGTCCATCTCCAACTGTTAGAATTCATGATGAAACCCAATAGACAGCAGATTCTCTCACATTTGCCTACAACAGTTCTTTTTTTATACTTTCCTTTGAAGTACGAACACCAGTTGCTGAACACATCCAGTGACAGGATGCTGGACTATGTTAACTCCTATGCTAATGGAAACATTTAACCAAAGTCCAGTGCTTAATTACTGTTTTACTAACATACTGTATTCTGATATCTGGTCTCTTACAGCTGATAAATATAGGAATGAAAAAAATCAATTATGATATGCAGTGAATAATTTATTCTATCTAGTATTTTATTTAATTTAAATCTTTTGGAGGTCTTTTTATAAGAGGTTTCTCTCAATCAGGTGAGCCACTAAAGATGATCTGATAGTGAGGACACAATTTTGGTAACCTAGTTCTGCCACATCTACACCGGTTTGACTTCACAGGGAAGTTCTCCATCAAAATATTATGTCCTTCTATTGAAGCATGCTAGAGAATTAGATGAAAGGCCATTCTTTAATTGATGAACTGGAGTCAAAGGATCACCATAAATATTCTTAAATGCTATTACATCATCATAAAGGAAATCTGTCATAAAGCAAACAGTGTAAAGGCACGCAGTGGGTTACTGAGATATGGAATAAATTCTCCTCGAGTACTCACAGGCACACCGTGTTCTGTCAGCACATTGGGGTTCATGATGGTGACAAGCTGATGCAGGAGATCAGGCTGTGACTCAAACAGTTCAGGGGCCAACTCTCTCATCACTTCCTCCAGTTGTTCTGCCGCATGAGAGGGTACTCCATACCATGTCTTTGGCTCTCCCCTAGCAGAAAACATAGCCCACAATACATATTACCTAAAGGAAAGCGAGAATGCCACCCTACTGCAAGGCATGTCTGTTCAGGACAACTGCACCTGTATTTCCCCCTCAGCTTTAGTGTCCACTCTCCAGATGCTGCCTTTCTTAGGTGTGAATGTGCATCTCCCTTCTTATCAAGGAACTTCCACACTGCACAGTACCCTGATGCACTTCTGTTATTCCCAACCAAGGCAAGCTAATAAAGCTACCTTGTTCACTTTCTCATCAGAAAAAATCAAAGTGATTGTCAACAATTATAAATTACCACAATTTTTTCTACACGAACCTATTTATTCTTAAAGTAGAAGCACGACATAGAAAACATATAAAAACCTACAAACACGCTAATAAGCTTCCCGGAGATCACCATTACATGGGCTCTAGCTGGAGCAGTCCTTCCAAACTCCTCTGAATAGGTTTCATGATCACAGTTCATGACAGCTCCAGCTCAGAACACCTGCTCACTCAAGATCCACTTATTCCACCCTTTATGCTTCTCAGGGATCTTTGATCTGGAGTTTCCAGAAGCAGGTAATTACAAGACAATGGGTCCCGTGTCTCCCCCACCCCGCCCCAGAGCACAGCTTCAAAAAGGTGGATTTAAGTGAGTCATTTGCATTCCACCTTACCCCTAAGATATTTCCAAGGAAACCCACTTCACAAGTATTGCTCCAAAAAGCCTTCTGAAGTTCTTAATTTCCTGTCAGAGATTGCACCAGTCAGTCTCCTAGAGAAGTTATATATTTACACAAACAAATTTGATGACACACAATTTCTTTTTATAATATAGTGGACCATAGAAGGTATTTAAACTTTATTAAATTTACTTAATTCAGTAAAAGTTCATCCACAATAGCGTCAGTGTCACACAAGGTATAACCCAGTGAGTTCACAAAACCTCCCACCAATCTCCCTGAAACACTTTGCACATAGCAAGAGACAACATCCACAAAACTCCCTCACTTCTTGGAGTAAAAGAATATAGTGCTGTCACTTGACAACTAAGTGAATTAGTCCAGAACACAACCCCTACCTCAATTTTCTACCATTATATGACAGAGATGCAACAGGCACTTTACCACAAGAGTCCTAGGCGAGAGGACAAATGCCATTAAGTTCTCCAAGGAAATGGTACCTATTTTTAGCCCCAGACAACATCAGATTTAAGATCCTGACTGGAACAGCTGCTTGTCAACATCACACTCCTACCAATCAGAACAGATTTTACAATGGATCTGACACCAGCAGAAGAGCACACAAACTGCATCAAAACAGATAACAGCACAAAACATAAACATTCCAGTAAGGATGTGCAACCTTGAGCAACCACTTTGCTACACATAAACTGATCACTGGAAAACACTGTTCCAAACCACACAAGAAAAGATAAGTCATTGGAATTCCTATGGGGAGATTTATATGCCTAGTGGCAGGTAATGTGCCGAATGCTTAATATGAAACGGTGCTGGAACAAACGAGCAAAATTGACTGATAAAAACAAGTGACTGCTAAACAAATTACTCCAATCTTTGCAGTTAAGACCCTGTCTACACTAGCACTATGCCAACAAAACTTCTGTCATTCAGGGGTGTGAAAAAACTTAAGTTTTGTCATCATGTCTACTTGTGTGGACTGCGCTATGTCAGAAGGAGAGCACCTTCCTCCAACATTAACTACTGGCGCTCATTTAGGTAGTTTTACATCATCAGCAAGAAAGCTCTTTCCCATCAACATAATATGGGCATGCGAGCACTTTTACACATTCAGTGGTACAGCTGTAAGTGCAGACTAACTCTAAGCCTTCACAATACAATGCTCTGTACTGGCTATAAACCCAGAATTTGTGATGTTTTCTGTTGCTCAAAAAATTATCTACTAATTCAGAAGTGCAAGCAACTATACTTCAATGTCTTTCATCCATTGTCTAAATATACTGTAATATTATTCAGAAGCCAACCAAAAAGCAAAGATGAGTAATAGTGTACCCAAGAGTCTCATTTTGTTCACACCAAACACCTCAACTGATTCCTAAAGTCTCTGGTGATGCTTGCTACTACAACATAGCCAGTCAAATTCCACTAAGCAACTTCCTCCCTCCACTTAAATCTGGCTGGGCCCTTGAAACTCAACAGCTGGCACTGTGTGTGCTTGGTTACTAGCAACCATGCTTCTCTGCAAAGTTACAATCTTGGTCCAAAGGCAAGATGATCATTACCAACTGTACACAAAAGCACACACTCTTCATTTCGAAGTGGGTTGCTTCCCACACTTAACCCGAACACTGCACCATCATGAGTGAACCTGGTGACGTGGGCAAGTTGCAGTATGAGTGATTCATTTACAGTGAATTTTCATATTCAAACTCCAGTCACCAAAACATTCTTGGCAGAGCCTGGAATCAAATTAGCATCACAATAAGAGCCTTATCAACTAGCAGTAGCACGAACACCGCTACATCAATATAGAGCTGCCTGGCTTTTTGCTCTGATGTATGAGCTAGACACTAGACTGGACAAACTAACTACTAAACTTGCAATATGAAATGGCTTATTGTTCAACCAATACAATTGCTTTACAAGAAGGATGCACCAAGACTTGCTTAAAAAAAGATGTCTGTAGAACAAAATGTTCCACTGTCACTGGTGGTGGTGTTTAAACATCTACATTTAACAAAAGAATTACCAGGTGCAAGTATTAAACAGAAGATCTGCATCAGTTAAGAGTAAGCAGGGCAGTGCAAAGGAAGAGGATGATGTGAAGAGAGAACATACCAGTGCAGGTAATTAATGGAGTAACTCCAGTGGTCCTCAATGTGCCAGCAAAAAGAAGAGAAGCACATCCCTACATACAGCCAGGGCACCTTCATGCCAGAAATATCTGCATTAATATGAGCAAGGACTGATTGTTCCAATACTGGCATATTATTCAGGTTCCAACCAGAAAGAGCATACTCCTGCAAAAAAAACAAAACAAAAACAAAAAAAAAAACCACACACTGAAAAGAAGTCAGAAGGCAACTCAAATATTCTAACACAGGGGTTCTCAAACCAGGGATTGAGACCCCTCAGAGTATCTCAAGGTTATTATGACGGTGGGGGGTCACGAGCTATCAGCCCCACACATGCCAAGACAACATCTTTCAGCCCTGGTCATGGCTAACAGCCAGAGCCCCTCAGAGCTGGGTGGCTGAAGAACAACAGCTGATCACTGGGAGCTCTGAAAAAAGCAACACCCTAGCAGCAGTGCAGAACTAAGGGTGGCATGCCATAGCGGGTCACCACCACCTTTTTGGAGTGTGGGGGGCCATCACAGCCTGAAATATTTTCAAAGGAGGTCCTAGCAAAAAAATTCTAAGAACCCTTGGACTAACAGTTCAACAAACAACAGCCCTCAGGATAAATGGACCAATCTATTCTTTTGTTTAAGTCTTCAAGCTACTTTTCAGACCTTAATCTAGCCAAAAAAAAGTCGTAGCACTTAAAGACTAACAGATTTATTTTTCGCATGAGCTTTCATGGGAGAAAATCCCACTTCCTCAGATGTTTTGAAGATGCGTGAAGTTCATCTGACGAAGTGGGATTTTCTCCCACGAAAGCTCATGCGAAAAATAAATCTGTTAGTCTTTAAGTGCCACACGACTCCTTGGGTTTTTTTGCTGGACTAGACTAACACGGCTATCCCTTTGGAAATTGACAAGATGCAACACAGTTAATCTAGCAGCCAGTCCTGTTACTTCAACACAATCCTAAGTTTCTCAAAAAACATTGGTTTAGATCAAACCCTGAACATGCATAATGCTTTCACTCTTCTCTGTTCTTTTGCTCAATCTAAGTAAAGAAGTGGCCTCTGCAAAGTGACAGGCAAATAACATCAGCATGATATGCTGGAGGCAAAATTCAAGCCAGGAACACTCTTCAGTGAAATTATAAAACCCATGTCCTATCATATCTTTAAGAACCATGGTCTGTCAAATCAGTTAGTTAAAGGCTCATTTTACTTCTTTACAAAAACTGCTCAAAAGAAATTTATTTGAGCACAGGAAAACTCCCTCACTGTCCTGGCTAAGAACATAACAGCCATACTGGGCCCAATCAAAGGTCCATCTAGTCTGGTATCTGGTCTCCTACACCAGCCAACACCAGAACCTCTGTGGGAGTGCACAGAATAGGGCAGATGGAGTGGACCACCCATCTTTCCCTTCCCATTTCTGGCAACCACAGGTCTAGAGTTCCCCAAACATGGGTTTGCATACCTGAGCAACCTGTCTAACAGCAAGTGATCGAGCTATTTTCCACAAACTTACTTAATTTGTTTCTGAACCCAGTAATATTTGTGACCATTACAACCTCCCATGTCAATGGAGTTCCACAGGTTAACTGTGCACCATGAGAAAAAGTACTTCTGGTTTGAATCAAACCAGATGCTTATTAATTTCATCAGACAACCCTAGCTTTTGTATTGTGGGACACAGTAAACAATACTTCAGATAGTTGTGTTTTGTTTTGTTTTGTTTTTTTTAAAGTAAACTAATAACCACAAGTCACCAATCACACAATCCCAAATTTACCTCTAATTAGACACACCTCTGTACACGGCCAGGAAGATTTAGATTAAGAACTATGTTCATATATTACACACCTCAAATGCTTACCATAGGGCCTTCACACCAGTCCACATTCCAGGGTGACAGACGCGATGCAGGCCAGTATCAGCCCGCTCATATTAGCTAAATTAATTTAAACAGAGTAACTTCCATGAAAAGATACTGGAATAGTTAAACTTTAAGGCCTAGTAACAGTTACCTCAGACATGTCCGGGGAAAATGGACACAATTTAGTCACTCTTTTCCCTTTCTATTTCCTATGATAGTATGGCACATGTTGTAAGAGAACACACAGATGAGGAGGACAATAGAAAACCCATTTCTTTAACTTATCTTCAATAGATTCTAAATATAGGACATGGATGAGAAGGCTGCTGTTTGGATAGTTACAGGAGGTTGAAGCACTCAGGACACTATCTTGTCAGTCTCCTTACAGTCCTTAATACTTAGCATTTCTACCTCACACTTAACCTGAAAATCTGAGCATTTCACAAAAATTACCCTTGGAACAGCCAAGCAAAACAGGTGCAGACTAAAGCATGGAAAAAATCACGTATCGGTCATAGTTAATCAGACACGATGCCAGTAATTTAACCAAGGTATCTTGATGCTAATCTGCCTGCTTTAGTCTCCAGATCACATTTGCCTTAGAAAACATGAATATACGTAATTTACATGCATCAACATTTACAAGCATCACTTTTTTTCACAGAACTCCAAAAACCCACATCATTTCCATCTTAAGTGCTTAAATAAAGTGCAACTTCCTGTTCTGCAAGGCCTGAGGTAAGTTGCATTTCCCAGTCCACACCTCCTCCTCGGGCATCATTTTTCGACGGCCATCCTTCACAGGGAAGCCACTTCCGAAGTCCTTGGATGAGATATCAGCCCCATATTCCACAATGACATCCTCCTCAATGCTGCTCACTAGCCTCCAGAACTCCTTCTCCACCAACTCAGTGGGAACCATCTGTAAAGACAAAGACATTCCAGTGAATGCAGCATTATTCCAGGCTAAGAAAAAATAATCACCCCCCACACCCCAAAACTGCTAATACACCTGTGTTGTGTTGGGCAAAGATCAGCCCAGTCTCTTCCCACCCCACATACAAGAACGAAGTTCAACGGAAATCATGATTTGTTTTGCCTTTCCTTAGGCAAACCACGGTTTTCTCAGCCAACATGGGAGATATGCATGCTACAATGCTCCCCCTCTGCAGCCCATACAAAAATGCTTGTCACATCCTCCCCAAACTCTGCCCACATACTCCTTGCCTTCTCCTGCCCCAACACAGTACCCCATTCACCCCACCCCTTCAGACAACTTCCAGAAAGATAGTGGACTTATACAGAGCTGTGAGATCCTCCATCAAGACAGTGCTCCTCTCAGTATCATGTCCCTTTCAAGAAAGCATCTTGTGTGTGTTAGGTATTGCTGTTTAATAAAACATACTCAAAGAAAACCAATCTTTGTCTCCTACATATGGTGCTTGCTGCTAGCACTAACGAATGCACAGTGGCCACTGGCACAGCTGCAGACCACAATTCATGGTCAGGAAGCAATCAAAATTTTCATTCAAGGCAGAAGTTAAAACATGGCAGGATGCTTTACAGAAACACATTACTGGTGCTTATTACCATAATGGTGCCTTAAAACCTCCCTGATTCAAATAACCCCAACAGGTGATATAAGTAATGCAGCATCTAAAGGACACTGTGGTAACATAAGCAATATGCCTCTCATGGAAGTGGAGTTAAAGACTTACATCAGTAGGAGCAATGCAGTATGGCAGACAGCATTTAAGGCAGCTTAGACTGACCTAATTCTGTATGGCAGACCAGGCATAAGAGGTAGGATGTCATATTGTGTGGAAAGGAGCAGGCAGAAAAGAAAGGTCGTATGATTAGAGGCAAAGTGCTCAGATATAGTTCTTAGAAAAACTAATAAAAACAAGTAGCCCCAGCGGTAGGCAACCCCCAGCACATGTGCCAACAGCAATGCACAAACCCATTCAGAGTTGCACACAGCACCCTCTGCAGCACCACAAAAACAGTTGTTCCTGCCACTGAAAGTCACTCTGGGTGGCTTCTTTCAGAAGCAGCTCAGACACATGGGGTCCCCACCATACCCACGCCCCAGGCATGCCACAGAAAGAAGCCACTCAGAGCGGCTCCTCTCCAATGCATGCCACTGCCAAAAGGAGCCACTCCAGGCACCTTCTTTCTGTGAAATGCCTAGGGATCCTCATCCCCTGGCACACTGCCAAAAGGAGCTGCCCTGGCTAGCTTCTTTTTGCAAGTGGCTCCTTTCAGTGGCACACCTGGGACATATCCCTCCACTCCAGCTGTGGCTGCTGCTGAATTTTAGTTGGCTGCCACTTTTTCCTCAGCCAAGGAGATCACCCAGCATTGGCTGAGGGTCAAGGAGAAGGGGCCCAATGGTATACCGACCCCTACCCCATGATTCTGATTCAGTCTCAGCCACTGACTTTTAATGACCCTCTTTCAGCAGCCCTGACAAAGTAGGGAGCATGGAAAATTCCCAGTACAAGGAAAGAAGCAGAAAGGTGCATCAGTTCTTGCTTTTCAAAGGAACATGCTCTCTATCAAGTGGAAGGCAGCCCTTCACCAGAACCAGAAGTTTAAGCATAAAGACTGGAGGATTAGAGGGACCTGACTCCATTGAAGGACTTGGACAAAACTCCCAAAAGGATCTCAGAAGTAGAGGACTGAAGGACGAAAATGTTGTTTATGCAAAGAGATCTGTATTCCCTGCACTTTCAAAGAGTAAAGTCATGTGCATGGCTAAAAAATCCCTCTGGAAAACTTGTGTACCTTACTGTATCTATCATGCATCCCTCAAGCACTCAGCTCTACACCAGATACCCATCAGGATTGACCAATGGGGAAAATGTGCATTAGCAGGTGGGAAGACATGGGGGGCTGGGGCACAGCAGAGATGGCTCAGCATTCATCTCTTAACGCAAAGCAGTTGGACTGCAAGAACCCACATGCCAAGAAGGGGGTGTCAGACAGACAATCTACATCCCAGGAGTACATTTGAGAGGCCATAACAAGAATCAGTGTCTGATGCTGCTCAGACCACGTGAATGTGGAAGTATGTATGATCATCCACAGAGTGGTGGGAGGGAGACTCACCAGGTTTGTAACAGGGTCAAAAGACTTGAAGCATTCCTGAGTAAAAAGGATTAAATACAAGGTGAAGGTTGGGGAAGAGCTAGAGGAAGAAACCTGTGCCAATAAGGAAGAATAAATACATTATTTGACCTGCCTGGTTTGCTGAATCACAGAAATGGAATGAATTTAATAGTTTGGCCAGCATACTTTGTTGGGGTGTAGGCCTTAAATAACGATCCATCAGGAGACAACAGACCACCCGTAGAAAGAGAAGACAACGAAGGAGATGTGACCAGATGCTAGAGAGCTAAAGCACTTC
Organism: Podocnemis expansa; assembly: GCA_007922195.1. Taxonomy (NCBI): domain Eukaryota; kingdom Metazoa; phylum Chordata; order Testudines; family Podocnemididae; genus Podocnemis; species Podocnemis expansa. The sequence goes on along the minus strand of ML681994.1, from coordinate 4,337,712 downwards.
TTTCAAATTCATGGTGTATCTTTAAATCAAGTCATAAGATGCCCAATAAAAACTGAGAGTCAGCTGATACTGTGGAAGGGACTGAAGTAACAAATCACAACAAACAGGGATACTCACATGAACTGGCATGTTGAAATAATCAGACTTGAAGTTATCTGCCATCTCTCCAAAGCTCTGGAGGGTGTACTCCCTGACAGCCTGCTCAAATCCAAAGGCCTCCCGTGGCTTGTTACATTCCTAGGAGAGGCAACACAAATATTATTCCTACAACTGATGACAAGCAGTCTGGCTCTTAATAAATGATAGCTGTGTCTAAGTCAGTTTCCTTGGCTAATACAAAGGCAAAATATTGGTTTAAATTGCTTGCTTCAGGTTGAACAGCTCCTACCACACAACTAACAATTAGGCTGACAAACTAATGTGTTCAAAATGATTGCCATACAGCTCCATTTGCACCCAAAGGGCACTCAGCACCTGCTGCAGTGGGCAGAACAACAAGGGAGAGCAAAGTTACTGAAGGCAACTTTAAGCTAAGAGGAGACTGGCACCAAGAAAAGCAGCTGTAGCACAACTGCACTGGAGCAAAGCCTACTGCTACTTTAATCTTCATAGCCAGTGCAATAGTGGCCCTATCAGTTCTAGTATATTAGTGATTGCAGGTGGATGAGGTAACCAAACAGAAGGTGATCCAACAAAAGATATTAACTCTAGTTTTTTTAAGACAGCAGATGGCTTAGCTATGGATAAGACAAGGGTAAGTGTAGAGAGGGAAGGAAGGGTAAGAGAATTTATTTGGATAACTGCCTTGGTGGAATAGTTTTATGAGAATTAGTAACTTGAGTCATCTGACATGCACAGAATTCAGAGATGTTTCTTTGACTGTCTTATCCACAAATGGCAGCCAAACAGGCTGAGAAGTGACCAAGGCTGTTATTTCACCCTGCATATTTCTACAATGCCCTTTCAACAACAATACAGGCCCCTAACAGTATTTATGTGTATACAGAAGTATATCTGAACATGCAAACATGCCAGACAGCTGATGACTAGTTACTTTTTATTAACACCATCTAATAATTAACATTCAATTCCTGCTCTTAATATGCAAAGGCCAGCTGCCCATAGTGTTTTAGGCTTCCTTTGGCAGTCAAGCAGATTCTTCCTCCTTAGGTTGCCCAGCAGCATTGTTTGTTGAACAAGGGGCCTCTGGAGACATTCAGCAGTCAGAGGTCGCATCTTGACAATATTCCAGCTAAATACAAAATTACACATTCTGCTCCAGTGACAAGGGGAAGAGAACAGAACTAAAAGGGCTGAGCTACCATCATAAAAATGGCTCTTAAGATCATGAAGAGACCTTGAGTAGTTCTTGAACTGTACCTCAGCAACACATTTTGGGCATCTCCAGTCACCCTTGGGCACATCAGGCAACGGGGGAATCAGACAGAAAGTATGGTAGCTATCATCACATCCATCACATAGTAGTAATTTGTCCTCATTGTTTCCCCGGCCACAAAACAAGCAAACATACAGATCAACCTGTAAGGAAAAAAAATATCAGTGTAATGTTATGATCAGTCTCCATCACCCACAAGCTATCTTCCAAAAGCTGCCATGCTACAGTCTTACTGGCTATATAGCACAGTATACAGTGCTCCAATCTGATACTCAGATATTAGGTAATCCTCTTTCTGCCAGCTTCTAACCCCTACCACAAGAAGCATCAATAAGCCACCACTGAGCTCCTGCTTCCCAAGGCAGCTACACATCTGAGAGTCTGAAGAAACATGAGATGATATGGAGCTAGGGAATACCCACCCAGCTGAGCTACAGGAAGAAGGGCATCAAGTATCCTCCAGGCAGATAAATGCAAATCAGTTCATCAAGTTATTTCAACAAGAACTAATTTACACTAATTTTAATCTGAGAAGCTGGGTTTCAAAACCATTATAGCCACATTCTTTGTCTGACTACTTTCCCCATTCTCTGAACTCCAAAGATCAAGATTAATTCAAATTAGATCTCTAGAGAGTATGCCCTACAAGAGCCCCCCCCCCGCCGCTAGATCAAAAATAAGCACTGCATCAGTATCAGTAATAAGTGTAATTACATCTAACAATGTTCTCTAAAGCAGAGAACAAAGGGGACCATGCCAGGACCAAAGGAACACATCAAATTACAAGATGAGACTCAAAGGCAAAGCTACAGGCAGAGGCGCTATTCCTATTCCCTGATCTTTATTCCTCTGTGATTATACACAGGTATGGATTCCAAGTAGCAAAATAAAATTGCAAACATTCATGACCAAGCACACCACTTCCTCATTTACTGTCTGCCCAAGATCATCTCTCTGTAACCAGAACACTGAGCTGAAGAACTGCCTCAAAAACCAAGGAGATTATGGCACAATCAAGCTCACTAGTTTCCTCCTACTATAGACTTGCCACAGGACAGCTCCAGCATCACTCATTTAGGGAGTAAAGATTAGCTGTTTTCTCTCTAAAAAATGCATGCAAGGCCCTAAAATATTTTTATAAAACTACAGAGCTGTCATACAATCTAAATATGATAATTAGCCAGTTACCTGCTGTATCTGAAGAAAAACTTTGTACTGAATCATTTAAAAGCAGCACTCAGATTTTATATATATATTTGATCCAAATTCCCCTATTACTCCCATCAGATGAGAGACAACCCAGATTGTAAATTTCCATTATGCAGCCCAAAAAGCAAGAACAGAGGACACTGGTTCTAACTAAGCAAGGCTGTCACTAAAACAGCAAGTCCTTTATGTGACTGAAACACAAAATAAAATAGGAATGTATTCTGTAAAGCAAAGCTCTACCGTTACCTTCACCTGTTTAGAGACTTTGCCCTTCCCTTAAGGAGCACAGCACATGTAAAAACTCACCCATTTCAATTACACATGATTCATGTACATTTTTCAAACAGTCAAAAATCTGAAAAAGTCCACAATTTCAAGAAATAGTGAAAACGTTAGTCACCATGGAAGATCATGTCCACGCCACGTTTCAAACTTAAGACACGTGTGTCACAGCCATGGCTAAAAGTATGGTGAGGGGTTTTGTTTGGGGATTTTCTTCTGCTGAAGACCAGCAGAGGACAAACACACCCTCATCTCAAACAAACTAAAAAAACCTGAATACAACAGGAATTCTAAATGGAAAGCCTCATCCAAAGGTTACTTTGAAAAACAGAGTAGAATTATGGGACTACAGCTAAAACTGTTTTGCAACATTTACTTTAGCAAATGCTATCAAGCAATCATTATGATCCGTAAGTATTGCCCTTTTTCCATAATCAAAGCATAATGCAACATTTTGTATTGCTCTCTTTCCATAATCATCAATACATACATATAGCACAGTTAATGCGCAATCAAGAATCAACGCCATACTGTAATGCAAACAACACAACAGAAGATTTATGATTGGTGTGAGAATCACATATGAATCATGATTTTCGTGCAGTTTAATTGTCAGCATCATTGCATTTGTGGTTTTGTGGCTTTTTTTAATAAAAAGGTGGACAGACGGCAGAAGGATATTCTTCAGATGACAACGCTCCCCCTCTGCAGCCCATACAAAAATGCTTGTCACATCCTCCCCAAACTCTGCCCACATACTCCTTGAAAGTCTCCAATTCTAGCATTATACCAGCCCAACCAGCATTCAATTATGGAATTCATCAAGATCACAGCCAAGGCAATATATATAGCTTTAAGATGCTGGTTTTGTCAATACCATGTCTGAACTCCTCCTACAAGTAACACAAACAAATATCAGATTCAGGTCTCCAACTAAGTAGAAAGCGAGTACGTAAGAATCAGCACTTTCAATTAGTGCTGACTAGGTAAGAATTAGTGCTTACCAATTAGCATAATTTAAAAAGCCATCTGAGTTATCCAACAAAATAAAGGAACTACATGCTATTAATAGTGCCTTATTTTCCCAATGGGACAAATACATCAAAAAGTAACACCAGCTGAGAGCTTTATTTACTGTGTTTGTGTGCTGAAGAGCAAAGAAATCACACTTACAAAGTTGACGGAAATTGCCCCTTTGCGTTGCCTCATCTGCATGCCAAATGCTTCTGATTTGGTACCTTTGCGTCTTCGAGAGACCTCGTCTTGAAATAAAATAAAGTTACAAATCATTAATATGGCATAAAAAGATCCAACTTGCACTGACGATGTAGATACTAGGCTGGTACCCTGCCGTTGGCAGCAACTATTACCTAATGCATAGAGAAAGCCAAAACATTTCTACTGACCTGTACATGACTAGGGAAGAGTAAACCCTCTTTGGCTGATCTCCACGGGAGATTCAGTTACATCATAAAAAAAAAAAAGTGGATTACCCTTGTAATTTGTCTGCTTATTGAGAACAACTGATCCTAAAATTTATCAACTCCTTTTTCAAGTCCAGTAATTCTCAACTTATATATCATGTTTCCTAAACAACAGAGAAGAAATGACTCAATACCAAATTAAAAGACGACTCCTACCACTGGAGTTAGCCACAGTGAGTACTGTCAACTCCCCTTGAGTTAAATCCCCAAATGTTGAACTTTGTTTTTCATTTTTACCTCTTTCCACTCATTTCCAGAGAGAGCAATGAGATTTGGTTTTAAAAGATTTTCAGACTCTAGAATTCTTGCCACCCTACACACAGATAAGCCCAGAGCTTATTTACCATCTTTATCCTTTGCTCCCAATGCCAGTCCCACCATCTTGGGTCCAGCTCCAAAGATCTGCAGCTTCTTCAGCTCGGTATTTTTACTCATCTCTCCTGCCTCTGCCTGAAAACAAGATCACATTGACACAACACCATCAGCATTCACCTTCCAGATCTCCCCACTCACTGTGTAGTGGTACCTCTACTCTCTTTCTCTCACTGCCCTATTCACACTCACAGCATCAGCTTTACACATCAAAAGACAGGCCTGATTCTTCATCCCCAAACCTAGTATTCAGATGCAAGAATGGGAATGCAATTGAACACAGACTGGAACCTCTCCTCCAATTCTCCAAACATATATCTCCACATGTAGCGTTTAACATTTTTGTTAGAAAGGCTGATGTATACAACAGGTGATCACAGAGAACTAGGTTTGATTTCTGGGAAAAACAACTAAGTACCAATGCTTCCACTGATCAGAAAATGACTGATATTTAATGAATACATGGTTTACGTGGCACCCTTCATCTGCTCCCATGAGTGGGTAGATATATGCACATACTATTAATGAGTTTCACAGTTTATAGGTCTTTGTCAATCCTTGGCTGGACTTGGGATTTTCTGATCCAATGGCAGAGCTATTCCCCACAGCCCCTACCAGCATGTAGTGCTCTTTGAATCATGTGAATTAAGTGATCGAAAATACTTAGTAAGTCATCCAGGGTACCACCATCAGCCCTTGCCAATGCAAGGTTATTTTCTTAATGTTCTGTCCCTTCCCATCCATCCATTCAGTCTTTCATGACTCTGAGCCTCTTGTTATTTTTTATTACCACACTACCTAAGAGTCCTAGTTATGAACCACAATTTCATTGTGCTAAAAGGCTACGTGCTTATCCAAATTTGTTTTACTGTTTCACTGCCTCTACTCCACCAGTGATGGGATCCTTGATACTTTTTGGTCTGCTTTCATCTCAACCATCCGTGAACTTTTAAGATACCTCCTACTCCTGGAATGTCCTTCCTGTGCTGATACAGGAGGCAATTACCTTTTCTTCTTTCAAGTCCCTCCTCAAGACCCACTGCTCCTGCAGAGTTTCAAGCCAGTCAGCTAAGCATTTGCTCATTGAGAAACTGCATTAGCTTACTGATATTGCCTTGCCCTTCCTTCCTCAGCTTCCTTTTACAAATTTATCACTCATTTTAGTATCACGTCAGAAGTAAATTTATTAGTTTCTTGGGGGCATGAATCAGTTCTCTGGTGATACTGCAAGGCATCTATCATAATTCCAGATGACACAAAAAGAAATCCCACCATTTTTCTGGTAAGCAACGCTCAAAAATAAACAAGTTTCATGTGCACTGACAATTAGACTACTAACAAATATTTCCATGTATTCATCCCAAACTTTCATTTTTGTTTATTTGATCTTATTGCTGGCTACCAAAATGCACTGAAATGCGAGTCTCATTTGCTAATTGCCACAGGTCTGTTTTACTACTAGTACTATCAAGATTTTTCCCTTCCCACTGGATTCTGTGTTTCTCATCCAGCATATTAACTTGCATCCTTCCATTCTGAATACGTTATTTTCTATTTCTGTTCATGTAACTGTAAAAAAAAAAAAAAGCCTTAAATTTGTAGAGGATTTTTCTGTTCACCTCTGTTTATAGAAATCCTTCTAACAAGTGAGAACTGACTGACACTGGGAGATAGTGTAACTGATCTTGACATTCCTGTGAACATACAAATATAAACAAACATGGCAACAAATATTTCAGGTTAATTTAGTACATAGATACATCATTCAGACAAATGTGTCTCTTCAAGTTGATACCCCTTTAATTTTATGAGAACACCGTTTTCCCACTACTCCAGATGATTAATGAAAACAGATAAAATGGGATTTACAAGAGATCCCAGTGGTATCAGATTACCTCCTTCCCCCAAACAGTACAACATTCTCATTAAACCATCACTGTTTGTTTAGAGATTTTCTGGTAGTTTTTAATCCATTTGACTGCTGTAATCGCAATCCTCACTTTCACTTGAAAAATTACTTTGGATATCATTCTTTACTAAAATCCAGACATTACATGTATCAAGTTCTCCTTATACATTGATTTTTGATAGAATTACAAAACTGTATTAAGTTCATCAGGTTAATTTTTTTCATGTCTTCTTACACCTTTTAATTCCATTACACTTCTAATTGAACACTATCTTAAAAAAAAGTAATGATGAGTTCATTTATAACCACTAGCTCCTCTCACCAGCTAAAGGGAACACCACATGTATCAAAAGTACCAGTTTGTGACCAGAAAAAAAGTACAAAAATTATCAAATAAATATGCTCCTAGAATACCACAAATAGCACTTGTTTACAAACAGCCTCAATTCTGAATGCCAAAATCCTTCAAGATTATTAAAATTCAAACAATCCAGTGACACTTAAACTTGTATGCAGACAGCTCCCAAAGCAAAATTATGAAAGCAAGATTTTAAAGTAACAGTAAGGGAAAAGTCTCTTGCCCCTTTTATACTGTAACAAACTCCAACATTCCAGAAGGTTTTCACTTACATTTCTAACAGATATAAAAAAACATACATATCACATCTGCAAACTTGCGCTCTAGCAAAAAAAAACCCACTTCAACAACTTCAGAGAGACTTATCAAGAGATAATCCCATGGTATAAGTCAAGTATTTAGGAAATTATTCTTCCCTAACATTGCTGAAGTAGCCATTGTGGTTGTGCACACCAGCACAAAACATTCCTAATGAAGGTTAGTGACTGAGCATGCAATGAAATAGACTTGTCATCTTTTTTCACAAATATTTTAACAGATTTCTCCATGTCCTGCATACTCCAACAATTGCTCAACTAAATTTTTTCCTCTAATCAGCAAATACTAACAGAAACCAATTGTGATTCTACGGGGCTTAAGTATCTCATCTTTTAAAAGGACACCAACTTGAAAAATCACTTCTGTAGAATATTTTTTACCTATTACAAGCAGCACCCAAGATTATTAAAACACAAATTTTTTTTATTGTTTTATGCATTTCTGAATACTTTTTATATAGTGAGTTAAATTGTTTCCTTGCACAGTGAGCTTCTATTGCTATTATCTTCCACACTGTAACACATTTTCAGCACAGCAAAGAGTGATTGTCAAACCACAAGAAGTGGTAAGGGAACTCAGGGCAGATGTGCTGCCTAAAACTTTTAACTTTTCTGAAAGCTTGCCTAGATTTGAAGTTGTTGGCATCCCTTTAACAATATCACCTTTCATAAGGCTGAAGCAACATTTTCTTCCAATACCATGATTTTTTTTAAAAAACCCTCAGAGGTTCAGAAATCTCATTAGTCAAACCCCCTAGGAGCCCAGGATACACTGTAACATATTCCGTATTTTCCCACGTTCCCAATCTTCTCGTTTGTTTTTTAAACATGATTTACCTTAAAACTTTGTTAAATTAAGCAGCAACATTTTTCAGTTCTTATCTAAGTAACCTGCTTTCAATCAATAATCAATTTTTTTCCCCTAACATTTGTAAAGCCATTCTTATTCTCTACTCTTGTAATCTTGTCTGCTTTTCTTGCTTTCCTTGAATGCCTTTACTAAGTATTATTGCTTGCCTTCCCCACTGCTTCCATTTCCTTAGCTAAGACAGAAAAGGAACAGAACTCATTAAGACAGATCTTTGGGAAGCCTTTCACAAAACCAATCTTCCTTTTCTTGTTCCTTCAGGTCCACCCCCCGTCCTGGGGAGGGGGGGAGGATTGTAGTTAGTTGTGGCTTAATTATGGGATCTAAATATTCCCAGCCTTCTTCTACAGTAGTGAATTTTAATACCTCCTTCTCTCACACCTTTCTCTATTAAATTTCTTAAAATATGGCTTTGCTGACACTTAGTATCCTTGTGCTGCTCTTTCTGTGAAACAACTCCTTATTATGTTTAATTCAAGTGACTTGTGGTCACTAGTTCCAAACCATGGTTATTCTCATTCTTGATCAGTGAGTAATAGATCCACAATGCCACCTTTTTTTTTTTTTTAAACCAATATCAAATCGCCACTTATAAATTTTTCTCAGACACAGATCACCGCAGTTATACATAACTATGTTACCTACAGATTGGACTAGTGACAACATACTCTACATACTCTTCATCTAATGCAGAATACAGAAATGTGTTTATCTGGTGGATATTCACTTGTGAGGCATATTACACATCTGGGTCCTGGAAGCTCCCCAGCTGGTTTCTGGTACAAATTAAGGTGTTCGCTTTAATTTACAAACTGCTTGGTGGTTTGGATTCCTGCTTATAGCGGAGACTGCTTCTCTCCATAAGCACCTCCCCTGCAACTGATATTTGGACTATTTTGCACACTGTCCCTAGAGTTGTTCTTGTAGTACTCTGGTATAGTGGTAGGGCGTTCTTAACAGGAGAATGAGGGATAGGTCTCTGCTTTGAATTCCATTTCCCAGTTAGCTCACGTTTATTAAGGTTCGTGAATGTACTCCAAAATATTTTAGGACTTTTCCAGATTAAGTGAAGTAGGTGAGCTGAATTTCTCCTGAGTTGGAGAAATCACTTGTTATTTCTTTTGTTCAGCGCTAAAATCACTGAAAGCATGCTTAGATTTTTAAAAAAGTCATTTTTGTACATGTCAACAATAACAGGCCTTGCAGATCACATTTGTAAAGATAATTCATCCACCAATGGCATACAGCAACTGTTTTGTGCCAGGAATGCCACAAACAGCATTTTCTTTTTACAATGGGAAATGAGAAATACCAGTGTTTCACTGAAACTACTGAGAGAAGTCTTGGAAAAAGAGTGATCTTAATGAAGTACTATTTTCTCTTTCAAAAGAGAGATAAAAGAAACACTATAGCATAGCACCCCCTAAACAGCGGCTCGGTACCAACTCAGAGGAGTTCCACATACTCAGTGACAAACAGCAGTTCCTGGAGCATATTGGATTTTTCTGAAGTACTGCCCACACCCAACACAATGTAGTCTGAGAGATCCCACATGACTACAGCCTAGGGCAGTTGATGTGATGCTTTTGTACAGGGATTACATTATACAAACAAATGTAGTAAGTCTGAGTGGAAGTGAGATCAGATAAAAGTCTAAGTGAACCATAATGTAGGAGAAGCAGAACATTCTATTTAGCAAAGCTGAGGGATGTTCAGAAGAAGAAGAGAAGAGAAATTAAGAGAGAGCCCTAAGTAGCATGTGATGTACACTTTAGAAAAAAACATATTTTTGATAGCATTAGATATGGAAAGGAAACGTCAGAGATCATACAAGAAGCCCAGAATGGCATCTCACAAATAATAAAAAAAAAGTTTATGTTAAATGAAAACCCAGTTTTCATCCATGTCCCACTGACTGGCCAGCAAGAAGCCACCAGAATGTGCCACAGGGACCCAGTCCACAAAACTTTCAGAAAGCTTTTTTTTTTTTTTTTTAAAGAAAAAAGTACATGTTATTTACCAGAAACAGAAACAGACTGCTTAAACAAGTTTGCAGGGAAAGAAACAAAGAGGAGGAATGCGAGGCCAGGACTCCAATGATGTGCTGACATTTAAAATGATGTTTCAGTCTGAAGAGAAAAATTACAGGAAGTCTTGATAGAATTTCAATATTGTCTAACACAACATCAGTAAATAGCTAGCAAAATGTTGCTGTAGCAATAACAGCCTTAACCCACACAAAAGAGACTGCTTATTTTCAGTAGAAAAGCTGTGGAACTGGAATAGATTTCCCAGCCATCACTCAGCATTCTCCTGCCATTGCTGGCTCTTCTCACACACACAAAAAAATCTTTGTCAATCTCGGGATAATTGGTTCCATTTCCATAGTTTCCCACTTGACTGTAAAACCTTGTCTGCATACAAGCTTGCATCTCTTTAACTAAATCTGTCTAAAATTTTGTTAATTAAACTGAATGCAAGCCCCATGTTGACATACTTTTATATCAGTTTACAACTAGCTTGCATCAGTTTAGTTTGCACTGGTGCAGTCATTGATGCAAACCCCAACACTATAAACAAGTTGTAAACCAACATGAAAACAGTTTAGCTCTACTGGTTTATAAAAATAGATTTTAGTTAAGCTACTACAATTTCTGTGAACAGACCCACCCTAAAGAGAAAGACATCTCTGGAGCTTTAAAACAGGACTGCTTCCTCATGGCGCATTTGAGTGGGCTCCCACGGCCAGACAAAGGCTGTTGCATTCTCAGTGCTACTACACTGGTGCAAGGAATAAATGCACTCTGTCTGTAGTGGCCAAGTAATGTGGGTACCTGGGATTTGATCCGTCTGGTTCTCTTCAGCACAACGTTCATTCTTGAACCCTGCTTTGGGGAAGCCTGGGCATCAGAGCCGAGGTCCTCTGCCTCCACTTTTTCCTTAAGGTCCAAGTTTGACTTTTGGATGCCCTAAAGGATCAGAGCACAGAAGGACATCATGTTGACCAATCAAGGGATCAGACTCTCTATGGTCTGTGAATCATCCTGTTCGCTGAGGAGTATATCTAACCACTGAAGTTATACTGCAGTACACATGCCATTTGAACCAGACAAATCACTACATGCACCCCGAAATAAGCTCTCAACAGCTGCCTAATAAACAGTAATAAAGATGCTTTCCTAAACAGGTACATCACTCTTTGCCCTGCTCCTCATTCCCAGCAGAATGGATCTCAGACTTATAAAAGAAACCTAAAAGTACAATAACTGCTCCAGATCACAATGTAACCTCTAATTTTATTATGCTAAATGTGAACAGCTGCTGATTTGATTAAAGTAGTTGCTGCTTTCAGGAGCACAGAAACATGTACAATAGTTAAGTATACAACAATAAGCAATATACTGATGCAATTGTCTGGGTCCCATCTATCTATAATGGAAAGGGAACAAGTCTCTTACCATGAGACTAACCCCAGACTGGAAGAGTTCATAGGGGTACAGTATTCGTTCATAGTGAGACTTCAGTAGCGATCCAGTGCCTTTTCCAGGCAGGTAGCCTAGCCGACTTGCCACTTTAGACCATTTCTTCTCTTTAGTGACCACCTCAAAGCCTCCTTTGCTGGCAACGATCTGAAACAAAACAATGTTTTTAGAAGAAAAGTTGTTTAAGAAGCTATGAGTTCCTCTAACCACTGAATATGAACTAGACATAATTTGACAAGCCAAGCCTTCAAAGGTTCTGCGAAATTCAGAGTCAACAGATATGATATGGGGATTTTCCTGCAGGGGCAGTCCTTTAACAATTTTCTATCTGTCTTGGTCACCTGACAGATTTATCAGAGCCCCGTTGCTCGGGAATGGATATTAAGTGTATACCATACCAAGCAGAAGGAGAAACAGACAGCTCCTTTCAGATGTGTTGGAAAGAATACAAACCCCCTGTCAGAACAAGATAAAAGTCCACTTTTAATCACACGTACAGTCTAACAAAAAACAAGAGTCTGGCCAGGAGTGGAGTCAATTCTAACAGACACACAACAGAAAGAAGTGTTGGAGCTCAGGACTGCAGAAACAGAAAACTTTCAACAGAGAATCATGGATGAAACAAAAACGACTGTCAGAAGAGGAGACAATGATTTCTTCTTCTAATCAGATCAGCATTGCTGCAGCAACACTATTTCAATTTGCATTGAGTCAATTGGTTAAAGTCGCCTTTGGCTACATATAACTAATTTATTTAACCAGGAAAAGCCTGTCTGTCTCCATATCAGGATCGCAGTGACCCAGGAGATCTTTCCTCAGAAACACTAACAGCATTTCCATCATCACTCCCCTTCTTTTAATGGTCACTGCCAAGCAGCTTAAAATAGATCAATCTTGTTTTCTTTCAACTTTTATAAAGATTCAAAACATTTCTACATATTTTCAGTTTGGTGGACAGCTTTTTCCCTCCTCCAAGAACCCAAGTTATATGTCTAAACACTGCATGGATGGATGGAAACCCAAACCACAAAAGCACTGTTATTGCAGTGGGCAGTTGAGAAAACTTTGCCAATTTATCTTCTAAATTGAGTGAAGTACACAAAGGTAACAGACTAAGTGAAAAGTAATTTAGATTCTGTGCACTGTTTTTATGAATATTAAAATGAACAAAAATTATAAACACATTCTCCTCTATCTAATTTTTTTTCCACATTACAAAGAATACTTCAGTTCAGTTTTTCAAAATCATCAGAGAACCCATTACATAAAGCTATGTTTACGCCTTATCTTAGAATGGCCAATATTCATGCAGTGACCAAAAGGACAGAATGCAGCTGTGATTCGCTCCATATGATGAGCAACACAGTGAAAGCACCAAAGTTTATAGCCACTCCTTTTGAGCAGTAACTGCTAATTACTCAGATACTAACAATATAAAAACAACCTTTGCAATCATGGTTAGGGGAATGAGCTTCCACTAATGAAGCAAACAATTTATGCCTTCAACTAGTTCGACAACTAAAAATTAACTTATGTAGAACTGAGGTCCCTATTTTAACTCATGCCAGTGTCGCCATATTAATTCCAGTGCCATTACATAAATAATAATAATGTCATTTCCTATCAAACCATAGCAGACAAATAAACTTCATATGTTTTCTAAAGACAGCTAAGCAAAGTTAAACACACATTGACCGTAGGGTGTTTATGAAAATCAAATTCTTCTAAAGCATAATCTCTTAAAGGCTTGGACCCTACCCTACTGAGACAAGCACATTTGATGGGTAAGTGGAAACCAGTTCTCCCATCTAACAATGCTCATACCACCACACATTCATAGGCCTAGTCTACACTAGAAAATGTCTGCTGGTACATGTAAACAGATAAAACCCTTCTTGTGTAGATACAGTTTATATTGGAAAACAAAAAAGTGCTTTTAGCAGCTAAACTGGAAAAAGGCACATCAAGGTTACAAATATTTTAAATATCCATAGGGGTGCAGAGAGCTTACGCTAATGTAGCTCTAGGCTCTCCATTCCAGGACAGGCACTTACTGTGATGACATATATTGCCTGCTATGAAATAACTATTCCAAAATAGCCATTTCTGGTAAATTTTCAAATGTAGACAATCCCTTGATCTTGCAAAGAGCTCTAAACTCTTACAGATCTGCCCTACAATACGTGGAGAGCAGCAAAGAGAAGGACTGGCCAATAAAGTTACCAATTAATTTTTGCAAGACTCATACTGCACACTGAACAAAAATGTCATTATTAACTGTAATTGTAATTATCTGCCATCTCCTTATATTCATCCTGGTTACAAATTTAAAATATCTCCTTTTTTCACGGTAAATGCAGCACATACCTTCCCAGCCTGCATGAAACCAATATCATCACTCTAGACAGTTTCCTGTTTCTCCAAATCCCAGAGAACCTTACCTTGCTCAGAGAATACAGATCCAAGATTTTTCTTTCCACCACAGGAATTTTTAAAGTGGAACCTTGAAGTTCCCAAAATTTTGCTAACTGATCCAAGAAGTCCAGTTTCACTCTGGTCATTGCCTATAATCACAAGAAGAATATAGATGGGTCTGAAACTCGTCAGACATGAGAGAAATGCCTGGAATCTAAAAAGAAAGGAACCAAAAATGCAACTGTATTCACATGTTCATAATCTAACTAAAACTGTGACAATTTACAATGGGAAGTAGAAAGTCAATAAAAGGGAAAATCTTCACAACTTTTTTTTTTAAAACTTTGCATGCTAGTTGATATCGTATGAGCCAAGTTCCTATGCAGAAGCATTTTTCTTTTTAAAGACAAGATGTAAACTCCTGAAAAATAAACAAACATTCTAGGCAGGATCATGTATTATATTATTTGTCAATATTAAAAGAAATGTAAGACTCACAGGCCTTCTACATGTCTTGGACTGTGCAAGTGGGCCCCTAGGAATATTTTTGGAGAACTCAGCAATTCCTGTTGCACAAGGAGATTCACTCACAAACTCAGAGACAAATGAGGCTAGAATGACCAAAGAATTCAGGCATGGTGATACTCAGCACAACTGCACCTAACTTTTAGACATCTAGAAAAATAACTGGGATTCACAAAGTCTGAGTTAGGTACTCAGACTTCCCATGCAACAAATAAGTACGTAAGAACGCAATACTGGGTCAGACCAATGGTCCATGTAGCCCAGTACACTGTCTTCCAATAGCAGTGAATGCTAGATGCTTCAAAAGGAAGGAACAGAACAGAGCAATTATCAAGTGACCATCCCTCATCAACCAGCCCTAGCACCTGGCCACTAGAGGCTTAAACATGGAGGGAAACAGGCATTTCAGAACGGGATTCACAAAAGCCAGCATTCCGGACGGCTCCTTGCCCAAACCAGCCAACGGGAGATACCCATACGAAAGGTGCCCCCTAAATCCCAGCCCTCTTCCAGAGTTCAGGTGCAGGGGGGTGGCAACCCAATTTGCTTGGAAGTCTCGGTTGCAAATCCTCTTTATATTAGGCTCCTACATTGGGTGTGTTGGGGGGTGCCTTGGGGGTTTTTTTCGGTTTGTTTGGTCCCCCCCCCCCCCCGCACCAGAAAACTGGCAAGGGATGACAGGGCCTCCTTCAAATTTAGTCTGGAGACTGAAAGAACCCACCACAATATCCTGTTGACCTGTGGTTAGGACACTCGCTTGTGAGGTAACTGAGAATGACTTGAACTGGGGCATCCCACACCCTAACCATCAGGCTCAAAATTATTTTCTGTCTGCATCTGTTTCTACTTGTATGTTAGACAGAGGAATGAGTATTTTTCTCTGGCTCATGCATAACTCTAAGGCTTAACCTTCCAATGCTAGTGAGGTTGCAGTACCCATGCACAGAGGTAGAAACATAGCATCTAAGCAACTTTTATAGCAAAAATGTAAGCACCAAACAAGTTTAGGCGCTTACAAGGCTTAGCAGCAGCAGCTATGCAAAGAATTTGTGAATCGCAAGAGGACTTGACTCAGATTTAGATGTCTAATGTGGCAACACAACATCTAGGTCCTTTTGTGACTCCACCTCATGATTATTTGGTATCTGAACTGAACAAAGATATAAGTACTAATGTGCAGAGAAGAAAGATCTTTGAAAAAGTCTGGACAGAAAGGGACTGGTACTACTTTTTTTTTTTTTTTTTAAAGACTCTTGTTAATTTTTAGGACTAAAAATTAACCTGGCTAGATCTAGAAAATGAACACTTAGCATGTGGGGGGCGGGGTTATTTTGTTTAAGAGATATTATCAAGATGGTAAGTATTAGGCAATTTGGAGTGTAAGAAGAGCAGTAAATACCTTAGAAAAAACAGATTTTATTCAGTGCCTTTGGCATTCTGAGTGCTACACACTGGCTAGTCTTACTACGCAACATGGTACTTGGCATTTGTTTTAGACATTTCCAACTAAGGATAAAAACCCTCTAGCAGTTATTTTGAATAATAAAACAAAAACCAGACATCTCAAAAATCATGGAGAACTATGTTATTCAAATTCCGACACAGTGTCAATTGTAAACACTTGAGTACAGTGTGATGCTGAAGTCTACCAATCCAGAAACCTATCAAGATGTGGAATTCAAGCAAGTAGGCCTACTGCTTTGTGTGTGAATGCAGAATTGTGTCAATACTGAGTAAGCTCACCTCCAGTTCATTCAGGCGCTGGACTCGAGGGGTGAAACGAAAGCTCTGTACTTCACATGCAAATGGAGGCTGCCAGTCCTAGAGAGAGAGAGAGACTCAGATTTTACTGCTTCAAGATCTAAGGAAAGCACCATAATCTCTCCAACAAATGCAAAACCATCTCCCTAGAATTTAAAAACAATGGAAACCGTAAACTAGTCACAAAAGGAGCAAATGAAAGTTTATTTAGTATTCTAATCTGAGAATTCTCCATTTTAGAAAAACACAGTAAGTCCACAATTAATGAGCTTCTCCCAACAGTTGAGTTAGGAGTGAGGAAAAATTAATGATTTGCCTCAGTACAGAAAATATAGATATAAATTATCTCATAGCTTAAAATATTTAGACTGATATTACCTTAGACCAGTGGTTCCCAACCTGGGGATCGGAGACTCCCAGGGGTCCGCAGAGCCTCTCCCTGCTGGGGCTGAAATCCAGCTGCAGCCCCAATGCTCCCCGCCAGGGCTGCCTCTCCCTGCCTGTGGCCAGATCCCGGCAGGGGAATGGGACTGTGGCAGCTCCTCGGCAGGGGCAAGGGCAGCAGGCCATAGCTTGGCTCCCCAGTAGCACAGGCCATAATGGTGGCAGTGCCACTCACTGGCTGATCTAGCAGTGCCACCAGAGTGGTGCAGGCCAGAGTCTGCCTGCATGGGCTATATTACATAATCAGCCGGGGTGGGGCGCAACGTTTTGGGGTTTTTTTGGTTTTTTTGGGGGGGGGTTCCCCATTAAAAAGGGGTTCCCAGCCTGAAAAGGGTTGGGAACCACTGCCTTAGACTGAGTTAGAATATAGGAAAGGCTTTCAAGGAGAGAACCATACAGTAAGCACCACCATCTTGTATGTCTTTTACAATAGGTCTGTATACCCTGGGTGTTATGAAGTCTAATCAATAAAAACAACCAACTTCAAATAATCCACAGCACTTGAGGCAGGGATGTCGGCACATAGAGACAAAGGAAGCTAGACGTGTACTAAATGTGGGAATACAACAGTAAAAAAAAACAAACAAAAAAACAAAAACAAAAAAACATGCAACCATCACAGATGCGTTCTTAGAGCGTCACTATCCAAAAACGAAACACACACACGAAGTTTTCTAAGTACATCTTAAGAAATTATAGAGTTTATCTACAATAAAATGGAGACAAGATATTCCAGCTGACCAGAGAAACAATGAATTTTTCATTATTAGTAGGGCACTAACACTTAAAGGCCCCAGTCAGAATTGTAAAATATTTTAACTTCAAATAACACAGGGAGGAATAACGAGCAAGTAAGTTTAGTGTAAAGGGTTTCAGCTAATCATTACACCAGATTTTAAACTAAACCTGCCTGTGCAACTTGCAGATTACTGCTAATGCAATCTGGTAAACAATCGTGCAACACCAAAAGCAACAATTTAGTTACAAAGAAATTACAAGCTGTTTTTACTGGACAGAATTGTGAATGGTTTCTGAGACCCTACTGGATTCCACAATCAAGTCAAAGCACTCTGCTTAGTTTAGAAAGGGTAACTCCTTGGAGATCAAGCTTCCACCATGTCACAAAGCCAACTAAGCAGATTCCAGAAATGCTCAGAGAACATAGAAAGAGCCTGAGGAAGACGAAATGTAGGTAGTAGTAGCATCCACTACCATTATCTTCAATGCTACATCCTCTCTTTTGGTTCTCCTCTATTTCCCCTCTCAATCATTTTCATATTTTCATTGTTGCTACTCTATATTAAACTTGATTTATTCTTGTCTGCATGTAAGAACTGTGTTTTACTTGAAACTGTTCCAGGCGCATTCTACTGAGCAGCTGTTGCCTTTGCCAGAAACCTGTAGTAGATTGCAGGGCAAATTGTCATAAAATAATGTTACAGGCATAATCTGACAATTTGGACCTTGTTTGGAGGCCTTCATTTTTTTAAACCACAACACACACAACACTAATTTCCCTGTTTGCAAACAGCTGTCATTAAAGTTACAGAACTCCCCTATAAACAACAAACCATAGTTTCCACTTGAGTCACCTTTGCTGGTTTAAGAGTCAAACAAATAAGGTTTTGAAGGGTAACAGACCAGTGAAGCCTCAGCCACCACTTAGATCAGGCTTGTCCAACATGTGGCCCCAGGGAGGTGGGGTGGGGGGGAGAAGAATCTGGCCTGCCAAGGGCTTTTATCCCTCCCCCAGCGCTGCTGCAAGAGCCTGGGAGCTAGGGCTATCTGGAATACTCTGTATTGCTACATCAAGTGTGCAGTCAGGCACTGACAATTTATACAAGCAAAAGCAATACCAAATATCTCAATAATTGTTAAGCTTATTAATAAAACTTAATTCATACGTCTTCTCCATCACAAAATCTTCTCACCAATCCCCAAATGAGAAAAGAATTGCAATGTGGCCCCTCGCCCAAAAAGGCTGCACATCTCTGACTTAGACTGAACACAGTCATTTACCAGATTCAATAGATCTGTAGCTCTAGCACACCCTTATTTCTTAGGCTCAGGAAAGAGACGGAAACTGTGCCCCCGACACAGACGCCATAGTCTACTGCTCCGCTACCCAAAGCAAGGCGACATAACCGGAAGGGCTTTAAATCCCAGCCATGTTTTTTCGGGGGGGGGGGGGTTGCTGCGTTACCCGGTAGTTTACTATCGCCTCTTCACATCCTACACCGGCTAGGAGGGAAGGAGCTCGCACGTTGCAGCAGCAGGGCTATGGGGCACCAAGTGCCGGCCAGGGAGCAACCTTTACGGCTTCGCAGTGTAAACGCCGGAGCGTCCGTGGCTGCCCCCCGCCTCAAGCAGGACCGGGAGCCGCCTCCCACCCCAAGCAAAGGCGGGCCCTCCCCCGCCTAACGAGCTCGCAGGGGCGTGCCCGTGGCCCGCTACCTTGGGAGGTCGGATCTTGCAGATGCCGGTTTTCTCCGCCAGGCCGCGGATCCGGCCGATGAAGCCGAGCGGGTCGCTGAACTCCTCCCAGCTGGGCTCGAAGACGGGGCACTCGGGCGGGGGCACGAACTCCGCCGCGTAGCGCGACCCGCCTGCCCCCGACATGGCGGCGCGCGGAGGGAGCGCAGGGCAACGGCTCCGTAGGAACAGCCGGGGCAGGGGGCTGCAGGCTCTTTCCCCTCCGCGCTGGGGGCGGCTCACAAGCGGGGCCGGCGGCTGAGGCGCATCCCAGGGGCCCCGGCTAGAGCCGGGAGGGGCCCGGCGGGAGAGAAGCCCGAGCTTGGATACCGCGAGCCGGGGGCCTAACTACCGGCGGCGCCGGCTCCTCCCGTTTGTTTTTGTTTCCCCTTCGGGGGGTGTTTTTTTTCCTCCTCTGTAAGTCTGGCTTGGCCGGAAGTTACGTGTTGGCAGAAAATCCCTCCGCCGGAAGCGAAGGGCACGGTGCTCCTCCGCCTCCCACCGCCGGAAAAGAGTCCCAGAGCCCACCGCGGCGCCCGGAACCTTCCGCCCCGCCCCCGGGCGGAGGCGCGGGGATCCAGGCAGAGCCAGTCCGGGCTCCCTTCCCTGCCCTTGAGAGCGGCCACGGCGGCAGCCGCATGCACTTCCGGCGCGGAGGAATGTGTGAGGCGGTTGCAAGGGTTCACTTCCGGTAGCGACATTCCATTTCCCCTATTGTCTGAGCGAATATGCGCGGAGGGATTTGACCCCGCCCCGCGCGCCGCTCCTCCCGGCCCCGCCCCCACACAGCGCTCTCCCTTCGAACCCCCCACAAAGCCCCTCCCCTTCCTGCAGAGCCCCGCCCCCGTCCGTCTTTTCCCTCTGGCTGCGCGCATGCGCCTCTCTCGCGCTGGGGAGGCTGGGCTGGGGTGGCTTCCAGGCCCCTTGAAAATGGGGTGGGCGCGCACGCGCGTAGTGATTTGTGTGCTGAGACTCTTAATCTTCTCCTGCTGGTCCCTAGGGTTATCCCTGGTTGGGTTTATTGAGTTGCCCTGTTAGTCTAGTCCAGCCAAAAAAAAAAAGGGGGGTTGGGGGAAAAGGAGTCGTGTGACACTTAAAAGTCTAACAGATTTATTTTTTGCAAGAGGTTTCATGGGAGAAAATCCCCCTTCATCAGATGCTTTCAAGATGGGGGAACTTACAGAATGGGAGGAAAATAAATGTAAGGAAGTGTAAGATACGGGATCAGGTGATGCTGCAACAGCAAATCAGAGCAGTTGTTAAGGTTCAAATCCTGGGAAGGGTGAAGTCAAATTTCCTAAGGGATTGCCATGTTAGTCTAATCCAGCAAGAAAACCAAGGAGTCGTGTGGCACTTTAAGACTAACAGATTTATTTTTCGCATGAGCTTTCGTGGGAGAAAATCCCACTTCCTCAGATGCTTCGAAGAAGGGTTTGCATATTAATTCCAGTTCAGCTGTGTGTCTTTGAAGTCTTCGTGTCCCACTGACAACTCCAACTATGGTTGTTAACAAATCATTTATAGAGCGCTTAGAACAATGGTGACCAAACTTATGGAACTCAAGAGCTGTGGAAGTTAATTATTAAACCTTCGAGAGCCGCATTGAGGCATATAGCCATATTTTACCTACTCCAAAAATACTAAGTTTAAAATTCATTGCAAACTTAATTTTTATTGTAAAAAGAGGGCAAATATTGATACTACTGATGTCAAATTCTAATCATTACTTAAGGTTACCATGAAAACTAGAACTACCTATATAGCAAAAACTTAGCTTCTCCCTGCTGTCTCGATGATGCTGCACTTCTCCCTGCCATCCTCACCATGCCACCACTTCTCCCTGCCATCCTGACCCCATCCTTAGCCCCCAAGCCCAGATGCTGGCTCCCCCAGGCTGACCCCCCACCCTCCAGGGCCCCCTTACCTGGCTGCTCCAGCAGCTAGGCATAGGCTGGGGCTCACTCCCATTGCTTCAAGCCAGGGGTCTCAACAATGTGGCCCCTAAAGCAATTTCCTGTAGCCCACAATAACACTATTGTTACTAATATTTGCAATATCATTGTATGAAAAGGTTACAGAGGTGCGGCCCTCTGGCTAATATATTAGCCCTCATGTGGCACTCATTGTGATTTGAGTTTGAGACCCTTGCTTTAAACCCTACGTGGGCTGAGCGTCCAATATGGCCCCTCCTGTGGCTAGACACAAGCTGGGGCTCCCTCCTGAGCATGCTCAGGGCAGGAGATTTAAAACTCCTAGGATGGGGCTGCTTTCCTCTGGCTTTCTTCTGGGAGCCGCACTTTTTCATTCAAGAGCCCTATGTGACTCCTGAGCTGCAGTTTGGCCACACCTGGCTTAGAAACATGGAAGTGCTCATTAACTGGTTTTTCTGTTTTGTGATTTCTGATGTCAGTTTTGTGTTCATTTATTCTTTTGCACAGGAATCATCCTACGCAATGTATAAGGTGTTAGGGCATTTCTGGCACATGATAGCATAGATCCCATTAGTAGATGAGCAAGTGAATGAGCCTTTGATGGAGTAGCTGGCTTGATTAGGACCTATGATGGTATCTTTTGTGCAGATATGTGGGCAAAATTGGCAACATGGTTTCTTGCAAGGGTGTGTACCTGTCTTAACATTTCTGTTGTTAGGTCTGTAGTGGCTGGTGAGTATCTGTTTAAGGTTGGGTGGCTGTCTAGGCAAGAAGAGGTCTGTCTCCCAAGGCTTGAGAGAGTGAGGGATCATCTTTTAGAATAGGCTGTAGGCAGGCCCAGCTCAACGGGCTGTGGTGCCCCAAGCCAGCTTTTGCTTTAGCGCCCCTCGGGGGGGTGGAACCCGGCCTTCGCTCTGGACCAGCTTTGCCCTGGAGGCGGGAAGGGCCAGTCCAGAGGCAGGCCGAGAGAGCAGAGCCCAGGTCCCCTGCTAGCCTGGAGTCACTGGCTGAGGGTGGGTGGGTGGAGGGAGCAGGAGTGCAGGGTCTGGTTTCTCAGCTGTTCTTAAGCTAGTGGTTGTCAAACTTTCTTCCTTGGGACCTATCTCTGGACCCCTCTACCAAATGGTGACCCTGCACTGAAAAAAAGCAGCTGCCACCAGAAAATTGAACAGTGACCATGGCTGTGGGGGGTGGTTGGGGGCAGCAATCCCTCATGGCTTTCGTCCTTTCTCTTGAGGCTTCTATTGCTTCTCTGAAATCTACACATCCAATCTTAGATCACCTACGTGGAACATGCAGAAGGTGATCCCACATGCCATACTCTTATCTCAAATCAGGAAGTATGTCAAGTCTCTAAAATTGCATGTAGTAGCCTGGAGTGTGTGCATGGAAGCTCCTGGCAAATGGGGTGGGGGGCAGTGACTGGGTGGAGAAATAAGATGGAAGTGCTGAGACAGAGGAAGCAGAAGAGAGCCAATGCCAGGCTGGAAAGAAAGGTCTTGGAAAATCCTGTCTGCTGCTGAGCCTGTCCAAGTCCTTCCAGGTCCTGGTTCCTTCTCCGCTGCCAAATCCCAAGAACTGAAGCAGCCCCTCTGGGTTCCACTTTCACCTCTGCACTTCATCTGCTCCCTGAGTCTGCATGAGTTTCCATGAACACACAAGGGTCCACAATATTGTGATTGAAGGGGTGCTGGCCCTCTCTGCTTGGTCAGGTGACCCCTGTCAGTGTGCATAAGGCAGCAACACAATGGGGCTATCCATTCCCCCCTTCAGATTAGGACTTTGTTGTAACTTCTCCTTCCAGCAGATACATCCCTGACTTGGATTTTATTCTGTTACTTAGGCTTTCTAGTTGTAGAAAAAATACCATACTTTCTAACACAGGCTCCTACTAGAACAGTTTGCTTTCCTCTTCTCTTTTTAGTTATCAGTCAAAATAATCTCTGGAGTTTTGATTAAAATCTACAAGTTATAACTTTTCTTGCAAGCAAGAGAATTCTCAACCCACAGAAAAAAGAGGCAAGTCCTAATTTGCAAAAATAACTGCAGTCCCCATATCCCAGAAGTGATGGAATAAGGGGGTGTTCAAAGTGTTTTCTTCTCTTCATTGGGTCTATTGACAAAAAACACAAAGGTTACTTGCCAGTGACTTCAGTCCTTTTTCATATGAATGAGAGAAGCCCAAAGAGATACTGACTCAGAGAGGAGGCATAGAGGTTGTTTGAACAACAATTAGCAGCTCATTGTTAATCCTAATGACTCACCTTTGTTGCAGTGCTCTTTATTGAAGGCCGATACTGTTACAACTAACAGGCTACATGAAGACTTCCTTAAGCAACTTTCACCACAAGCCACTCCTCTCTCTGACCTCACAGTAGAGCCAGCCCTGGCTATAGGTCCTTAACAATCTGTTGTAGAAGTCTGACTTGAGGGTTTTACTGACGCAGCACAGGGCCTGCAATCTCCCTGGTGTTCCAGATACAGAGTCACAGCTACTTTTTAGGTTTGCAAGCCTGGGAGGGATGTAGATTTGGTGCTGCTGATCCATGGAGGGTCTTACACTGGGTCTCTAAACCTATCCAATTAGCTCCTGTTCATACTTTATTCTTAGCTATAACTTAGATAATGAGCATAGGCTAGGGGGAGTAGAGTCAAGGCTGCTGGATTCTAGGCTTAACTTTGCTCAGGGTGATAGAGGTAGCAGCAGGTCACCTGCCCTCTGCCTCAGTTTACCCCTTTATCAAATGGGTGTAAACAAAATAGTAATGTGCAAAGGTAGTCTGAATTCAAACAAACATAAGTTAGAGTTGGAATAGGGACCCTAATAAACAGCAAAATATATTTAATAGACTAACTGGAAGCAAGTAAACTGACCATTCAGCCCCACTATCAATGTTTTCAGGGGGAGATGCAGCTAAGAGAAGCAACATCTGCTTGTGCCAGGCCTAGAGCTACAATTTAGCACTACAGGTGTGATCTGAACACACCCCTACTGCACTGCCCTCCTGTTGCCTTTTGATGGCGACAGTAGAGGACAAAAAGCCTTTGTGCGCTTCCACCCCCAAGGCCTCTTCCAGAGTGCACTGGCCTAAAAGGAGAGATTCTAGGGGATGTGGTGGCACTCGCAGCCCCTGTCTCCACTCTCCTTCCCAGCCATGGAGATCAAATGAAGCCAAGTGGGGAGCACAGTAGGATTACTGGCAGCCCTAGTCAGACAATCAAGTAGAGACCTCAGATGCTCTAAGACAGGGGTCCCAAACTCAAATCACCACAAGGGCTGCATGAGGACTAATATGTTAGCCTGAGGGCCATACCACTAAAATCTTTTCATACAACAATATTGCAAATATCACTAAAAATAGTGTCATTGCAGGCCCCAGGAAATAGCTTTAGGGGCCACATGTGGCCCATGGGCCATGTGTTTGAGACCCCTGCTCTAAGAGGTGACTGACAATCTGTGCTCACCTGCAGCACATCACACACAGTCCCTGACCCCCATTCCGTTACAAAAATCTGTGTTGGAGAACATTCAGGTTGCAAAATCAATCATGAGAGCCATGTTTTTTGAAAAGGTGAAACAGGGGCATTGCTGCCCCAGGGAATGACCTGGGGCAAGGGCCCAAGCCACGCCCCCTGCCCACAGGCCATGTCCCCAGGCAGGGATAGGGCAGGGAGTGGCAGCAGCAGCCATGGGGTTGCCCAGCCTTTGAAGGGGCCAGAAGCAGCTGCTGCTGCTGTGGGCGGCTGGGCCCTGGATCCCCGGCCCAGTACAGGGCCAGGAGCAGCAGCCATGGCTGTGGGCAACTGGGCCCCAGATCTCCAGCCTGATCGGGCCGGAGACCGGGAGAGGCGGGGCCCCACCAGGACCTGGGGCACTGATGCCGGCATTCAGGGCACGAGCCCCATGTGCCAGGCACCAGCGACGCCCCTGATGTGAAATAAAATGAAAAAGAATGGTTCATGTAACTTCAGTATTGTAGGTCTGAGAGTGAGTGCAGGGCTGCAACCCCCTCTTCTCCAAAGCCTCACACTCCTACACACACTCCCAGGGGCAGGACCCTCCCCAACTTCAACCCAGAACCAGCCAACCCCTCCAGCAGGCTAAAACAGGGCTGTTGCTGCCTCCAGGTGCACAGGGCACAAGTTAAGAAACACTCTGGCCATGCCTTGAATGTTTCTCACTGGCCAGCAGGCACAGCAGGGGCTAGATGGGGCCCAGGGCCGCTAGCCAGCAGTGGCAGCAGCAAGGGTTGGATCAGGCCTGAGGCCACCAGATGGGGGAGTGAGCCACCCAGATCAGGCCTGGGCTGGTGGGGGCGAGGGGGTGGATCGGGCTAGCACAGGGGGGTGGGGGCAGAACTGCTGCGGGGGGGGCAGTGCTCATGCTCCAAATATTTTTCTGGAGCAGAGGTGTCCCCCTCCCCATGCTATAACAAAATAATATGAAATTCATATATAGATGTAAGGCAGGTCGAAGGCTGTGGCCAACAGCCACAGGGTGGGGCATCTGATCTGCCTGGGTTCTATATTAGCATGAGCACAAAGAGCACAATTAGGTATTAACATAGTCCCACTGGTGGGTGCAGAGCATGATGGTTAATGGTATTTAGGTCGATTTGGTCACAAATCTGTGAATACCTGTAGTTTTACTGAAAGAAAACATGAAATAATGTCTATTGTAATATGTTACTCTTTTGATTGTTCAAACTCTGTTTTGATTTGTTAAAGGGTGAAAAGCCATCATTAGTAGTAATAAGGAACTTGAAAGAGGGACCAACCCTTTGTTTTCAGCCTTATAAAAGCAGAAAGGGATGGGGGTTAGCATTAGCCCATACTAGAGCTGTGTTTGAGGCATGTTCTTACTGTCAAAGGCTGGATCAATGGCTTGGTTTCTTGTGGAGTGGTTCTTTTGTTATTTTGGTCAGCAAGACTGTTTGCAGTGCTCTGAATGTAGGGGCTGAAATCACTGAGAGAGGAGATTCTCCCTCTCTCTGAGCTAAGATCACTGAAGAGTAGGCTGCTGGATAATAGGAGTGACCAGTGGGTGGTGCTAGCAGATAGCGGGTGGAGCCAGTGGTTGGTGAGAGTGGATGACTGGACAGTAGGAATGACCAGTGAGTGCCTGCGGACAGCAGGCAGAGCCAGTGGATGCTGAAGATGGCCAGCAGGTGGCTGGACAGCGAGAGCATCCAGTGAGTGGTGCTGGCAGACAGCTGGCATGAGGGACATTCCCGACATACCCTAGGAGTTTTTGTTGGGAATCCTGTTCTGCACTGATTCTTCAGATCAGTGCTGGTTTTGCTATTAAGTTTACGCGTTCTGTTATGCTGTGTGGGGTTTTGGTGGGAATCTTGTTCTGCAGTGATTCTCCAAATGGCGGGGGGGGGGCTAATTTTGCTATTATTTCTTTACATTCTTTTCTATTACTATTAAAGCTCTGTATACTACACTCAGACTCATGCTTGTGAGCAGGGAAACATTACCCATTTGGGGTGCCCACAGAATAGCACATAATTCCCCAGAAAACTAAATGGGGCTTGAGCAGGTTAGAGGTGTAACATTATTTAGAAACCCCTAGAAACAGAACCCAGCCCTTGTTCTGCTATCTCTCCATGGCAGACAGGTTACACACACACACACACACACACACACACATAATTAAGAATGTCAAGGGATTCTGTCAATTGCTTGAAAGCTAAACTATACCAGACTTAAAATTGCTTGTGCAACTTTCATTTGCCCCCCCCGTCCATATGTATGATCAAGTCTTTAATGACTTGATCACATAGCGTCTTTTCCACTTGATCACATAGCATCTTTTCCACTTGCCTCATTTAGAACACAAGAGTGAGAGTACACACTGAATGATCAGCTAGTCCGTATTTTGTTTGATTCTCATTGTTCAACGTATGGCCTCAGGTCCCCTATATACCTACCAACTTCTGCAACACCTGAATCAGGTCCTACAGACAACAGCTCTCTCTACTACACAATCCTGATGCCTCCCCAGAGTATGGTCCATCCTGTGGAGTGCATAAGGCAGGTGTCATCATCTACGGGCCCAATCTCCCCTTCCCAACTATGCCAGCTCCTCATTCAATCTTTGTCTTACCCCACTGGGTTCCAGTCGCCTTTCAGGTCAAGAATGACAAATGATAGGGTAGTCCTATTCAGCCTGCTCTATCCTGTGCTGGAGCATGCTCAGTTACAGATGGAATCTTTGCAGAATTTAGCTGCCAAATTCTAGCAGATTTCTACTAAAACATGCATAATTTGAAAGACATACTTGGATCAAATGTGTTCCCTCCCCCCACCACAGTAACAGCAAGAAGCACATTCCTGATACAAAGCTAACTCCTGCCAAATTTCAATCTCATGCTCTAATGTATAGAGGCACTAGAACTTCTCAACAACTGCAACCAGACTCCTTGTTCATTCAACAAAAGGGGTAAGAAAAAAACTCAATATGGGCAAAACAATGTATTTTTCTCCTAGTCTGACTATTTAACTATTTCTCCTGAAACTTTCCCAACATATTCAGCCTGAAGCAGGCACTTGACAGAAAATCTCAATCCACTCCAACCCAAACAGCATGGCAAAGTTACAAATTATTGAAATAAGGGTCTTATTAAAGAAAATATTAAGCAATCTTAACTATAGGCATTGCTACCAGTATAGCCTAAAACAAACAATATTTTTGCAGATGGTTGTTTCCTCCTGTTCCCAGGGCTGCCCCAGCTGCTGATGAGTTTGGCAATGTGTGACACAGGTGCTCCTTATCTGACTCCTATCCCTCAGCTGTCTTTCTCAAGATTGGGAAACAACCATATTCTACCCTAGGTCCCAAGACACCATTCTATATTACATGGGGAGCAGGACACAGGCACTTCTGTTCAACTGTTTGGTTGTCCCTTGGATGCTATTCCTCCCTCTTCTCAACCCCCACCCCCAACCAGCTTTTTGGGAGATGAGTCATTCTCTAATACTCCTTACTTGGTCTGTTGGGTCAACAGCCTGGCCAACATAGCTGACCTCCCAGGAAGATATGGTAACTGATGAAAGGTTGGCCCTTGGAATACTTGGGGAAAGTCTATCACTTAACTAAAAATCATGCTAGAATGGACCAAGAACCTTGTTTTGAGAACCGGTCTCTAGCTGATATGCTTTGAGAATGCTCAAGGTTATTTTGGTTTTGATTTAAAATGTTTGAGTTAAAAAGGCTCATAGTGCTCTCAAAAAAAGACAGCTCTGAACAACATAGTGTTCTTGATGGTCTAAGAAGTACAAAAAACCAATAACTTAGAAAGTGTAGTTCACTTTGTATTCTCTCTTTGCACAAGTTGTGTCTCAGTTTTGCTGCTTTCCTAAATTTTCTGCTTCAACTTAGCAGATGTTTACACTATTGAACCTTACACAGTGGTGTTTAGCAAATATTAACAATGTAAATTAGCTAGTCATAATTTGTTTCTTTGGTTTATATTTGTTTATGTGAGGCTGCCTGTTTCTGTCCTGTGGGAGAGAGGAGGAAACTGTCAGGCTGTGGGATTTCATCTCTGATGGAGCTTTTCCAGCCAGACCTCAGATAAACTGGAGAACTCTGCATATTTGAGAAGACAGTTCCAACTGTAGCCCGTAGCTGACAACAATCACCAGGCAGCTAAAAGTGGACTGTTAAAAAGAGCATCTTTTCTTTCTTCTTTTTCCCCTTTCCTCTTTTCCTTTTGTTTGTCAGCCTGAGTTTTGTTGGGGAAAGGAAACTCACAGCATTATAAATAAGTTGAGTATTTTGATTATAATATTTAAGAAAGGGTTAAGAAACAAAGCTGTTTTGGATAACTGCCACTTTTCCTGCACAGTTAGTAAATGCATTAGAAAGTTAAATATTTGAGAGGGTTTTTGAGAAGTTAGCATCAAGCTGTGAAAAATAATGCTATGCATTAGTTGTGAGCAGTGGTGGATTAGGGGCCCCTGGGCCTCCCACGCTCACTTGGGGCTGCAGGCCCCCTCCACTTTACAGACCTCCCTTTTGCAGGAGGGCTGGCTCTGGGGTCGGGCAGGGAGGTGCTGGGGCCGGGCTGATTGGCCCCCTGGAGCAGCCTGTGCACATGGAGCAGCTTGTGGTGTAGTTTGGTTGTGCTGTCCAGCCAGCCCCACCCCTGGGGATAGACCAGCCAGCCCAGGAGTGGGGCAGGAGAACAGAACCTGGCCTCTGGGCTGACTCTCCCAGAGAGGAAAGTAGAACTGAGACTCCAGCCCAGGGCAGCGCCTGTTCTGCCCAGCACTGCTCAGTGGACGGCCCCCTACATTGCGTCGGCCCCTGGGACCCGAGTCCTGTAGGCCCATGCGTTAATCTGCCCATGACTGTGGGGTGTATAGAGTTTTAAGGGAGATTATAATCCAATAAGGAGAGGCAGCATATTCAGAGCTGTATACAAAGTCTTTATTGAAAGGGAACTGAGAGAGAGAGAGGAGACAGACACGTTTTCCTAGCACCTAAACGACTCTCCCATTTATCACTATGGCAACCCCAATGACACTAGATAGTCCAAAACACCACATATTCCTCCCCCTCTAATGAACACCCCCCCCAAAATAAAGCCCCCCCCCGAAAGAATAAGAACTAAACTAGGAGATGAGGGTAGACTGCCCCATCTCCGGCAAACCCCCGGGGAATTATTCTGCCCCATGAAGAGGGGGTCACCACTAGCTAAAGATCCAGCCAATTAGCAGGCCTTCTGTCACGAGGTGGATTACGGCAAACTTCTGGTGTGCCCACACCACAAGGTGGTGGTGGTGGTGGTGGGATCACAGGTACTGGGGAAGTAGCCGGAACCGGAGAGGATGTTGTATCCGGTTGGTCCAGGGAGGCTGAAGACGTTAAAGGGGTGGCTGGAGCAGGAGAGACGGAAATAGTAGTTTCATGCTCTGATGTTGTATCATCAGTAAGGGTGAAGTCAGATATGTCTGCTGGATGCATCTTCTGGGTGGATATGATGGAGAAGCAGCTGATCTACATGCCGTCACCAAACTAGGCCACTCGCTGTCTGGACAAAGTAGGAAACAGGTCCTGTCTGGGCAATGACCGTTGCTGGGACCCCTTTAGCTCCTGAAGCATAGTTTCGTGCAAGAACTGGCTGTCCAATACTGAAGGTGCGGCCCTTTGTTCTTGGTGAATGTCTGCTGACCTGGGCCTGCTGTTGGCGTTGAACCACTTGCCGTGTGTCTCGTGGTTTCAACAAATCAAAGCAAGAGCGCAACTGCCGTCCCATCATAAGAAAAGCTGGAGATGCCTTAGTTGTAGCCTGTGGAGTGTTTCTGTAGGACAACAAGAAGTTGTCCAGACGCTTATGAAGAGGTGAACGTCCCTTTGCAGATTTTAGAGCTTGCTTCATAGTCTGTACAAACCTTTCAGCAAGTCCATTGGTGGAAGGATGATACGGTGCTAACCTGATGTGATGTATTCCATTGGCCTTCATAAAAGTTTCAAAATCCTGAGAAACGAATTGTGGTCCATTGTCACTCACCAGCTGTTCTGGAAGACCATAACGACTAAAAAAGCCACGCAGGGTCTGAATAGTGGCTTCCATAGTAGTGGACTGCATTACCGAGACTTCTGGCCATTTTGAATGGGCATCCACAGCAATTAAAAACATACATCCTTCAAATGGGCCAGTAAAATCAACATGGATACGTTGCCATGGCCTTTCGGGCCAATCCCATGGGTGAAGAGGTGCCAATTGAGGTGCGTTCCGGGCGCTCTGGCATGAGGTACAAGCTCTAGCCGTTTCTTCAATGCACTGTACTCCTGATAAACCACTCAAAATCTGATCCATTGCCCTTTGGAACAAAGCTGGGGCTGAAGTAATGCTGAAAGGTAAACAACAGTATCTGTACAACCCCTTATGTGTTACGATTGTCAACAATTCTTGAGATTCTTCTTCAACATGCATCTGTAAGTATGCTTGACTCAAATCAATCTTGCTAAATTTTTGTCCTCCAGCCAAACCTGCAAAGATGTCCTCAATGCGGGGAAGAGGATATTGTTCTGCACATAACACTGGGTTGACAGTGACCTTGAAATCTCCACAAATCCGAAGGGAGACATCCTTCTTCACTGTTGGGACAATGGGTGTCACCCACTGGCTGTGAGTAACTGGCACCAAGACTCCCTCTTTGACTAACCACTCCAAGTTTTCTTCCACCTTGGGTCTGATGGCAAATGGCACCATCCTGGCCTTCAAACATTTTGGTTGGCAATCAGGCTTTATATTTAATTTCACAGTGATTCCCTTCATGCTGCCTAAGTCTTCACCGAAAACAGCAGCATGTTTCGTTAGTACCGCTGCTAGATTCATTTCTTCTTTAGTCAATTGATGCACTTGTGACCAATCGAGTTGGATTTTCCTGATCCAAGATCTTCCCATTAGGGCTGGGTAATTCCCCTTCACCACAAACAGGGGTAGCTTTGTGGTCTGTCCATTGAGTTCCACTTTCACATCAATAGTACCCAACAGGGGAACAGTCTCTCCAGTATATGTCTTCAAAACGAGTACTGTCGGCTTAAGTGGCAGATGTCTAAAGTCCGTCTCATACGCAATGTTAGAAACTAATGAAACTGCTGCGCCAGTGTCCAGTTCCATGTGTATAGGTTTGCCTTCCAACACAGGTGTTACCCAGAATTTACGTGGGCCAGCTGTTATAGACAAAACATGGAGGGAATCTTCGTCTTCCAATTGGGTGTCACTATGATCACCTGTATTCTGCTCTACTGCATACAGAATTTCCCTCTTAGTCCACCAAACCAACGGCCCATTTTTCTTAGGTCTGCCTCTTCTGTTTGGCTCACCCTTCCTTTGTTTGCAGGCATGTTCAATGTGCCCTCTCTTACCACATTGTCGACACAGTAGTTCCTTAAACCGGCACTCAGATGCGAGGTGGTCCTGCTTCCCACACTGGTAACATTCTTGTCTCCCCGGTGCCCTGGGGACAGGTTGTAGGGATACTTTACGGACACTGACCCTGATCTGTTGCGTGTCTTGGGTGACGCGTTCCATAGAGACTGCAATTTCCACAGCCTTCTGCAAGGTGAGTTGACCTTCAGTCAATAGGCATTTTTGTGTTGATTCACTGTGCAGGCCACACACCAGCCTGTCACACAGCATTTCCTCTAACATGTTCTTGAAGTCACAATGTGCTGCCACCTTCGGCAGAGCTGCTACAAACTGTACAACTGATTCACCTTCACCCTGGTTCCTTTGGTAGAACTTATACCTCTCTGCAATTATTAGTGGCTTTGGGGAAAAATGTGCTCCCAGAACTTCCACTAGGTCCCCATAAGGTTTCTGCTCTGGCTTCTCCGGATAAAGCAAATCACATAGCAAATTATAAGTCTTAACTCCAATGACCATTAGGAAAACTGGTGCCTTCTTCTCATCAGTTATGTTGTTTGCTATTACAAAATTTTGAAATCGGGCTGTATATGTCTGCCAGGAAGCTGCCGAATGATCATATGCTTCAAAGGTTGTAGTAAGTAAAGCCATGATGCCCTCTTGTAGTTATTGTTTGTCTCTTCTCTTAACAGCAGGCAGATCAGCTTTCAGAATAGCCAGCCAGCCTTATCTCTTCCTTGTGCTTAACAACAGGCAGATCAGCTTTCAGAATAGCCAGCTAGCCCTTAGGCAAACAGATCAGCTTTCACAGCTACAACCCAACCCCCATGCAAGCAGTAAAATAAAGTTTTGCTTCTTACATTGCATTCTGGTTTTCCAGAGTTGCCAGGATTGTTGAGGATAGCCACTCCATCACATATCCCATCCTCTGTCGCCAGATGTAGAGTTTTAAGGGAGATTATAATCCAATAAGGAGGACAGCATATTCAGAGCTGTATAAGAAGGCTTTATTGAAAGAGAACTGAGAGAGAGAGAGGAGAGAGACAGGTTTTCATAGCACCTAAACAACTCTCCCGTTTATCACTATGGCAACCCCAATGACCCTGCGTAGTCCAAAACACCACAGGGTGCAAGAATAACAGCTAAGTAGTCCACAGATCCTTACATCTAAAGTCAGAATCCCTAACAATGGAATCAAAATCACTCTTTGAGTTGAACTTAAGCCATATCACTTGTTTGCTGTTGAATAGGTGAGGCTTTTCCCTCATGCTTGTATTAATTACTTGCCCTCAGAGGGCTGAGCCTTGTTACCATCTAAAACTCTCTGTTTAGGACAGGCTACTGTGGTCCTACCTGCAGAAGGAGAGGGTAACCTTTCCCCATGATTCTGTGTCCCAAGTTTGCACTCCATCACAGGAGTATACAGCACCTCGAATTCACTCTAGCTTAATGGAGTCAGTACTAGACGAGAATCTCTAAATCAGCAGTCTCAAAATCACAGCCCACACGCTGCATGTAACCCATAAAGGTATTTTTTGCTGCCTGCAACAACACTATCATCATTAATATTTGCAATATTGTTGTATGAAAAGGTTTCAGTGATGCAGCCCTCAGGCTAATGAACTAGTCCTCATGCAGCCCTTGTGGTGATTTATACGTAGGGAATTTTCAAGCTTCCAATGCCTCCAAAGTCTAGGGCCTCTAGAGATAAAAAGTTTTCAAATACACTGGGTTTGGTAGTGCATACAGAGATGCAACATTTATTTTTTGACAAATGTTTCCAGGATATTGCAATCTCCATTTCTCCTTTACCAACTGACCAGCTTTTTCTGTCCATCATTATTTCTATACTGACCATTTCACAAATTGTTTGCCAAGAAACTGCAAGTACCCAGTCCCGCAGCCCTCATAATTAACATCTTCTTTAGGGATTACAGGGGGCTAGAAAGCAGTGGAACGCTGTTCCACTATTTTTAGGGGCTCTGAGTTCCAGGGCCCCTAAAAAGAGAAAATGGAGCCAGCACAGTACTTCCGGGGCCCACCATTTAAAAATAGCAGGCCCTGGGACACAGTATTTTGGTTCCATTGTCTATTTTTAGCCCCCCCCCCCCAATGCAGAGTCCCTAAAAATAGCAGGTCCCGGAACCATGTTCCACTGTGTTCCAGCCGGCAGGGAGGGGGAGATTTTAAATCTCCCCACCTGGGCTGGCTTTCACTAGGCATGCTCAGAAACTCTGAGTATGCTCACTGAGAGGTGGCTCAGCACCAGAGCCTCAGACCAGCCCCAGGGCTGGGGCTTCTCTGCCCTGTGGTAGGTAAGGGAGTCCTGGGGAGGCTTTGGGGGCAGGTGAGCCAGCCTGGTAGGGAAAGGGTGTGGGGGAGGGGGTCGGCCCGGGGCAGCAGGGAAAGAGAGTGCAGCTCAGCACGGCAGGGGGTTGGGCGACCAGCGGCCAGACAGGGGCCAAAGGCAGTAGCTGGGGTGGGGGCAGGAGCTGTGGTGGGTGGCTGGCATGTGGGGGCAGCAGCTGGGGCACAGGGTAGGCAGATGTGGGCTGGCATTTAGGGGCAGGAGCTGGGGTGTGAGGTAGGTGGGCAGGGACTGGTGTTTGGGGGGCAGGAGCTGCGGCGCAGCGTAAGTGGGTGGGAGGCTAGCATTTGGGGGCAGTGCCTGGGGTGTGGGAGTGAGGCCCATCCATGTGGGAGGGTTTGGGGGCCCACCAATTTATACTTTAACCCCTGATCTTGTCCCTTTGAAAGAGTAGGTGAAATACACTCTGCTACTAAAGAGTTATACTGTCTATCGTTTAGCAACTGATCCCTTTTGTTGGGAACATGGGTCATCGGATGGAGAGGAAAGTGTAAAAAACTCCACCATAGGTAAGGTAGAAATGTGATAATCTGAAGACCTTCATGAACGTCTCATCTTAATCTTTAATATTACAGAGGCAACATGAAACTCATATAGTATTATTAATAATGTACTTAATAGCATAGTGTATATTATGGCACTTAATGTAGACTAGAGTTAGGATGTACTTTGTGCAAAGCTCCCAGCTTCCGAAAGCTAAAACTACTCCAGTTCAGGAAATAAGATGAGGATGTGCAGAAGAGGGCAAGCGACTGTAATCCCAACACACGCTGCACAGAACACTTCATGGCAACCTTTCAAAATAAACGAGAGCCGGTCAGGAAATCTGAAAAAGTTCAAATTTTTTACCCCATAATGGGAACAAACATTCTGTTCTTTCCCTTCTATTCATCTATTTTTTTTTCCATTTCCACCTTTTCCTATCCGCCCTAACAAATGAAAATATCAAAGAGAAGATTCCGCGGCCGCCCGCTGTACAGTGACTGGACACATCTGTGCAGAGCAGCGCCCTTCTGTGGGGTCGGTGTCCCCGCCCACAGCTGGGCAGGGCTGAGAACTACGATTCCCAGGGAGGCATTGCGCGGAGCTGGGCGGAGCCTGGCGGGGCGGGTCTAGAGGGTGACGCGCCGCGGCGTCTTGTGATTGGGTGGCGCTGCCGGCGGCGGTGGGTCGCGTTGTTTGATTGGGTCCGTTCCGTTGAGCCTCAGCTGGCGCCAGGGTTCGCGGGTCGCTGCTGGAGGACCAGGTTAGTGGGGACTTAAGGCGGCCAGAGGCTTGGTTCTTATAGACCCCTTCTAGCGGGGGCAGCAGGGAGCATTGAGGAAGTGGGATCTTCTCCCATGAAAGCTCCTGCAAAAAATAAATCTGTTAGTCTTAAAGTGCCACACACCTGCTTGTTGTTTTTACTGGGGGTGCAGGGACTGGGACCAGCTGGCAGGGTTTTGCTGGGGGTGTGGGGACAGGGAGCAGGATTGACTGGTGGTGCAGGGACCGGCTGTCAGGCATTGTTGGGGATCGCAGGGATGGATTGAGGCTGGCTGAGTGTGGGGACAGGGAGTGCTAGCAGGGCATTTCTGGGGGTGCAGGAACAGGGACTGGCTGACTGGTCCCCTGCTGGGGGTGCAGGGGCAGGCACCGGCTGGCAGGGCGCTGCTTGGAGCAGCAGTAAGGGCTCTCAGGGCAGCACAGGGCAATTTGAAGGAATCTGGGAAGTGCAAGGTGTTTGCTTCCAAAAGCTATAAGGCAAGCATCTCAAACTTAAATCACCACCAGGGCCGCATGAGAACTAGTACATTAGCCCGAGGGCTGCACCGCTGAAACCTTTTCATGCAATGATATTGCAAATATTAGTAACAATAGTGTCATTGCCAGCTGCAGGAAGTAGCTTTAGGGGCTGCATGTGGCCCATGGGCTGCCTGTTTGAGACTCCTGGTATAAGGGATGCTTTTTGCCCACTTAAGGGCTTTTGAACATCATTGTGCATGTTTTGCACAGCTTGTCGTCTCTGCCAGGGACCTTGATGCCATACAGCTCACTAAAGAAGTGTTAACATGTTTTTCCAGCTTATCAGGTCATATACTGGCTGCTGTTAAAACATATGTTCTTGTCACTTCTGTAGGTGGTGGAATGAGCACCATGGATTCTTCACCCAAAGTATCTCCCACTTCCCGAAGGTATGAATGCTGCCGTCCTTAAACAGCTCCACTGCCTATTTATTTAGTGTCTAAGTTGCTCTCCTGGCTAGGACTTGCTGTGACCCCCCTGTCACACTGCACAGTTCTGATCTTCCTTCTGCACTCATTAGACTGGTCTAACAGCAGTGTCCAGTGTATCCACCCCATAGTGTATTCACGGTTGCTGTGACAGGCTTCTCCTCTACTGCACTCTAATGTAAATACCTTTAAACCAACTTTTCATCCATGATTTTTCATCCTTTCTTTTTTTCCATTTGCTGCTGTTTTTCTTTAAAGTGTATTTATTTAATTCTAGCACCATACCTGCATACTGTGCTTCAGTGGCATAGCTGTACTGATGTAGCTGCACTGCTGCAGTGCATAAGAAGGCTCTTTATGCCAGACAGGAGACAGGTCTTCCATCAGGTTAACAAAACAGCCCCCACAAATGGCAGAAACTACCATAGTTCAGCAGGAGATGCTCTGTTTCTGACATAGCATTGTGGAGATACGCTCTTATGTATGTGTAACCTTTTGTTGCTCAGTGGGGTGGTTTATTCACACCACCAAACTGTGCCAACATAAGCTGTAGTATAAATACAACCTAAAGCAATTTCAGATACAGTTGGTGTGAAAGCTGCCATACATTAACACACATGCATTTCTGCAACCATTTTGTATCTTCAGCACTGACCTGCTCAGCCAGGCTCTGGCAATGGATTTGTTTAGCAAAGAATTGCTTAAACTGCTTTCTTATTCTGTGTCATTTTATAGATGATGCCTTAAAATCAAGGTAGTCTACTCAATGTGGATACTAAAGGCTGAGTTTTTGAGTGAAGCCTGCGGTCTTTGTACAGATGCACATCTACATGTGCACTTGTTCAAGCACATACCAGATTTACAAAGTAATGATTCACAACGCTCAGTTTTTGTGCCAGAATTTAAGTGTACACTTGCATGTTCATTTTGCCTGCTGACATATATGGGTAGGTGTCAGTTACACACATCAAAAGGTTTCTTTGTCTCTTACTGTCAGAGTGTATGTTTTATTTTTATGTAGCTTACAAGAGAGGATGCAGTCTTCTATTGAACCACAACTTGTAAAGTCACTTCTAGTTGTAGTTCCATCAAGGAGCAGTGATAATCTAATAGGACTCCGAGAATATACATTAGAATCAGCAATCAGACATCTCTTTTGATTGAATGTTAATTTTCTTCTCACTCTCCTCCTTCATTTCAATATTTTTTTGGGAGCTGTCATCTCTGACATCCTGCCCTACAGACTGACATGGCTTACTAGTACATCACCACTTTTTCCTCTTTGTAGTTAACCTCTGCAGTGCTTGAGTTTTGCATGTTTCCGTCAAGCAGCAGATTTGTTTACTGCCCCAGTAACCCTCATTCTTCCTCTCTAACTGCTTTTTTTTCCTGAACCCCACTCTCTCACCTTCTTCTTCCAACAGGCACCTCCCTCCCCAGCACACTTGGGTGGGCAAACAGTTCCACATTAAGCAGACAAGGTCAGTGATGTAATATCTATTATTGGGACTCCTGTTGTTGAGAAACAAGCTTTTGACTTGAGCTATACTGAACTCAGGTGTGGGAAAGGTACTCAATGTCACAGCTAAATACAAGATCAAAAAGACAGTTTAGCAACAGTAGTTAGTTAGCATATACTCTAAGAAACCATTCAAAGTGAAGTGGCCTGCTAACACCCCTGCAGACCTTATCCAAAAATCAGGAGTTGTGTTAATAATAAGCCATAAATCTTAAGTACTTTTCCCAGACCTGAGGAAGAGCCCTGTAACTAGAAAGCTTGCCTCTCTAGCAACAAAAATTGGCCCAACAGAAGATATTACCTTATCCACCTGTCTTTTATGTATCTTGGGATCAACATAGAATCATAGAATCATAGGGTTGGAAGGGACCCCACGAGG